>CM070675.1:18061855-18371855 GCA_036346575.1 Dendrocalamus sinicus | reverse complement strand
CACGTACCTCGACTACTCCATCACCAACTTCCTGCCCGCCGTGCTGATCGCCTTCACCTTCGGTCAGATCGGCGACGACAAGCCAGGGACGCCTAATTTCCTCACCCAGCTCACCCAGGTAACCAGCCACTCTACTCGATTATGCAATCTTGGGAAGTAAAACATGTCAATCTGTAGGGCTGAAACTCAAGCGGTATGTTGGTGTGATATGGTTTTCAGTCTGTCAGACCCGAAGTTTAACATGTGTGAATATTTTGATCTGTCAGCAAGAGCTTCAGTTGGTGCATCGCGATTGTTTAGAATTTTTTTTGCAGTGCAAATGTTCTAACTGTTACGATGCAGGATAACTGGCCTTCCATCATGTTTGCGATGGCGGGCGGTGTCGTCATCAGCCTTGGAACCCTGGCCACGCAGTACGGCTGGGCATTCGTCGGACTTTCAGTCACCGAGGTCATGGCCTCAAGTCTGAAGGTTGTCATAGGTACATATACTGACAGTTCTATACGCTCCAAATATTTTTTTTCTCTCCAAAACGCAGGAAAATTGCGTTTCATTCATCAAAAAGAAGAGCAGTACAACGGTGACCTAAAAGCCGAATTAAAGGCCTAAGGAAGGACCAGATATAAAGAACACAACTCCGATATACTGACAAGATAAATGGTCATGGCTAACGCATCCCAACGGCGAACGAACTACTACCACTGAAAGACCAACACTTACCAACGCACACATAGAAAGACAAAGAGGGGTAGGGTTAGGTGGCCGAAGGCAACTCCAAAGAGAAAACTAGAAGAAAGCATTTCCACGCCAGGCCTGCCTTAGGCACCAAAAAGAACTCTCCTCGCCACCACATTTTCTTCCTCACCGCTGCTCGAGCTGGCGGTGTAGGCCAGATTTGCTCGTCTCCTTCACAGATCTGGCCAAGTTGGAGCAGCACTGCGAAGCCAGCAGTCAGAGGCAGCGTAGGCCAGATCCGTCTGCTCTGGCTTGGTTCGGAGGCCCAGCGGCCGGAGGTGACGTGGGGGAGCCGGAGGCAGCCGGATCTGTCCGTCTCCGGGGCGTTGCTTGGCGGGGGCTTCTTTTTCTCCTCCTCCTACTCCTATTTGCACGTCGTCGCCCCTCGTGCCGTTGCCGCCAACACCATGTCCAACGACTGCGGCGAGCACGGGGAAGAAGGCGCTCGTCTCCTACGTGGATCTGGCCGGGTCGAAGTGGCGTTGGAAGCCGGCGGTCGGAGGCAACACGAAGAGAGCTGAAGGTGGCTGGTGGGGGCCTTGCACAGCTGCTCGACCTAGAGGCATGGGCCAAATCTGTCTATTCCTCGGTGGATCTGGTCGGGTTTGGAGGCCTGACGGCCGGAGGTGACACGGGGGAGCCGGAGATGACGTGGGGGGAGTTGGAGACGGCCGAATCTAGCCGTCTCTGAGCCGTAGCTTGGCGGGACTTCCTTCTTCTCCTCCTGCCCCCTCGGCACGCCGTCGCCCCTCGCACCGCCGCCGCCAATGCCACCAACGGCCGCAGCAAGCCTGCGGAAGAAGGCAAGCACCGGATTTCACTAGGTGCAGCAGCTTGAGTTCAATGGAGGCATCGGTGTCACAGCTGCAGGTGATGGTGTGCCGGGGTGAAAACCTCAGGTCTGGTTCTTACTGGATTAGGCGACGGCGACGCCTTTGATACGCTCCAAATATCGATATGATGTTTGATGCTGCAATTTTGCTGCTGCTGTTGTAGCCTGAATTGTTCAGATTCTGAAGATGATATGACTGAAACTTCTCTTCCAGGGACAACACTGAACTATTTCCTCGATGGTCAGATCAACAAGGCGGAGATTCTTTTCCCCGGTGTCGGATGCTTTCTGATTGCAGCCTGCCTTGGCTCTTTTGTTCACTCTTCCAATGCTGCTGACAACCAGGAGAAGCTATCTAGCTCCATGGTGAACCACAGAAACACTACTGGGTAGAGTTCTCTCTCTTTTTTCCCTTTTACTTATGTGTTGAACGGGCTTCTGAATTTCTGCATAGATGCTACTGCTAGAAATCTTAGTTTCAAGAACAATTACTACTTATAATTGGAATCTATACAATTGTTGCGAGCTGCGACGCACGTATTCGTGTAGATATCATGATGTTATGACATTGCAGTAAACTGCATCTGAACAGTATTATGACTTCTTCAATTCTCCACAGCAACACTGCAAACGAAGAGCTCACCAAACACCTCCTTGAGAAAGGTACTAGTAAGATCAATGAAGCAACTTTTGTCATTAATCTGAAAATGATCTAGCATATGGATACAAGTCTTAATCTTTCAATTTACAGAGAAACCAAGGGATTGTGAAGAAGCAAAGCCAGATGTACCACAGGCTACCCAGGCTGTGGAGAAAATAGAGGCAGGAACAGCAGATTTCCTAGTTAAGCTGGAGGGGAAGAGGTCAATTAAAGTAGGTGATTAGTGTACTCATCATACAAATATCAATAGAAGTTAAAATCTAGATTACCATAATTCAACTGCGGGATTTTAGTGCGGTGATTACAATGCACACAGTATGTCTGTGTGATCACACAAAGTGAAAGTACATGTATTCCTGCTGCATAATTTGACCAGATTATCAGTTACTGTGCAAGTTTTGCCCCCCCCTGGGAGGCAATTTCTCCAATCACTCCCAAGAAAACGCAACGAGGCAACTTTTCTTTGCACATAGTACAATCAATTAAGATACATGCCATGCTCCTCCAGTATGACATTTGAAGAAACAAGTGCATTATCAATTTAGCATTCACAGTTCATGCCTCTGACAAGCATCAATTCAGGCTTTCCTGACAAAAACAAATCTTGTCAACCTCAGGTTCTTGGATCCAACACGTTCCTCAGCCTCGGGATCGTCACCTTCGCGGGAATCTGCTACTCGCTCTTCTCCCCGGCGTTCAACCTGGCCACCAACGACCAGTGGCACACGCTCAGGGAGGGCGTCCCCCACCTGGTGGTCTACACCGCCTACTTCTACTTCTCGGTCTCGTGCTTCGTCATCGGCATCGGCCTCAACATCTGGTTCCTCTACCGCCCGATGGTCGGCGTGCCGAAATCCTCCTTCAGGGCGTACCTGAATGACTGGAAGGGCAGGGACCTGTCGCTCCTTGCAGGCATGGTGTGTGGGCTCGGCAACGCGTTTCAGTTCATGGCCGGGCAGGCTGCTGGGTATGCTGCTGCCGATGCTGTTCAGGTAACCATTCTTGCAGATCAATTTTCACTTCTTGAAACAATCAATGCATGGTTTGAGACATTGATGATCTCTAGCTAGTTAATCTTGAATTGATCATGCATGACAGGCCACTTTCTGGTTGCTGCATTTCGGAACTCTGAACATGTCTGAATTCTGGACATTTTCTCTAGCCTAGCTGCATTGTCCATGATACTGTTATCGTGTCGATCTGCAGGCGTTGCCGCTGGTGAGCACGTTCTGGGGGATCGTGCTGTTCGGCGAGTACCGGAGATCGTCGCGGAGGACGTACAGGCTGCTGGGGAGCATGCTCTTCATGTTCGTCGTCGCCATGGTCGTCCTCATGGC
Source organism: Dendrocalamus sinicus (assembly GCA_036346575.1). Lineage (NCBI taxonomy): Eukaryota > Viridiplantae > Streptophyta > Magnoliopsida > Poales > Poaceae > Dendrocalamus > Dendrocalamus sinicus. Next base: position 18,368,290 of record CM070675.1, on the reverse strand, counting down.
GTCGTCAGCGCACAGGAAGCCGCTTTGACAGGCCGAGATGTCTTAGCCTGGAGGAGCATCACAACGCTGCTCCTTGTGTTGCAATGCCAAGGCATGGCTGTATTACTTCTGCAATGGGTGGCATGGAAGAGTATCAACTGAAGCTGTAATTAAGTGTAATGTAATGTACATGGATGGTTTATAATTCAGGCACTGAATTTAAAAGAAATTCAGAGAGCGCATGTTTTAAATTTTTTTAGGAAAAAGTTCATATTACCCACCTCTGCTTTAACGTTGGTCTACTTTCAACCTCTACTTTAAAACCGGATATTTTACCTGCTCTACTTTTAAAATTAGATAATTTTAACCTCAATTCCGGTTTTTTCGAAGGTGGTGCTGACTTAGGGTGGATTTGGCCACATGTGACGGGTTCTTTTCCTCCTCTTTATTGTTCTTTTTGTTTAGAAATAATAATCACCAATACAATTCACGCGACCAATCAATAGAGAATCACTAGAGAACAATTGAGAAAACACCAAGAGAACAAAATCTTTATTAATCTTTCGATCTTTTTTCTTATACATAGATTTATCTATTTATACTCAAAACCACTCAAAGATATTTTTAGTACGCACAATATAAACTTCTAGGTCTCGTAATACTTTCTCTCTCATTCCCTGCATTGGGTCAGGGTGGCAACACGCACAGGCACAGCACACTTGCCACGTGGGAGCCAACTCAGCGCACAAACCACCTAGGTTTTTGATCTAAATTTATTCGATCTGGTATTGTAAGTACAACACGTTATTACTTAGTTTTATAGTACATGTGTGAAATTGGACCAACTTAAAAGTAAAGGATTAAATATAGACTATTTCTATCTTTTTATATGAAGTTGTAGACCTGAATTTGTTGTAGAAAGTAATTTTGGCTAATGGGATCAGGCAGTAACTATTTATTATACTACCTCCAGCAAAAAGATGAATTGTGTTTTTTTAGTTTCCAAGTTGACATGACTCAACTTTGGCCAATAAAATAAAAGATTAACATTAGGAGAGTGTATTTGACGGCAAACTTGCACGAGCGTTTTTTATATGTTTAATCTAAATATTCACATATTTGTTCAAATCTATAGTGTAGTTTGGATTTATTCAAAGATTCTACGACATCATTCTATTGTGATCCGCGGGAGCAACTTAATTAAGGGCCTGTCTGGAAATGAGGATTTGATTCAAATCAACGAAATCCTAAAAACTTCTAGAGCAATTGCCTTCTTCCAAATAAGCCCTAGGTGGTTGGTCAATATGACAAACTGCACGGTAAATAAATAAATTCCTAGTTAGTTTCTGATTTAAGAGGCATAACTTGATTTGAACAGTTGAATGTATGAATTATGATCAATTGACCACGGCATTGAAATGTAAATAGCTAACCGTTGAGAGAATATCAGTGCTTCCCACCTTAATGGTGCTTCCATACTTCCCTCCTTATAAAACGTTGCAAATGGTCCTAACAATTCCAAAACAATTTGTTAACATTGACACAAAATCAATCTACCATACCACAAAATTTATAAACTAAATTGAGAACCGAGCTTTGCTCTGTTGGCAAGCTTCGCTATTGTGCGAGTTGCTCGCCCGGGTTCTATCCCTGGATGGGCCATGAATGCCTCACCTCACACACACATGTGCGTTCAATGGTAATCCGTGTGCCTGCGTTCTATGAGATTCTAGATAAATCCAGAATTTATTCAGCAACCTCTACTTAAGTCCTAATATGTGTTTTAGTAGAACGCGTACACATGTGTGCATGTGGTGTGTGGTGTGAGTGTGTGTCCTCCAGTGTAATAAAATAAAATAAAATTGAATTTGATTTACACGTGGAGAAATAAAAAAGACAAATTGTGCCAAAAAGGAAATCAGAAAATATAAAGGGAAAAAGGAAAATGATAAAGCTACAGTTTCACTGAAATTTGTCTTCGTATTTTCTCCAAATGTAACTCATGTTTTCAATTGAATTTTTGCAAGATGCTTCCTTATATCATGACTTATTTAACCAATTTCTTTGGGAATTTTTATGGCCAACAGTTTTTAATGCTTATGCGTTTGTGACAGCCCAAAAAGTTCTAAAAGTATATGAAATTTTTCGCAAAATCTCTCAAATTGTTTGTTGTGCCTTTCTGAGTTCCTTGTGTTTTTCGTGCACCAAAAAATCTATATTCTTTCTCTAAAATTCCTGAAAATTAGAAACTTTCCTCTCTCTCAGGCCATTTCTAGCCCAGCCTACAGCCATATTGCTCTTCTTTCTTCCTTCTTTTCTTTCTGTCTGCAGCCCATATCTTTCCTCCTTTTCTTTCCTTTCTTTCGGTCGGCTAGCATGCCCTCTCGACTCATCTCCTCCCAGCCCAGCTCATGCGCTGCCCCAACTCCTCTCGAACCCAACTGTCCCGCTCACCTGGTCAACACTGATGCCAATGCTTCGCCACTTCTGCCACCTCGCCAGCCACACACCACCGTCATAGCTCCACATGATGACTTCTGCACCACTACACGCTAGCTTGCCCATGAGACGCATGTGCTCATCCACATCGACACCCACATGCCGCCTCTGCTTTCATCGTACCCTGTGCACCACCGCCTTCGAGTGTCTCTAAAACCAAAGTAGCAGGAGTAGATAGCTCTCTTCCTCCCCCTTTACTCCTAAAGCTAACTGAATCGTTGCTGAACTGTGTCGTCGTCCACAAGTAAAAAGAACAGCCGTTTGATCCCGAAAACCATCTCGGGTAAATTGCCCAAATTCATCCCTACCTTTGAGCCTTCCTTAAAATTGATCTCCTCATTGTCCTTCCCACTTTATCACAACCCTATATGTGCCTTTGTTCAGCTACATCAGAGCTAGAGCCACCGTTGCCATTCGCCGTCACCACTGATCCACCACCTCCATCATCCCCTTCACTCGCCATCCACGTGATGAGATGCACCTTAACTTGCCGTTGCCGAATACTACCTCCGTTGACCACCATGTTTGTTGTGAATAGCCACAGCTAAGCTTCGGCTCACCATCACCTGCCTTCCCCGTTGGGCCCCAGACCAAGCCATCACCACCGAAAAGACTCCCCATATGCTCGATATGCTCATACACCCATCGTTTACACCGAAAACTGCCAAAGATCACCGTTAGTGAGTTCCCCCTTTTCATGGCTGCCACCACTTACTCTACCTTTTTGGACCACCATAGTTTGCTCCATCTTCCCACACCTCACAAAATGGATTTACGGTGCCTAGAAACACGCCATGCATGCATCATTATCACTATTCTGCAATCGCAATTGCTATCACCATCTCTCTCTCTCTATTTTTCTCTTTGCTCAGCTAAGAAAAAGAACAATGACTGCCATCACTATGCTCTTGTGGTTTGACCAAGACAACTAGACATGCCTGATCTAAGCCACTCGCACCCAACTAAGCCATGCGTGGCACTATGCGTATGGGGGTGAGCCAGACGACTTCACGTTGAGCCAAACCAGACTCGAACCAATTTCAGATTGAGTCTAATCCAAGTCAAACCCATTTAGCCTGAGTAAAACCTGATTTCCACTAATTTAGCCTGGTTTTTAGACCGGTTTAGAACATATCTGTGACCAATTCGTGTAGTTCTAGGCCGTTTCTCATCGAGTTAGCACTAGTTTTACATAGTAGGCTAACCTTACACCCCTGTAGACCACTCAATTGCCATTGTTCGCCTTCCATCTTCAAATCCAATCTTTCTGAAGCTAATTCTTCATCGGTTTTTCCTACCAATAGATTTTTGGCTCTATTTTCCTCTTTTCTTTTTGTAGTATTTTATTTACAAGTGTTGTAGCTCTACAGTAGGCTTATCTGGCTTTGTTCATGTGTGTGTATGCTAGATTATGAAGGAAAAACCACTAGAACAATTGGAACAAGAAGTGACAACCGTAAAACCTACGAAGGAATAAGCACCGACTGAGTCGCAAGGCAAGCCATGATCGTTGATCATATCGAATTCCTATTAGTTGGGTTATATTACATGTGTGTTAATTTCTATATCATTTATTTGTCAATGCTAATTGTTACCAGTTACTTTTGAATGATCCTGCTTAAGTAGTTATTACCTTTAATTATGTTGTCTATGTGCCATCCTTGATATTAATCTGATCTGGTTACCATGCTTTCGATTAATGAAGCATGTGTCAAAAGGGTGACAGATTAATGGAGCTTGTGTCAAAAGGGTGATTCCCAAATCAAGGTATAAGGAGCATTGTTGGTTAAAACTATGGTAACATAGGAGTGAGATAACTTGTTAATATACAATCCTTTACAAAACCTTCTTTATGAACTTGTCTTGATTTAAGTCAAATGCTTGCAAATAACATTGTACATGTACTAGTGATGATAGGTCCAAGATAAACCCTCTTTGATAGATATTTCCCTTGAAATCCTCAAGTGCATTATAAGACTTTATCACCATAGCTTGTTGAGTACAGATATACTCATTCTTACATATTTTGGTTCAGATAATAACCAATATAAAGAGGATATGCCAGGAGATGACGAGTATTGTGATGGTGAAGATTACACATTCTAGATTGAGCCTACAATCAAGTGTAGCATGCCAGGAGATGACGAGTATTGTGATGGTGTAGTCATGTTTTATCATCTTTTGTATATAATATAAGTAAGTTTGGCCTAGAAGCCTTAAAAATATAATCAACAGCTATGTCATATTTTTTGTAAGACTCTTGCTATGGTATTGTAATCGTAAGCAGGTTGTTCATCAATTTGTGCCGCAACTAAAATCCTAGACAATTGCATGAATGTAGAGATTCCTGGTAAATCTAGGTGTCCCTACAACGTTGCTATGCATAAAAGATTGTATTACCCAGCACGCCAAGCTGTTGTTGTTGGACTTGGCCTATGCCATGCTCTTAGTTCCGTTGTAGTGTGTGGTCGAGCTCTGTCCTTGCACACGTTGTGCCTCTACTGTTAGGCTTGGCTTACACCACTCCTTTGGCTCCACCACGTACAACTAGAGAGGGAGGAAGGGGGATTGTTGGGATAAGTATTAAAATTTTAATAGTTAATTTGTGTTGTTAAGGGGTGATTAATTTGTTAGAGACTCGAGGATAGGGGTAGGGGGTGTAGAACCATCACCATTCACCAATTCTTCTATTATATACATGTATATATCATTCACCAACCCATTCATCGTCGCTAGTGCACAATGCCACTGAGGTGCTCTGCCTCAACGTGTACCATGCCAGATCGACTGTCCATCTTCTTTGTCACCGGTACATCACACTACCAAGGTTCTCCACCTCTTTCTCACTCATGTTGTAATAGGAGTTCAGCTTTCTTGCTTATACAGTTTGAAGTTATCTAGTACTGTGCTTTGGATGTGATCACAAAGAATCATATTATCTTAGCCCATGTTTGTTTAGTGGATATAATTGTTGTCTGTGTTTGGGAACCTGTGGGTGGGTTTCAATCAACTGGTTACTAATAGTGTATACTTTTGTAAAAAAAATTAGGCAGAGTGCTATCCTCTATTACTTCACTGGGAGAGTTGAAATGTAATACAAAATAAGTTTGAGTGATAGGGGCAGGGGTTGCCAGGAACTGGCCTAAGGAAGAAAAACGCTTAAAGTGTTACAGAGGTGATTGGTAGTTCCCGTAGCCTCCTGGCCCCTGCTAGGACCTAGGCCTCAACCTCCTCCTTTATGGCAGTGGTCAAGAGCAATGGTTCAGTTGCCATCCAACAAAAAATACGGGTGTTCTGTTCCTTCCAGATTTGCTAAGACACTAGCACCACTAGTGATTCCATTGCTTTTCACGGTGCTCTAGGCATGAGTATAACAGACTCACACCAGTCATGGACTAAGTGGAAGGTCCGCCAAGTAGCTGGGTTAATGGAGTCGTATGCAATCCACTATGCTATGGAGGTCCAAATTCTTGTGGTGTGCAGCACCCGGCCAAAAGGTTTATGGCGGACTCTAGCTCCTATCTACATAGGGGGCGCATTAGATGATTAGGCTAGCCACGCTTGTCCAAAGGATCTGTCATCCATAGCCTATTTTGTATGACCAACCAAGTGAAGATTTTACATCTTTGTGGTACTCAAGTTTTCCAGACTAGAGAATTCATAGTGGTTTTACTGCCCCTAGGAACTATACTTTATAGGCCGAGGTTGCCGTATACTCTCCATTGGGAGTTAGCTTCCATGTGATTAAATCCTCGGTAGCCTTCTACAAATTTATCACAAATGTGTACCCCCAGATGGAAAGTAGCTCGTGTATGTGCTATGGTGTAATTTTGTCCACGCAATTTAGGTCATGTAGCCGGTTGTTCCTTGCTAGGGTAGTCCGTAGGGTGCAGTTTTTCCTCCTGAATGCTTTGAATATGGTGGGCGCAATATCACAAAGTCCGTTTTCATCCGCCCAAGAGGAAGTCCAGAACGATACCTTCTATCCATCGCTAATCGTTATGGTAGTGGCCGCTGCAAAGAGATGGCGATCTTGGTCATCGCACGGGGTTTCCATTTCTTGCCAAGGTTTGGTTTGGGCTCCCCAGCCTTACTAGAGCCATCTAGGTCTCAGAGCCTTGGCGAATCACTCTAGGTCCAGGAGGCCCAGGCTTCCTAGTTGTGTAGGTCTGCATACTCTATCCCAATTAACCTTGGAGCTGCCACCCATTAATTATTGTTCTGACCCAGCCCAAAGGAATTGTCTGATCCATCTATTCAGGTTTTGATCACACATTTTGGTGCCTTGATGGCCGTAAGCCCGTAAGGAAGTAGGTCAATTGGGCTATCGCATGGATTTAACAAGGGTGTTCCTACCCACAAGAGTCAGCAGCTTGCCATGCCATCTTGCCAAACAACTTGTATACTTGTCTTCCAGCACTTGGAAGTATACCCTATGGAATCTTTTGATTGCGAGTAGTAACCCAAGGTACTTTGTAGATGTCTTGTTGATTTGGCACTAGGAAGATAGCGGTATTGTCCATGTATAGGGAAGTTTGGAGGGTGACTATGCGACCACCCAGGGGCCACAGGGCACCAAGTTCCATTGCAATGTTTAGGATTTTTTGCAGTGGGTTAGTGCTATGATGAAAAGGAAAGGACATAATGGATCACCCTGTTGCAAGTCTCTCTGATGTTGTACTTTGTCCCCGAAGAACCCCATTGAGGAGGACCCTAGAGGTGGCTGTGGAGAAGAGACATGAAACCCAATCTCTCCATCATACCAGAAATCCTCTCTTTTCCAGTAGGTCAAGTAGGTATTCCCGGTGAACCGAGTCAAAGGCTTTTGCGATGTCAAGCTTGAGGAGGAGGGACGGTATTCCGTTTTGATGGTATCTTCTTGCTAGGTTGTGTGCATATAGGTAATTGTCTTGGATGCATCTCCCTCTAATGAAGGCGCTTTGGCTTGGGGAGATGAGCTCGTTCATAAAGGGTGCTAGCCGCAATGCCATGATTTTTGCAATAATTTTGGATATGATATGTATGAGACTGATAGGTCTAAAATCCCCTACAGGGTGGGATCCATCCTCCTTCGGTACCAAGATCCAGCTTGCAATGTTTGCGTGAGAGAAGTTGTTTGTTCTGAGATTGAAGAAGGCATGTAGGGCAGCCATTAAGTCAACTTTTATAATCTCCCAACATGTGCAATAGAAGGTTCTGTTGAACCCGTCAGGGCCTGGAGCTTTGTCGGCCAGCAGTTGGAGAATCGCCTCATGTTCGATGAAGGAAGCAACTAGGGTGTGCAAATCTATTCAAGGCAACTAGAGGGTATCCCAATTAAAGGAGATAACTGTAGGCGAACTTTGTTCGATGACTTGGCTAAAGTGGTCAAAGAGCATATTTGCTTTATCCTTGTGTGACACGGCCCAACCTTGGCCCATGGAGAGCCACTGGATGAAATTCTTTCTCTTGTGATAATTTATTCTAATGTGGAAGAATTTTGTATTTGTGTCTCACTCTTGTAGCCAGTTGATTCATGCTGCCTACTTCTTTCTAGACTTTTCAATCACGGCTAGCTCCATCACCCTTTTCTTTAGACGCATTTGGAAGTCGCTCTCTTCCGATGAGAGAGGCTAGTTTTCTTGTGCAATGTCCAAGCATAGGATGATCTCTTGAGCATATGCAGCTGGAGCTTATTCTCTCCAGGAACATTACCTTGTTCTAGGTTTTAAGCCTTCTTGCTGTATTCGCCAATTTGTTGTTCAGCCTTACGATTGGGTCTAGCCCTAGGGTTGTTTCCCCCTAGGCTTGTTGGACTACATAGAGGAACCACAAGAGCTGAGTCCAAAAGTTTTCGAAGCGAAAATTCTTTTGCGGTCACGGACCTCTTGTATTTGATAGGAGTAGGGGGCAATGATCTAAGTGAGATGTAGATGAGGCATGCAAGGTGTTCCAAGCATTGTTGCAAAAGAATCTATCCAATCTAACTAGAGTTGGATTATATCTTTCATTGCTCTTGGTGAATTTGCGGTTCTGTAAGTGTACCTCCTTTAAGTCATCGCTGTCTAGGGTATTTCAAAATTGAGCCATTAGCCGTCAATTGAGATTCAAGTTGTTTTTATTGCTGGCCTTATAGATAAGGTTGAAGTTGCCAAGTAGGAGCCAACCGATGCCATTGGGCGGATTCATTTTGCGGAGTTCAGCTAGGAACCCTTCCTTGTCTCTGTCTACCAAGGGGTCCTATACCGTCGTCATGACAAAGTTTATTGATTCTCTGATCTTGACATCTGCTGTCAGGCAATACTCGCAGCAGCGACAGTTGGTGACGTGGACCACCTTGTTGTTCCAGAGGATGAGGATGCCTCCCAGGTGTTTTGTGCTAGCAAGACGAGGAATTCGTGTAGTCTGTTTCCACCAAGGGCGTGTTGGATCTCTGCACTAGGAACTCTTCTCTCTAGAAATCTATCACAATATCTCTCTCAGTATCTCACAAGAACACAAACAAGGGAATCGTAGAGAGGAAAAAGAAAACACATGCACTGACTACATCTTTCCTTCTCCTGTTATTGACTACTCCTCATTTCTATTACAGCTGAACACACACACTTTTAATACACGTATGAGCCACAAACAACAGTTAGTTAGCTCATCCGCAAACTCACGCAGCAAGCCACCGAACTCGGACAAAGATTAGACGACCTATTCCTGCGGCACTAACTACACGACATGCACGTACCAACTCCATGCATACATGCACATGCTAATAGACTGGACCAATTCTCACCAAATGAACTAAGTCAAGATTAATTTCTAACATTCTCCCCCTTAATCTTGACTTGCTAAATTTCACAAGACGAAGTCCGATCTCCTGACATATCTCCAAGGAGTTTTACCTTCTTTTTGCTGACCACGCCATCGGTGACACAACTTGCCAGCGTCTTTCACTTCATCGCCGGTGACACACCTCCCCAGCGACTTCAACCTCTACCAAGCTCCAATTGTCTTTTGCCAGTACCATCGACGACAGAGACTTGGACCGGAGCTTACATTAGTGAGTTCTTGGACACACCTACAAGAACTCACGCTTTCTCGTAGACACAACTAACACGAGAATACACACATATACAACAGCTAGACGGGAGTACACGGAGAGAACACACTTCTATTCTCTTGTACTACTAAGCTCTTGGACACGCACACAACTAATTCACAGTGGAGGAAAATAGAAGAGCGTCATGAGCACACACACAGCTTTTGGCACTTGACAGACCCGGAGCTTTTCCATGTGCTCTCATTCTTTATCCTCCACAATACCTCACGGGAGCCCGTCGCTCCGTCATGCCACACCTCGCAGGCCGCTGACATCGCGCCGCATTGCGCCCCACGGGCATAGCGCCGCAGTCGGCAAGAGCCATCGTCGCCCGATTGAGCCGCGTCGCACGACTTCTCCTCGCACCTCGCTCTGATACCAATTGTTGGATCTCAGCACCAGGAACTCTTCTCTCTAGAAATCTATCACAGATTTATCTCTCTCAGTATCTCACAAGAACACAAACAATTAAGGGAATCATAGAGAGGAAAAAGAAAACACATGCACCGACTACATCTTTTCTTCTCCTGTTATTGACTACTCATTTCTATTACAGCTGAACACACACGCTTTTAATACACGTATGAGCCACAACCAACAGTTAGTTAGCTCATTCGCAAACTCACGCAGCAAGCCACCGAACTCGGACAAAGATTAGACGACCTATTCCGGCGGCACTAACTACACGACATGCACATACCAACTCCATGCATACATGCACATGCTAATAGACTGGACCAATTCTCACCAAATGAACTAAGTCAAGATTAATTTCTAACATTCTCCCCCCTTAATCTTGACTTGCTAAATTTCACAAGACGAAGTCCGATCTCCTGATACATCTCCAAGGAGTTTTACCTTCTTCTTGCTGACCACGCCATCGGTGACACAACTTGCCAGCGTCTTTCACTTCATCGCCGGTGACACACCTCCCCAGCGACTTCAACCTCTATCAAGCTCCAATTATCTTTTGCCAATACCATCGGCGACTGAGACTTGGACCGGAGCTTACATTAGTGAGTTCTTGGACACACCTACAAGAACTCACGCTTTCTCATAGACACAACTAACACAAGAATACACACATATGCAACAGCTAGACGGGAGTACACGGAGAGAACACACTTCTATTCTCTTGTACTACTAAGCTCTTGGACACGCACACAACTAATTCACGGTGGAGGAAAACAGAAGAGCGTCATGAGCACACACACACATAGCTTTTGGCACTCGACAGACCCGGAGCTTTTCCATGTGCTCTCATTCTTTATCCTCCACAATACCTCACGGGAGCCCGTCGCTCCGTCTTGCCACACCTCGCAGGCCGCTGACATCGCGCCGCATTGCGCCCCACGGGCATAGCGCCGCAGTCGGCAAGAGCCATCGTCGCCCGATTGAGCCGCGTCGCACGACTTCTCCTCGCACCTCGCTCTGATACCAATTGTTGGATCTCAGCACCAGGAACTCTTCTCTCTAGAAATCTATCACAGATTTATCTCTCTCAGTATCTCACAAGAACACAAACAATTAAGGGAATCATAGAGAGGAAAAAGAAAACACATGCACCGACTACATCTTTCCTTCTCCTGTTATTGACTACTCATTTCTATTATAGCTGAACACACACGCTTTTAATACACGTATGAGCCACAACCAACAGTTAGTTAGCTCATTCGCAAACTCACGCAGCAAGCCACCGAACTCGGACAAAGATTAGACGATCTATTCCTGCGGCACTAACTACACGACCTGCACATACCAACTCCATGCATACATGCACATGCTAATAGACTGGACCAATTCTCACCAAATGAACTAAGTCAAGATTAATTTCTAACATTCTCCCCCCTTAATCTTGACTTGCTAAATTTCACAAGACGAAGTCCGATCTCCTGATACATCTCCAAGGAGTTTTACCTTCTTCTTGCTGACCACGCCATCGGTGACACAACTTGCCAGCGTCTTTCACTTCATCGCCGGTGACACACCTCCCCAGCGACTTCAACCTCTATCAAGCTCCAATTATCTTTTGCCAATACCATCGGCGACAGAGACTTGGACCGGAGCTTACATTAGTGAGTTCTTGGACACACCTACAAGAACTCACGCTTTCTCATAGACACAACTAACACAAGAATACACACATATGCAACAGCTAGACGGGAGTACACGGAGAGAACACACTTCTATTCTCTTGTACTACTAAGCTCTTGGACACGCACACAACTAATTCACGGTGGAGGAAAACAGAAGAGCGTCATGAGCACACACACACATAGCTTTTGGCACTCGACAGACCCGGAGCTTTTCCATGTGCTCTCATTCTTTATCCTCCACAATACCTCACGGGAGCCCGTCGCTCCGTCTTGCCACACCTCGCAGGCCGCTGACATCGCGCCGCATTGCGCCCCACGGGCATAGCGCCGCAGCCGGCAAGAGCCATCGTCGCCGGATCGAGCCGCGTCGCACGACTTCTCCTCGCACCTCGCTCTGATACCAATTGTTGGATCTCAACACCAGGAACTCTTCTCTCTAGAAATCTATCACAGATTTATCTCTCTCAGTATCTCACAAGAACACAAACAAGGGAATCGTAGAGAGGAAAAAGAAAACACATGCACAGACTACATCTTTTCTTCTCCTGTTATTCACTACTCATTTCTATTACAGCTGAACACACACGCTTTTAATACACGTATGAGCCACAACCAACAGTTATTTAGCTCATCCGCAAACTCACGCAGCAAGCCACCGAACTCGGACAAAGATTAGACGACCTATTCCTACGGCACTAACTGCACAACATGCACGTACCAACTCCATGCATACATGCACAGACTGGACCAATTCTCACCAAATGAACTAAGTCAAGATTAATTTCTAACAGGGCGCAAGCCCTTAGCTTTGTCTCTTGAAGGCAAGCAATATGGGGATAGTTGGCATTGATCGTTTCCTAAACAGCTATGTAGCGTGCAGGGGCGTTTAGACCAGGAGAGGATTGTCAGCCTAAGTTTTGTCATAGGAGGTTCTCGCTCTAAGTGTCGGTGGGGTAGCATGGCTGAAAGTGCAGTTGGCCGATGAGGCGCTGCGGGCGGGCATACACTGCAGGCAGTTTTGGCCGAAGCCGTGTAGTACCCCCGGCGTGGTTTCCAGCAGCCCGCAGTCCATGTGGGAAGTTTGGGGAGGTCTGAATCTGATGGTAGCGTCCGGGTTGTTGGACTGTAGGCGTTGTGTGGTTCCAGACCTACCGCCCTCCAGCCTTGTAGCCCTCCTAGTGTAGTGTGCCTCTAGCCCGCACAGGGAACGGTTGTAGTGCAGCCATGCGTGCAGAGAGCGGAGGAACAGTAGCCATGCAGACCGGCTCGCAAGCATGAATACACAGAAGTAGGCTATGGCTTGTGCAGTAGAATGGCGCCGCAACAAGGAGTAGGCCAAATGCATTGACAGCATCACTGGGAGATAGTTCATTATACATAGCATGGAGCGTAGGGTGTAGTTCAACAAGACAGTGCAGCTTCCCTGCAGTGTAGTCCACAAAAGTTTTTGTACGAGGTACACACGGTTACATGTCACATCCAGGGAAACAAATTTCGTCCGAAATTTCGTCTTTCGTCCGAAATTTTGTCCTTTTCGTTGGGTAGCGAAACGTGTTAAATTCGGCTAAAATTTGGCCGAATTTACCTCTATTTAAAATTTGTTCAAATTTCAATCAAATATTGACTAAATTTCATCAAAAGTTTGATTTTTTTTCGTTCGAAATTCCGAACGAAATGAACGAAATTTCGGTTTTCGTTCCTTTTGTTGGTGACCGAATTTTTTTTGCCACCGAAAGTTTTAACACTGGTCACATCCAAGGCAAGAACAGAAATTGCTGTGATGGTAATCAAGCATAAGAACTGGAGGCCTTATTTGGAGTCAGCCTACCCCAGCGGCCTTATTTGGGGTGCTGTCCTGGGCGCAAGGGGGGCGGCCTGTTTGCTGGTGGCGCCGAGTCCATGGTGGCTTCAGGCATCATTGGAGCCTCAGCTGTGTTTGCCGGTTGGACGGCACTGGTGTCGGCGTGGTGTAGTGGTTGCAGCTGTGTGACAGCAATTGGCGAGGGAGGTTCCCCGCCTGTCTTACCTAGGCAAGAAGCACCTGGGAACGTTCGCTCGGACATGAGCTCTCAGGAGGCACCAGGCAGCTTGGTGGCAGCGATGAGAAGCGTGGAAGGCATCAGGTGTGGCCCGGGCGCGCTTGGTACTGCAGGAGGCATTGATAGCGTTACGTAGACTTCGGCCTGTTGGGTTGATCTCGGCTAACCGTTTCTGAGTTTTCAGGGAGGCTACACCTCCAACTCGCGCCCTGATTGGGGGCGCAACCGACCCTCGTTTGGTTTCGGTCCCGGTCACCTAGCACCAAATAAAAAGGGATTCGGCAGGCTAGTTCATGGGTTGTTCTAGGCCTCGAAAGTCCCGCACAAAACCCGATCTATAACGGAGCGCTAAGACGAACGAAGGCCGGACCTCCTCCGTCCTCGTCCACAGCGACAACCGCAGTCCCGCCGACCACAACTTCACCGACGCCAGCCACCTCTGCATCAACCGAGCGCCGACCTCTTCCCCATGGCCTCACCCAGTTCGGGTATGTTAATCACGCTTCCGCTATAAGTATTTTGGCAAGGTCTTCATGTTTGATCTAGGGTTAAAGCTTTTGATTCATGTTTAGAGTTAGATCAATTTAGCATTTGGTATCAGAGCCCCCTAGGATCATCATGAACCCTAATTAAGCCCCAACCGAACTTGGATCTAGGATTAGAGGCTCGAATTTAAGGTTTAATGGCTCAGTTTAGCAGTTAGAAGGAGGGGAATCAAGAAATTTTACAAAACCCTAATGAAAATCCCGATCGAGCCACCTGAAACCCTCAAACCCGAATAAAAAAACTTAGATCGGCGGCGGATACTTACGGTCTTCTCCGATAAGGCGCCACCGTAGCTCCACTCGACGGCGGCGCGCGCAACCTCGGTTGCACGCGCGCGCCGGCGAGGAGGGCTGCAGAGGCGCCGCCTCACGCCACCGCCGATGCCGCCTCACACTACCGCCGTTGCCGCTCCGCGCGGGCGCCACCGCCGACGCCGCATGGCTCCCTCCATGTGCACCGTCGCCCGCTCCGGTTTTTTCGCGAGGAGAGGAGAGGAAATGACCTAGGGTTAGGGTTTCGGGGGGTTTTATCCCCGCCGCGCGCGCTCGGCCGTTCAATCTGATCAGACAGTCGTCGTTCTGCGGGCCGAGGCTGTTTTCGGGCCGGCTGTGGTTCTCGGCCGTCGGATCAAAATCCAACGGCGCGCGTGCGTGAGACGCATTTTGATGGGCCGCGCGCATTTTCGTGGGCCACCGCGTGCGCGTTTTGTGGGGCCGTGCGCGTGTTTGGGCCACGCGCGCGAATTTCGCCCGTGCGAGAGATTTTTGGGCCATGTGGATTTTCGGGCCGTCCGCGGTTTTTTGGGCTACGCACGGGATTTTTTGTTTTTTTGGCCGTGCACAATTTTTTTGTGGGCCGTGAGCATGGTTTTGGGCCGGTTTTTTCTTTCAGGCCGGTTGCAATAGTATTTTTCCCATTTCTTTTTCCAGTGCATTTCCTTTTATTTAAGTCTTCCATTATGCACTGTTTTTTAATTTATTTTAGTTGCCCAAGTTACGATGTATCATTACCATATTATTATGTTTTATCTCTAATTAAAATTGAACCAACGAGATATTTTAATTAGAGATTTTACGTTTTACTTTGGCATTATGTATGCGCATGATTACATTCTGACCAACGTTGTTTGTAATCATGTGTCGCCATATAAATTGTTAAGTTCTTTTTCATTTTCTGCCCAACGGTGATATGAATTAGAACTGTAATTTTGCATGTTGTTAATCAGACCAACGTAGGGTTAATTGCATGCAATATATATCTTTATGTTATTTCTAATTTTTGCCCTGTATTTTGATATTCAGTAATAAATGCTTCAAATGTTGCCGCCACAATTGACAATATTGAGCAACTCATTGGGAGCAATTTCCCACATGGAAAAAAAAATTCATGTTGTCCTTGGAGTTTTGGACCTTGATTATGCCTTAAGGGTAACCGCTCCCGTTCCCCCCACCGAAGGTGTGGAAAATTATGATGAGAAAAAGAAAACTTATGAAGCTAATGCTGAAAAATGAGGGCAGTCCAACCGTCTATCACTAATGGTCATGAAGACCTCTATTTTAGTCGGGATTAGGGGAGCAATCCCCGATTCCGAAAATGCTAAGGAGTATTTAGCTTCAATAGAGGAGAAATTCAAAGGCTCCACTAAAGTTTATGCCAGTACTTTGATTCAGAGGCTCTTAACCACTAAGTATGATGGGTCCGGTAGCATAAGAGAACATATCATGATGATGAGAGATATGGCAAAAAAAAGCTCAAGGGCATGGACATGGAGATATCTAATGGTTTCCTAGTCCATTTTATCATGACTTCTCTTCCTTCTGAGTACACGGTATTTAAGATTAATTACAATACTCAGAAAGAAAAATGGAGCATGAGCGATTTAATCGCCATGTGTGTCCGGGAGGAAGAAAGAATAAGGACAGAAAAGAAGGATTTTGCGCTTCAAGTTGGTGGCTCTAACAAAAGGAAGTTCTAAGGGGACTTCAAATCCAAGAAAAAAACTGTAGTTCTCCCCTAATTCAGATAAATCGGGGCCTAAGGTGCACAATGCACCTAAACCTCATGTTGCTCCCCCTGGAGCACCTAAAGGGGGAATGTCATTTCTGCAAGCAGCCAGGGCATTTCCAGAAAGATTGTGTTGGTTTTCTAAAGTGTCTCGCCAAAAGGGGTAATGATACAATAACGTTCATTGATGAAACTCTGTATGCTAATTTCTCTCTTAATTCTTGGTGGATTGACTCAGGTGCAACTGTGCACGTTACCAACTCTTTACAGAGATTCCTTACCGCGAAAACACTAAGAAAGGGGGAGCGAAGTCTTAGAGTCGCGGATGGAAAGGAAGCCGAAGTAGAATCAGTTGGATCTATTTCATTAGTCTTAGATAGCGGCTTCATGCTTCGTCTTAATAATGTAGTCTATGTTCCTTCCATCAGTAGGAATTTGATTTCAGTTTCTTTATTGGACGATGAAGGCTTTAAATGTATTTTTGGTGATAATGAATGCATTATTACATTTAATTCAAATGATGTTGGTCTTGCTTTTAGACAAGACAAGCTCTATATGCTTTCCCTTAATAAATCTCCTGTATCTTTGAATGTGTGTGATGCTTAGTGTAAAAAGAATGACGAGACTTCTTCGAAATTGTGGCACTGTCGTTTAGGCCAAATTTCGAGGGGGAGAATGGAGCGTCTCATTAAAGGAGAAATTCTCCACCCATTAGATTTCTCTGACTCAGACCACTGTATTGATTGCATTAAAGGAAATATGTTAAGCAAATAAAGAAGGGAGCTACTCACAGCACAGGACTCTTAGAATTAAATCATACTGAAATTTGTGGTCCTTTTCCTGTGACATCAATGGATGGTTTTGATTCATTCATCACATTCACCGATGATTTCTCCCGTTATGGTTATATTTTTCCCATTAAAGACTGATCTGAGTCACTTGACAAATTTAAGATATTTAAGGCTGAAGTTGAAAATCAGCACAATCTAAGAATTGAAGTGGTAAGATCGGATTGTGGGGGAGAATATTATGGAAGGCATGCCTCTTATGGGCAAATTCCTGACCCTTTCGCTAAGTTCCTTCAATGAAATGGCATCGTTGCCCAATATTCTATGCCGGGTGAACCTCAGCAGAATGGGGTAGCTGAGAGACGCAACCGTACACTTATGGATATGGTATGGAGCATGCTTAGCCATTCTAGTTTACCAATTGGCTTGTGGATGGAAGCACTAAAGACAGCCGCACATATTCTTAATCAAGTTCCCAGTAAATCAGTACCTAAAACACCTTATGAATTATGGATTGGGAGGAAACCGAGTATGAAATATTTACGAGTGTGGGGTTGTCATGCTGAAGCTAAGATATTTAATCCACATATTGGGAAATTAGACCCTAAGACAATAAGTTGTCATTTTATTGGGTACCATGAGAGATTCAAAGGGTATTGTTTTTATTGTCCTGATAGGATAACTAAATTTGTAGAAACAAGGCACGTTGTGTTCTTAGAGAATAACGAGTACATGGAGCCTAGGAAAATAGATCTTGAGGAGAAGCGGGTTTATGTTCCTTCACCGCTCATCCCAGAGACCTTTATTCTTGTGCCTCGGGTGGTTGCACCTCCAGTAGAGAATAATGTTGTTGCACTCACTGTTGAGGTCTCTGAAATTCCTAATGTTACACCTAATGATGAGCCTCAGCAGTCTCCTATAATAACTAATGAACCTATTAGAAGATCACAGCGGGAGAGAAGATCTGTCATCCCAAATGATTATGTTATCTATATGAATGAGGATATTAATGATATAGGGAAGGTAGATGATCCCACCTCTTATAAGGAGGCCATGATGAGTGAACATTCTCCTAAATGGCTTAAAGCCATGAAGGATAAACTAAAGTCTATGAGCACTAATGATGTATCGGACTTAGTAGAAATTCCTGACGGAGTCAAAACAGTAGGCTGTAAGTGGGTCTACAAAACCAAGCATGACTCTAAGGGAAATATCAAAAGGTTCAAAGCAAGACTTGTAGCAAAAGGCTTCTCACAAAGAGAGGGGATTGACTATAATGACACATTTTCTCCTGTCTCAACTAAAGATTCATTCAGAAATGTCATTGCACTTATAGCTCATTATGATTTAGAGCTACATCAGATGGATGTTAAGATGGTATTTCTTAATGGCGACTTGCAAGAGAATGTTTACATGGCTCAACCGGAAGGTTTTGTTGTGGAAGGCAAGGAGCATATGTGATGTCAGCTTAAGAAATCTATTTATGGTTTAAAACAAGCGTCGAGGTAGTGGTACCTCAAATTCGATAAGATCATAAGGAGTTTTGGTTTTAAGGAAAATGAAGTTGATAACTGCATATATGTTAAGTTCAAGGGAAGTAAATTCACCATTTTAGTACTTTATATGGGTGATATCTTATTGGCCAGCAGCGATAAGGATATGTTGTTTGAGACCAAGAGATTTCTTTCATCTAATTTTGATATGAAGGATCTTGGTGATGCCTCTTATGTTCTTGGCATTGAGATTCACCGAGATAGGTCCAAAGGAATATTAGGCTTATCTCAGAAGGCATACATTGACAGAGTACTGAAGAGATACAATATGCATAAGTGCTCTGGCTCGCCTGCTTCTATTGTTAATGGCGATAAGTTTGGGACATTTCAATGTCCAAGGAACCAATATGAAACTGATCAGATGAAGTCGATTCCTTATGCTTCAGCTGTCGGAAGCATTATGTATGCACGCGCCCTGATTTAGCTTTTGTAACCGGGATGCTTGGCAGACATCAGTCAAATCCAGGACCGGACCACCGGAAGGCCGTTAAGAAAGCTTTGCGCTATATGCAAGCTACTAAGCATTTCATACTCACATATAAGAATTCTGATAGCCTTGAAGTTGTTGGTTATTCAGATTCAGATTTTGCGGGATGTGTTGATACTAAGAAATCCACGTCAGGTTATATCTTCACACTCGCTGGAGGAGCTATCTCGTGGAAAAGCTCGAAACAAACCCTTACGGCATCTTCAACGATGCAATCTGAGTTTGTGGCATGTTATGAGGTTACCGGACAGGCTGTATGGCTTAAGAATTTTATCCCGGGACTTAGAGTGGTAGACAGCATCTTTAAACCACTCACCTTATACTGCGATAACGAACCCGCAGTCTTTTATGCAAATAACAACAAGTCAAGTGGTGCTGCCAAACACATTGATATTAAGTATCATGTTGTGAAAGATAGAATCCAGGATCAAACCATAAGTATCAAGCATATTAGTACTAAGTCGATGCTTGTGGATCCGCTTACTAAAGGCTTACCACCCAATATTTTTCGTGATCATGTTGCCGGCATGGGTTTATTGGAAAGCCTCTGATTCTGGATAAAAGGATCTTAAAGCAAACCAACTCCCATTAAGTATAATGAATATCCATTTCAAGATGGAATAGTACACTATAGGTACTAGGGTTGTATGGCACTTCATTGGCCGTGCAACACATTGCCTTGGTATGCTATTTCATTGAGAATGGGTTTATGATGTTTGCCTTACGATCAAAGGGGAGAATGTTGGATTGATCTCGGCTAACTGTTCCCGAGTTTTCAGGGAGGCTACACCTCCAACTCGCGCCCTGATCGGGGGCGCAACAGACCCTCGTTTGGTTTCGGTCCCGGTCACCTAGCACCAAATAAAAGGGGATTCGGCATGCTAGTTCATGGGTTGTTCTTGGCCTCGAAAGTCCCGCACAAAACCCGATCTATAACGGAGCGCTAAGGTGAACGAAGGCCGGACCTCCTCCGTCCCCGTCCACGGCGACAACCGCAGCCCGGCGACCACAGCTTCACCGATGCCAGCCACCTCTGCATCAACCGAGCACCGACCTCTTCCCTATGGGCTCACCCAGTTCGGGTATGTTAATCACGCTTCCGCTCTAAGTATTTTGGCTAGGTCTTCATGTTTGATCTAGGGTTAAAGCTTTTGATTCATGTTAATTGGAAAGCTTATGACAAGGTTAATTGGTCCTTCCTTCAGCAAACTTTAAGAATGAAGGGCTTTTCTTCTGTATGGTGCAATTGGATAGAACAAATTGTTAAGGGTGGCAGTGTTGGCATTAAAGTTAATGATGAAGTTGGCCATTATTTTCAGACTAAGAAAGGACTTCGGCAAGGAGACCCCTTGTCACCAATTCTTTTTAACTTAGTGGCTGATATGTTAGCCATCTTAATTGAGAGAGCCAAGGCTAATGGAAAGTTTAGTGGAGTTGTTCCTCACCTTGTCGATGATGGTCTATCAATCTTACAGTACGCGGATGACACTATCCTCTTCCTGGATCATGATATACTCCAGGCCAAAGACCTTAAGCTAGTCTTAAGTACCTTTGAGCAATTATCGGGGTTAAAAATCAATTTCCATAAGAGCGAGTTATTTTGCTATGGCAAGGCCAAAGAGTGTGAGCATGAATATGCGCAACTTTTTGGTTGTGGAACGAGGGGTTTCCCATTTAGATACCTAGGTATTCCCATGCATCATCGCAAGCTTTCGAACAAGGATTGGTTGGTCATAGAGGAAAAATTTCAGAAAAAGCTGAATAGTTGGAAAGGTAAACTCTTATCAGTAGGAGGGAGACTAGCACTGATTAATTCAGTTCTAACTAGTCTAGCCATGTACATGCTCTCCTTCTTCGAAGTCCCCAGAGGTGTGTTAAAAAAGCTAGACTATTACCGTTCCAGATTCTTTTGGCAATGTGATGAATATAAAAAGAAGTATAGACTCACTAAGTGGAGTATTCTTTGTAGGCCTAAAGAATTTGGAGGAGTGGGGATCCAAAATTTGGATATCCAAAATAAATGCCTTTTGAGCAAATGGTTGTTTAAACTTATTAACGAAAAGGGTGTTTGGCAAAGCCTTATTAAAAGGAAGTACTTGTCCAATAAAACTCTTACCCAAGTTACAAAACAACCGGGGGATTCACATTTTTGGTCTGGCCTTATGAAGGTCAAGGATCAATTCTTTGCATGTGGTCACTTCCGTGTTCGTGATGGGTCCCAAACTAGATTTTGGGAGGATACTTGGATAGGTGACAAACCCTTTAGTGTTGCATATCCCGCACTCTATAGAATTGTGAGGAGAAAAGACGCCACGGTATCACATACCTTAAGCTCTATACCTCCTAATGTGTCCTTTAGGAGGGCCTTGGTTGGCTCTAATCTAGATGATTGGCTTGATTTGGTGATCAAAATATTTTCAGTAAACCTTACAAGTGGAGAGGACTCTTTTATCTGGGATTTGTGTAACAAGGGTACTTTTACGGTTCGTTCTTTTTATATATATGTGATGCAAGAAGGGGTAGTTCCCCAAAAGACCCCTCTTTGGAACATTAAGATATCTTTGAAAATTAAGATCTTCCTTTGGTACCTTCAAAAGGGGGTTACTCTCACAAAGGATAATCTAGCAAAAAGGAATTGGCAAGGTAGCACCATTTGTTGTTTTTGTAGCTCTATGGAGACGATACAACATCTTTTCTGTGATTGCCACTTTGCAAGATTTATTTGGAATACCGTTTATATCACCTTTGGAATTCAGCCCCCTTCTAGCTTTGCGAACATGTTCGATTCTTGGTTGAATGCCATTCGGCCAAAACTTAGAAATCAAATATTTGTAGGAGCTGTTGCTTTATGTTGGGCTATGTGGTTGAATAGAAACGATATGGTATTCAATAATTCTAAATCTAATACATTTCTGCAGGTTATCTTCATGGCAACATATTGGACTCGACAATGGTCCCTACTACATAAAGAAGAGGCGAGATCAAATCTCAAAAATGGATGCAGATTGTTGGAGACCATAATCATGGAGGTTTTTGCGAAGTTCGGTTGGAAATTTAGGAATAGAATTGAAGCGTAGCTTCTTTCTTCTCCTTTCTTTATTTGTAGTTTGATTTCTTGTGGAGTTGGAGCCTATGTGCTCGGTTTTGTATTGAACAGCTGTGTACTTTCTCCCCAGAAAGTAGAAGCTGGAACTTTGTTCCATTATCTTAAAAAAGATCAATTTAGCACGGCCGCCTGCATTGGCGTAGCAACAGACATAGCAGCCATGATGTGTGCCTCGGCATGCCGCAGTTGTGCAGGGCACGGTTGCAAAGATGGCCAGGGTGCAGCCGTAACAAAGGGCAGGTTGAGCACCGAACCCGGTGTAGCAGTCTTCAGCGAAGGAATATCCGCAGCAGGGGCAGGTGAGGCAGCGTCATAGACAGCATTGCAGTCGGCAGGGGAGGAGCCATTGCTTGTCGCGACTCGCGAGTCAGTCGTCAGGGATGTTGGAGCCTCCACCAATGCAGCAGCCGTCAGGAGCGGAGGTAGCGAGTGTCTGCGATGGGCGCCGAAAGCATGGCAGCTTCCAGAGCCAGGGAGTTTGTTTGCACTTTGCAGAGATGGCAGCGGAGACGGCGGCTGCTTATTCACCCCATGGCCCTTCTGCGCAGAGTCGTCTTCTGAGCGTAGTAGGCTTGCCGCGACGTCGGGTGCCCTCTAGGCGCAGATCAGCAGAGCCAAGGAGCCGGACGGTTGATCGTCGGATAGCGCGAGAGTCCTCATCACGTTGGGCATACAAGAGGACGCCTGGCATTTCTGGGCAGCAGGAGGTCGGTCGGGGCCCATTGTCTGATGAATAATAGGTAGAAGGAGCTGGCCGATAGCGCATTGCACCGCTTGCAAGTAATTGTTAACCTTGCGGAGCCATGCCTCTCGACTGAGCCGCGCGTCCTCGTCAGTTTGGCGGACCTTGCGGGTAGGGGTGGATATCGAGCCAACTCCACGTCTTATCGAGCTTTTTCTAAAAATGATATAGTTTAATTTAATATCATTTTACATATAATTTAAAGTATTTCGAGCTGAGCCGAGCTTTAGCAAAATTCAAATTCATTTGAAATCAACTCATTTTAATGTTTAACCAATTAACAAGTATAATTGAAGCAATTTTGAACCGGCGAGACGAGCTTTTTGCCCTACTTGGGGCCATGCCTCTCGACTGAGCCGCGTGTCCTCGAAAGTTTGGCCGAGCCTGACGTCGAGGAGGTCGGCCAACTCACTGGCTGTTCATGGGATTTCTTGCCAAGCAGCCAGGGACGGAGCCAAGAATTAAATATAAGGGATAATATGGACAATAAGTAGAGTAGAACCAATAAATCATACCGAATTTACCGATCCAATAGTCACATATCAGAGTAATATATTTCGCAAATTACAATGCAAAGAAAATTACATCTCTATTAACTTAAACTTAGCTCTACGACTACTAGTAAGATCATAGGCCTTAATAATATCATCATTACTAATCTTTGCGGCCTCGGCTTCTAATGGCTTCAATATAATTAGCACTTGAACCAACAGGCTTAAAAAAACTATGAATTGTTTTGCTCTTTTTCATGTCATCTAAAATTGTAAAGGGAAATTTAGAAACCACAGAGAAGTTTGCGCACATCAAGATGACAAGATCCTGAAAAGAAGCACTGACATATTGCGTTCAGATTTCAGAAGTCCAGCATTGCCTCACAGGCTTCTTGGTTGCAAATAATCACTAATCAAGTAATCAGCCGCTAATCACTCAGGAGTATTGCAGGTGCCAAGTAATCTCACTGAAGTGCAAGCATTTCGGCAATTCGGCACCGGCAGGCTCGCTGGAGAGCCCCCTCACGAAGGTTGGGGGGTGCCAGGCCCCCCTGGCCCCCTGTCTCCGCCACTGCAAGCAGCTTCATGTGCAGAGGTCCTCCACCTGCCTTGGTGCTCCTGCTTGCGCTGTTGGTGACCATCATCGTCGTCATCGTTGTACCGCTTGGCATGTCACCTAGTGTCATCACGGCATGCATTGGGAGCTGGCCTCCCAGCCCTGGCACTTCGAGAGGTGCCTATCGCGTCCTTCTCCACCCAGTCGATGTTGTTGCTATAGTGGTGGCTGTGCTGGGTCTCCACCTCTCTAGGGTGACATCAACGACGCCAAGGCACCAGGAGATGCCTTGCTTCACAGGTTTGAATGCATGTAGTTGACGACACTGAGGTCAGCCTTAGGAGGGGCTGTCGAGTAGTCCTCAATGAAGTCAAGATGCAGCAGCACCGTGAACGTGAGCCCCTTCTTGCAGCAGACAGGTTGTGATGAGGCTGCTGGCCCTAATGAAGAGGGATCCAGAGAACCGTTGGTAAAGGTGAGCCATGATACCTTAGGGATGAAGCTAGGGTTCATCGTCCAAGTCCACAGGTCAAGCGTGCGAGTGTTGAAATGCGTGCGAGTGTTGAAATGGATCGTTGTTTTGAAAGCTGGCCGGTAAAGGGGTTTTTGTTTCGAGGTAGCACATATGATTTATGCTGATCTGAGCTATCAAACAATGTTGTTATGAACAAATTACTCTACAATCTACCGTGCTTTTGAGAACAATGAAAGGATTAAGGCTGTTCATCTCTACTATATTTTGCCAGAAACTGTCATCTGTTTCTTATCCAAGCAGCGTGATGGCCACTCTCTTCGCAACAGTGTCTCAGCCGGCACCAGACCAGCTAATGCTGATGACTGGATGGGACAGGGTGTGGGTCATCAAGCAATGCCTTATGCCCTTATCTGCCTCAGGTACGTTCCTCATGAACCTCGATTGCAGTGGTTGCTATTGCATCACTGTTCCTCAGGCCGCATAAATTCGCATTTTTCATGTCTCCAAGAGGATGAGACCACAAGATCCTACCTACCTGGGCATTGATTAAGAACATGATGGCCCCACCACTCGCACGTAATTCTCCTTCCCCCAATTGCTGGCGGGCATGTTAGCATAATACAGATACTAAACCTGGGGGGATTCCGGCCCCCCAGGGCATCCACGTCGGCAGCTCCCGCCCGCGCGCTCTCGTCGGCCGCGTGGCGGGAGGATTTTCGTACGGTCGGGAGAGGTTATTTCCTCCAGTTTTTCGGAAATTACGTAAAGGTCTTTTTCCTCGTGAAAAGGTCCCTGGCAGTTTTTTTCACCCAAATTTTTGTAGGATAGCGCCCCGCGGTTTTCTAAATTACGTACGGGTCCTCATTTATTACGTACAGACCCTCGGTTTTTTACGATGGCTGGCGCGGCGTGGCACCGCGCCTATGAGGCTAGTTCTTGCTACGCTCTGCTCAGCCAGACAGCCACCACAGCTGCAACCTACTCAAAAGAGAGCAGGGCAGGGCTGGAAAAGGATATCCATTTACACCTAGCATCTCCTCTTTTGTTGGTGGTCGTCACCGTGGTGGAGCTGGCTCTTTCCCTTTCAGGTTCACACGTGGGAGTGCAGTGCCCGTGGCCTCATTTGTAGGTGAAGGCCCCAGATGATTGATCTTTGGCTGAAAATGAAGGTAAATGTTCATTTTTGCTCATTGTTACATTATGGACCCCTTTTTTTGGTTGAAGCTTATGGCTTTTAGCTGCGGTTTATGGCTTTTGGGCTATTCGTATGAGAGATTATAGAGTAACAGAAACTCACGTGCGGTTTTTACCGATATAAATGAAGTCGGTACAGTATGTACCACAATTAACTAGTAGATCTTATCTTGAAAAGCTACTTCGTTTAAAAGTTAGTTACTATAGAAAAATCGAAAAACAGTTTTTAGAAGCTGAAAAGAACAGGCCCAAATATGGTTATTATCCACAGTGTAATTCAACCATAAGACAATTTTAAGGTGACAATGTATTTTATGGTAGATGTTTTTTTATGGTTTGCTATTTCACTGGAATACTCTGCTGCTTATTCTTACAATGCAATGTGGTGGTGGAAGAGTGTCAGCCACACAGGCTGTAGTTGGCTAGACCTTTCTATTAGTGGAAGTGATTCTCATCAAGAAGCCATTAGTGGAGTAGGTTTGTGTGCACAAACAGCTAGAGCGCATCATTGCCCACTTCAAGTCTAAGCTTCAGCGCCTTAGAAGCTGTCTTTCTTAGGTCTATAGACCATATTTGTAATTATTTTACTTGATATATCATTATCTGACCATATTTGTAATTATTTTACTTGATATATTATTTTCTGAGCAAAAGAGAAGCAACTTTTGTATTGACGTGTGCCTCCGTACCTCCGGCTCAATGTGTACCACGCCGAATCCACTGCCCATCTTCTTCGTCGCCGGTACATCACACCGTCGAGGTGCTCCGCCTCTCTCTCTCTCTCGCCGACGTCCTGCTGCTCACCGGTGGACCACCTGCCACGTGCTCCACCGGCTACCTCACCGCCGCAATCAACTTCCTTTGCTGAATATTTGTACGATGTGCATTACCCATACACAAAGTTTATATCTGCATGTTTTGAGTGTATTGCATTTCGTACAAATTCCAAGTGTCAACCTATATGTATAGTAGTATATGTATACGAGGCTGTATGTGTAATCCATATAGTATGCTTTGTACAGTAGTACATATACGTGGGCTACATATTTTGAGAGTACAGTATTTTCGTACCCTACTTGAGCATCTGTACAGTGTTGTGTAAAAACTTGTCTAATTTCAAATTTGCAACATTGTATTTTGTAACAGTTATAAAGTGTGTGTGTATACACGTTTTTGCTAGAATACACTATTGAAAAAGTACATTTTGAAATAGAGACGGCTGGGCGGCTCATTCAAATTTTGAAACCGGTGGAGAGATTGAGCCTTGGGGTTGATGATGGGATATTAAACTAGTTTTGATGGCACATTAGGATTTCTAATTTCTGATGAATCTCGAGGCTGCAATGGAGGGTAGAGATAGTAGGAGCAGGTACACTCAATATAGATCGGTGCTTCCCTATATTGAATCCACGAACTATACATAAAACAGTTCAATTTCAATAAGAATTGGGCTAAGTGTGCATGGGTCTAACATGCAAGCGTGCAACCTGCGGTAGAATATGCTTGTATATTATATGGGAGCTTCTAGTTTGATGTTACCCTTAAAAATTTAAGGACGACCTCCTATGATGTCACATGTCATCGTCTCCATCTACCTCCCACTTCCACCCTTCCGTCTTCCCTACTCACCAACCCCCCCCCCCCCCTCCTCCCCCGTAAAATTTTTGCTTTTTAGCCCAAAAATTTAAAGTTTTTTACATATGGACCCAAAGTTAGGAGAAAAGATTTGCAAAAATGGACTCCTAGCACGGCGCCAACTCACATGGCGCCCATGTGTTTTCATTACACGTGACGAAAAAGGCGCCACATTCTATGGCACCGAGCCAAAATGGCGTGGACACGTAGGATCCACGGTGAGCCGAGCACAAAGACGACGCCAACGAACATGGCTACCTCCCCGTCCACGTCTTCCCTGTAAACATTTTTGCTTTTAGCGCAAAAATTTAAAGTTTTTACATATGGACTGGAGTAGTGGCGCATGGCGCCCATTCATAGGACTTAAACCGAGCGCAGCCCGGCCAACCCTCGCTTGCTCGAACGGTAGTGGCGCCGTTTCGAGCGCAGAGCCAAACGAGCGCGAGCGCCGCCGCCGCCGCCGCCGTCTCTCCCTCCCAAATCCATCCCAAATCATCGATTTTTTCGCGATTTTGGTTCCAAACCGAGCAAGCAAGGTGAGCTCCCCCTCCTCTTTTGATTTGTTGCAGTAGATATGGATAATTTGAGGTACATTTCGTAGGGCAAAATTTGAAACCCTAGATGAAATTAGTTGGATTTGGTCTGGTTTAGGTTCGATTCGCAATAGATATGCGTAATGTATTAGTAATAATGTGTATAGATCCGTTTCTAGGGTTGAAATTAGTTGGATTAGGGTTTGATTTGGGTAACTAGCTAACCTAGGGTTAGAAACGAGAAAAATTATAAATCTTATTCATTTCGCATTTTAGGTTGTCATGGGCTTCACTCGTTTGCCACCTCCATCCGGTGTTCCCGTGCCGATGTGTTATTGCGGCGATCCTTGCAAAGTGGAACGGTCGGATGATCCGGATACATATAGGCAGAGGTACTGGATGTGCACCAACTGGGCGTTTGATCCGCCACGTGGCGCCGTTGTCCTCGGCAAGATGGTATGTTATATTGTCGATTCACTTGAAGACGTATTAATTCTGTTGGTTTAACGAATGCGTACATTTGCAGGAGCCTCCACCGCTTTGTGATTTTGAGCAGTGGATCGACACTGCGATCGCTGAGGATGACAAACAATATCTTGACGCCAATAAGAAGTGGGATGAAGAACGAAAGGAGAGGTGGGAAAGGGAGAAGAAACAGGAGGAGGCCGCGAGGGAACACCGTGAAGAGGAGCGTAGGAGGGCTGCGGCAAAGCGCAAGGGAGAAAGGCAGAAGAAGCTAGAGAGAGCGCGGCGTGCCAAGGCAGCCCTTGAGCAGTACCCTGATGCTCAGAGGAAGGGGAAGTGGCCTCGATGCACTCAGTAGGTTATTTTAATGTTTGATGTATGCGGACGTATGCATTTTCTGAAAATTTATAAACTATGTATGTGGACTATTTATGTATGTGGGTGTATGCACTCAGTATGTTATTTTGGGCTGTGCTTATTCATTTGGTGAATGTCAATTAGATTGTATGTGCGGATGGAACGAAACAACTAGGCCGAGCTTGCATATAAAGCAAGTGCAGTAATAACGGCGCCAAACAACCTGGCGCCGTATAAAAGTGTCACGGCGCCAACCACTATGGCGCCAATATGTTGGAGTTCGGCGCACAAAATTTTGGCGCCAGACTTTGGCGCCAAAGGTACAGGCGCCGTTCTTAAGTATCATGGCGCCAGAGTCTTTGGCGCCGTAATACGGAAACCTACGAAAACAAAGAAAGAGCATCATTTTCTGCACATGCACACATATACATACATTCACATATGAAACACATACGCATAACTCTCAATAAAGTCTCAAATCATACATACATACATCTATTGACGCCAATACACATACACATACATATATACACACATACATCGTCACACACACATATAAAATACACATACACATACACATTCACACAACTCTCATCATCATGGGTTGGAGGACGCAGTATGGGAATCATCGTGAGCTTGCCGCGGGGCTCTCTGTCGTAGAACTCGTCCACCAGCCGGTACCTCGCCATCCTGTGCAATCAAAATTACGTTAGTGATAAAAATAACAAAATATCTAAAAATTATGCTCTCTAGACCTAACGCTGCTAACCTGAGTGGAACGACGTTGACACGTCCGTGAATTGTGACCCATTAGACCACACATACCGCAGTGTGTCTCCTGTGGGTCCTCAACGAAGGGATTTGCCCTACCCCTCTTGGTGCGACCAGGTATCCGATCCATATCCATCTTGTACCTTGACCGCTTCCTGCTGCCCCTCTTGTGCCAACGTAACCCCGCGTCCGCTATGTACCTGGGACCCGAGTAAAGTGGTCACTCGCTTTCATCACGATATGGCTCGAACCGTGGGGCCCATGTCCTCACCAACGCATCCACGCTGAATAGTCTCGGGATTTTGGTCTCAACATCGACATTCCGGGCCCTACATGCGGTCACCATGTGGGAGCATGGAAAATGGAACTTGTCGGGAACACCGCATGTGCATGTGAAGGATGTAATCACGACCTTATGCTTTCGGGCCTCTCGGAGCTCTCCATTCTCGGTTGTCCCTCCACCCTCAACAACCTCATACGTGCCCGTCACATGGTCAAAACAGTGGTACTCTTGTTCATTGGCTTGCATATTCGCTTCGGTAATGAAGCCGTGAGGACGAGGTGGCCAACGTGCATGTGCCCTTAACATGTCTGAGGCTTCCCGGTGCCGGTTGACAAACCATGCAACACACTTGTAGAAAGTGAACGCCGCAATTGCGGTAACTGGCAATCCGCGTGCCCCCTTAAGCAGCCCGTTGAAGCATTCTGCCATGTTGCTAGTCATAAACCCATACCTCCTTCCCAATGGGTCATGAGCCCTTGACCATTTGTGCACATCTCTCATTAAACCCCTTATCCAATCACGACCCTCGGCATTGGTTTTCGTTTTCAACTCCTCTAACTTCTCATCAAACAGCTTTACCTCCCTCTGGCGACATACCTCCTCGAAAAGTGCAAAGTTGGCCTTCACCCCATCTTTTTTGAACAAGTTCTCTGCAAGGTGCCTTGTGCACCAATAGGGGTGGATATCGAGCCAACTGCTCGTCTTATCGAGCTTTTTCTAAAATTGGCATATTTTGATTTAATATCATTTTACGGATAATTTAAAAGTATTTTTAGAAACGAGCTAACGAGCCGAGCCGAGCCGAGCTTGAGCAAAATTCAAATTCATTTGAAATCAACTCATTTTAATGTTTAACCAATTAACAAGTATAATTGAAGCAATTTTGAACCGAGCCAACGAGCCCACTAACGAGCTTTTTTTCCACCCCTATGCACCAACGATGATGCACAGGTGAATGTCCTGGTATCACTTCCTTAACGGCGCTCAAGATCCCAGCGTGCTCGCGGACAACACACATACCTCCCTCCCGGCCAACCACATGGATCCGTACAAGCCGTAGAAACCAAGCCCAGCTAGATTTGTCCTCCTTCTCCACCAAAGCAAAAGCCAACGGCACAAGCGAGTTGTCCGCATCACAGCCAATAGAAATCAACAACGTTCCCTCATACTTGCCCAACAGGAATGTGCCATCAATTGACAGAACAGGCCTACAATGTTTGAAAGCCTCGACACACTGACCAAAGCACCAGAATGCTCGAAAAAAAATCTGTCTTCCATTAATCCATACATCGGACTTAGGCACGTACTCATACTGCATTCCTGCATTGGCCGCTTTAATTGCGTTCAACATGGCCGGCAAACGCTCATACGCCTCCTCCCAATCACCATAAATCAACTTTAAAGCACGTTGTTGCGCCCTCCATGCTTTCCCATACTTGATTGTGTAGTGCCACTTCAGTTTAACGGCCTCTATCACTGCTGCCACGCGCATCGTCGGCATGTGCTTTATCATGGGGTACAGCGGGTTGCAATGAACCGAGAAGTCAATCGACGATGTTTCGGTGGGCTCGGAAGACCCACGGTATGCGGTCCATCCACGCTTGTAATCTTAAACCTCTCCGTACCCTTCACCTTCCCGCACAGACTTTCCATGCACACCTGTGCTCTCACATTTGATGGTGTACCGACGTTTGGCGTATGAGTTCTTAACCGGTATGGACGGTTGTGCACGATCGAGTACTCTTTCAGCCACATCTTCAATGCCGACATATCCTCAAAGACATGACCCTTCGAATTATGATACTAGCCCTGTGCCTAGGTACGCCCCTCTCGCATTTGCCCTCCATCCGCGACTGACCTATGTGCGTTGTTTAGGTCATTATAATCGGACACTAGTGGATCACGGCCAGAAACATTCTTCTCAACATCTCAATTTCGCTAGACGTCAAACCTGTGACTGGTCTGTCATCATCTGAGTCCACAGCCGTCGCATCCTCATAACCACCTCGTCTCCTTGCAAGCTGTACATCCACCCTGTTAGATGCTACACAAACCATGGGTTCCTCAAACACTGTCTCCTCGTCGAATCCACCAACAAAGCGGTCATCGACATCCTCAGACTCAGCTTCTACCTGAGTCAATGGGACCTCACATACTTGAGCCGAGGATACAACTTGCACCTCGACCTCTTCATGATCCGGTGACCCAACCAACGGTGAGTCATTGGGATCCAATGCAGCCCTAGGAGGTGATTGATCTCTCACCACCCTCTGCACAAACAAGTCGTGCTCGACTCGAGTCCAAAACAATGGCCACATAGTTATCCCATTCACCGTCGCTGCCAATCGAAACCAATCTCTTTATACGCGGCCCCTTTGACGACCCAACATCAATCAATCCTTGCATAACGACATCACCATGCTCATCTGTCCATCCCAACCTCTCTTTCAAGCGATAAATGTCCTCACCATACGACGGACGTGAACTAAATAGCAACGTGGTCTCTTCCATGCCTTCCAAATCAACACCTCCATTGTCATTTCTCTTCACAGTACCACCATGGTGCAAAGTCACAACCTTATCCATCTATAGCACAACAAACAAACATACATCAGTTATTACGTACAATAATCAAACCCTAGAAACGGATCTATACACATTATTACTAATACATTACGCATATCTATTGCGAATCGAACCTAAAACCGAACCAAATCCAACTAATTTCATCTATGGTTTTAAATTTTGCCCTACGAAATGTACCTCAAATTATCCATATCTACTGCAACAAATCAAAAGAGGAGGGGGATCTCACCTTGCTTGCTCGGTTTGGAACCAAAATCGCGAAAAAAATCGATGATTTGGGATGGATTTGGGGAGGGGAGAGACGGGCGGCGGCGGCGGCAGCGCCTGTTCTCTGCTCGGTCTGTTCGAGCAACTGAGGGGTTGGCCGGGGCTGCGCTCGGGTTTAAGTCCCATGAAACGGCGCCACTACCGTTAGCGCCGTGTTTACACGTGACGGTGCCATGTTCGTTGGTGCCGTGCTGTGCCACCGTGGATCCTACATGTCCACGCACGGCGCCATAGAATGTGGCGCCGTCACGTGTACCATGGGTGCCATGTGAGTTGGCGCCGTGCTAGGGGTCCATTTTTGCAAATCTTTTCTCCAGGGGTCCATATGTAAAAAACTTTAAATTTTTGGGCTAAAAAGCAAAAATTTTACCCCTCCCCCCAACACAAAATTTTCAAATCTAGAAAATTTTAACTCTGAAAATTTTCAAATCAAAAAAATTCAACTAGGCAAAATTTTAACTCTAGAAATTTCAACTCAGAAAATTCTCATCTCGGGAAATTTCAACTTGCAAATTTTTTTAATCAGGAAATTTCAACTCAGAAAATTCTCATCCTGAAAAATTTCAGATCAGAACATTTTAACTCAAACAAATTCAAATCGGACAAAGTTTGAAACAAGATTTTCTTTCAGTTTAACAGGGAAGGGATAGAGGAAAAAGGAAATGGGGATAGAGGAAGAAAAAAGGGGAAGGAAGAGGATGCCGCTATGTGTCGCAACGAGAGCGTTTGAGGGGGGAAGAGAAGGGGAAATGAAATGGAAAGAGGAAGAGGACATCGCCACATTTCACGATGAGATTATATCCTCGGATTGGTGAGGTAACCTCAAAGTAGCAAAACCGAATACGGATATACACTGACGTGTCCTCTACATCGATCTAATTTGTCTACATCACGAGATACGTGTAGGAACGAAACAAATAGATGCGTACAACATACCGCTACAGCATGCCTGACTACATACATTTCACTGTCTCAACCTGGCATATGATGTGCAACAGTGACTTGTTGGAGAAAAGAGCCACGTGTGCTTTGACACTCGTGCTCTGGTTCATGGTACATGTAAGAGAAGGATTCCAGCTTAATTTTCTCTGCTTCGTTTGCTGTGAAGGAAACTCTTCGTCCAATAGTTTTTTTTTCTTAAGGCGCAGTTTATTTAATTGTAGGATACATAAAAAGTGACTTCGGGTTTGTTCAGATGAGAAAGAGATCATCTGCCTTCCTTCAACAAGTGTGGAGGAGGACAATGCAGCCTTCGGGAAAATTTTCGACATCTGACGTAGATGGAAACGAATGCATCAAATTGGCCAGACATTAGTAAGGTCTCCATCTGTTTGCGTAGCTTCTTTTAGTTGGTGGGAACAAATTGCTAGTGCAATTATCTTAGACCATTCTCAGTGGAGAGTTTCATGGCGTTGTTTCCAAGACTGCCACATCATGTAAAATGAAATGAAACATCCATCCTCAATACATAGTTTCATTCTATTGTTTCATAGACATTTAATTTCATGACTCATATAGAATTGGTAATCGTGCCAAGAGAGTTTCATCTAGATGAAACTTACTTCTTCTCTCTCTTCTTAAAAATGTTGTTATATCATCAAAAATGTCTATGTGGCAGCCTATTAAATACAGATAAAACTCCCACTGAGACTGGCGTTATAACTCACAACCGTATATAGGTTCAAATCCCAAAAGATACAATGAACAATCCACACAGACAACTCACCTAATCTGTGATTGGTGCTTTGGTGTGAATTAAACTCTGGTTACTGTCATCAGAGCAGGTACAATAAGGCTTAGTCAGCAGGCTATAGCAAATATAATATCAACTAAATCTTACGTGGTAGAGAGAGAAAGGAAGAGAGAGAAGGAAGCTGGATACTAAATTACAGCTAGCTATAGCACGTAAAAATATACATTTCACTCTCTTACACGTGGGGCCAAATAGTTATTGTAATAGCTACCTTATTGTATGAACTATTTTTTTAAAAGACTATAGATAAAATAGACAAGTGTTATAGCCACTAGTTGGCTATACTATTGTACTTGCTCTCAGTCGGAGAGACAATATGCACACTGCTAGGTCATCTTAGGATTGACAGTTTGTATGACCTGAATTTTTTAGAAGATTTCTCATGCCAAAGCAAATCGGGTTTGTTCTTTAACGGCTTCTAAAAACGGCTTTTAGCTTTTGCTATAGTACCTAACTTTCAAATTGAGTATTTTCTCAAAACGGGTCTACAAGTTAATTGTAGTACACGTTAAAAGCCCAACATATGTATCAACCAAAATCGCAAGTGAATATCTCTCTCTCTATATAATCTCTATCGCAAACGGCTATAGTTCAAAAATTTCAGCCAAAAGTTATAAGCCGCAAAGCTGGTACAAAATTTGTGCGAAATTTAAAAATTTCTAGGAGCTTTCGCCTGTATTTCAAACAGGTAAGTAAAAGAGATAGGCAATAGAAAAACATAGCTGCATGACAAACGCAACATTTTTTCCCGCAATAGATGCCTAACCGCCCCGCTCATTTCGGCTTGAGCTTCTGTCTTCTGGCTTATTTTCACTATTCATAAATTTTGTCTTTTTCTGAACTTTTGACTTTTTTGAACTTTTTTGCCGATTCTTTTTTCTGTGTCCATGATGAGCTAACATATTTTTTCTATTTTTAAATTTTTTACATTTAATTACGTCAAATAAGCCACATTCAGCTACAGTGTAATTTCAGCCAACTACAGTGCAATTTCAGTCATAAGCCGAGCATAGCCTTAATAATAGGTGTCATACTTGTGGTGCCCATTGCTGGACAGCACAGCTCCATCCGCCACCTCGACCACATGAGCATCATCACAAGATTTTATTAAAACATAGAACAAAATCAACAAGAACAAACTAGCTGAATATTCTACTCAAACAAAAATGATAAATCTCAAATAGAATACTTCAATTGGCCCAATAGTTTGCATTCTTTTACTTGCAAAAAAATTCCACTGGCCCAATAATTTCCATACTTCTACTTAAAATAGAGAGAGATAATCCCACAGTAAAAAAGAGAGAGAAAACATCAAATTTGTGGCACGCAAAACAACCACATCCGCACAAGGAGGTCAGATCCGGAGTCAAAGGACATTCGGTGCCCCCAAGACTCTTTGGACAACTGTACTTAATGAAATCATCACCATTTAATCAGTAAAACTAGGATATGATATCTACTACTTAAAAAGAGGAGTTGATGGTGGTACGTTCTTTTCCCTACCTCCTCCTCTCAGAAAAATGATTTGCCCTTAGCTTTCTGTAGCCGTCCGATCTCCGTCAACTCTCCACAGCCGTTCGTCATCCTCCGCCCCCACCTCGCTCAACTCCCCCGATAGTGTCTCCCCCAAACTCTCCATCCTCTCCTCAACTCCCAGCAGCGCCGCAGCAGAAAACCCAGCCCTTGCAACTCGGAAGGCGGTCACGAGCCATCATCCATCAGCCATGCCACCATCGCAGCCCGCACGTTAGAATCGCAGCCAAGCCCTTGTGGTGATTGGGCAGGACTGGCTACCTCCGCGCCAACCAAGGCAGTGGATGGCGAACCGGGATGAGGTGGAGTGCACGACGTGAAGTGGCCATGGTGCTTCGGCATGTGCTCTGTGGGAACACCTCCAAGCATGCTGCTGCAAATTTTTTTAATAAAATCTCATAAAACACAATGAAATTTAAACATAAAACCTTATGAAACATAGTAAACTTAGCTTCATAAAAAATAAACAAGAGCAAAATCTCTGATGTGCTCACCTGTGACCGCTGAGCTAGAAGAAAACGCGAGCCCCATGTCCATTAGGCCCATTCACCTGCTACCTCACCTCCATCCGGGCCCACAACCACCAAACCAGCTGGCCACTTGTCGCCGTCGAGCGCGCTCAATCATGGCCATAGCAACTCTGAGCACCTCGTTGCCACCCTCGCATGCAGCTGCCACGGCTCGAGCACGTCGCAATCACATTCGATGGAACCCTACCACGTCTGCTCGCTGCAGCATTTGCTTGCAGCCTCTATGGCCAACTTGTTAGGTTTTTCTCTAAAACCCTAGATTAATTCTGTGAAGGCTTTTCGGTCTACCCTCTATTCCTCTGCCTTTTCCGTGGTGCCACTCACAATGCATAATGAGGCTAGAGGGTAGGGACCTATTTATATACTCCACTTCCAGGTGTTATAAAGTGACCCACTTATTTCCAGTATCTCGTGAGACTCCTGAACCATATCACCAACCACGATAAGACAGGCCAGTTTTACGAGTCTAAAATATGTTAGTCCCAAGCACACATGTGTGAGTCATGTGTCATGATCAGATTGTTTATGAGATCAATTCCAATCTAATCATGTGGGTCAACAGCCTGCAGAGCCGATCCTGCAAAACAAACCCAGCTATTCCGCGCTGTGTTGTGCCCGGGTTAAACAAATGCATGCATATTACATTCTAGTAGACTTGATCTCAATAAACATGTCTACCATATTCCAGCACAGTCGTTCTCGGCACCTCGAGTATTAATTTCCTCGAGTTAAATTCCGCATCAAAATATTCTCTATCACTTGCATCAATAATATGAATAATTCCACATTGAGTAAAATAGAAAATAACCATAATAAATATTGAAAGCCACATAACATTCCCAACATCTCCCAGTTGGCTGAAATATTTCAATCAATAAACTGAAATCCGATGACTTAATCATGCTTAAAAAAATAATTCCTGACTAACTGATTTAGTTAGTGGATCTTTCTTCAATGTGTTTACTTTTACTTTGTAATAAGTGATATGTTGTGATGCACTTTCCATGACCTTAAATGATGCAAAGATATTCCCTTAGTCATGTAATTTCCTTTGCTACCTCAGATGCAGCAATGTATCCAGTTTCCATGGTAGAATGAACAACTGTATTATGTTTCCTGCTGCAATAAGAAATAACACCTCCTACCAAAGTAAATAGATAACTAGAAGCCATTTACCAATCAGCATCAAAATAACCTTGCAGTTAAGGATTATGGCCATTAAAACATAATGAATAATCCATATATTCCTTTGACATATGCAGTACATATTTGATTTGTTTCCAGTGCTCTTCCCCATGTTTCTTTTGATATCCACTAAGGATTCCAACGACATGACTAAGATCAGATCGTGTGAATAACATAGTATACATTCCAAAGGTGAAGAATAAGAAGTTCCATTCATTCTAGCTTTTTCCTCAGGAGTATTTGGACATAATTCCTCACTGAGTATAGTTTCCTTTTTCCTTAGAAGTATTCAGACATAATTCCTCACTGAGTATAATTCCTTTCACAATAGGTGCATTAACATGTTTACTGCATTCCATAGAAAATCATTTAAAACACTTCCACGGTATACCTTTTGAGACAATCCCAAAAAAATTTTGTTATTCCGATCTCTATGTATTTCTACTCCTAAAACATAGGAAGCTTCCTCTATATCTTTTGCATCAAATTTAGAATATAACCAAGCTTCACTTCCATCAATGTAATTTTGCCAATAGTAGCAATGAGAATATCAACACATAAAGACAATAAGATAAAATACTTACACATAACTTTTGTATATATGCAATGATCACCTTCCATCATTGATAACCATATGACGTGATATAATTATCAAATCGAATATACCACTGACGTGAAGCTTGTTTAAGACCATAAATTGATCTATTCAATTTGCAAACCTGATTTTCATTTCCTTTTTCTCCAAAACCTTCCGGCTGTTTTAATATAAATTTCCTCCTCCAAAACACCATTAAGAAAGGTAATTTCAACATCCATTTGGTGGAG
Organism: Dendrocalamus sinicus; assembly: GCA_036346575.1. Lineage (NCBI taxonomy): Eukaryota > Viridiplantae > Streptophyta > Magnoliopsida > Poales > Poaceae > Dendrocalamus > Dendrocalamus sinicus. Next base: position 18,329,943 of record CM070675.1, on the reverse strand, counting down.
TTCAAAATCACAATAAGCCGTCAAAGCACTAATAATACAAATTGCAGTAATATTAGCAACAGGAGAAAAAGTTTCCACAAAGTCAATACCTTCCCTTTGTGTAAAGTTCCACAAAGTCAATACATTTCCTTTGTGTAAAGTCTTCAATAACAAGTGTAGTCTTATAATTTTCCACTAAACCTGCTGCATTCAATTTTTCTAAAAAAATATTTACAACCTATGGACTTGTGGTTGTTTGGTAGATTAACAAGTTCCCAAACTTTATTCCTCTTCATCGAGTTTAATTCTTCTCACACTGCTTCCACCCATAGTTTTTGTTTCTTCCTCTAAATCCGAAATTTTAGAGTGAACTTCCCCAAGAACAAATTATAATCATCTAGATACTGGGGTGTACTTAAATTCCTCCCACTTTTCCTAAGCATGTTAGTATTGGAAGTTTGATTTGTATTTCCTTCAGGAGCGAAATCTCCTTCAGTGTAAGAATTAATACCAGATGTATCCATTTGTGTTTTCCTTGAGTTGCCAACAATTCCACCCTTGCTTGCTTATCATGGTGAGGTGTGTTTAGAAATAAAAGAATTACATCCTTGCTTTCCACCATCTTATCCTTTTTCTGTATCATAAAACTTGTACTCTTTAAATTCCAAAGAATAACTAATAACAAATTTCTGGCGTGATTTTAGGTTATAACTTTTCTTCCAGTTCACAACTCATTAGAGGTGACTGTTATAGCCTTAGATGGTGAATGATTTAACAAATAAATAGTAGTATGTAAAACTTCCCCCCCAAAAAGATAAAGGAATATCTGAATAAGCCATCATAGACCTAATCATATCTATAAGTGTTCTATTCCTTCTTTCAGCAACACCATTTTGTTGTGGAGTGTAAGGTATGGTATAATGATGAATAATTTCATGCTCTTTACAAAAATCATTTAATATTCCTGAAGTGTATTCTCCACCACGATCAGTTCTTAAAACTTTGATCTTCCTTTTTAATTGATTTTCCACTTCAGTTTTAGATGTCTTGAGCATATCAAAACCTTCTGACTTTTGTTTAAGAATATACACATATCCAATCTAGAAAATCATCAGTGAATGTGATAAAAATAATCTTTTGACCTCTAGTGGGAGTAGACATTTTACCACAAATATCAGAATGAATAATGGCTAGAGGCTCGTTAGATCTTTCTGCCTTTGAAAAAACACACGGGTCATCTTACCCATTATACAAGCCTCACAAATACCAAAATTCTCCCACTTAAAGTGCAGAATTTCAGATTTAATAAGGCTCTTAATTCTGTTTTTAGATATATGACTAAGTCATAAATGCCATAAATATGACTCTGAGCATGTGTTCCTATCGATTGAATTCCTCACTATGGAGTTATTTTCACTAACTAAGCAATCAATATTGTCATCATTTGATAATTCGTCAAGAAAATAAAGACCATCATGATGAGTTCCAGTATGCAGTAATTTTCCATTGAGTAATATTTTAACTCTTCCTTTTCCAAATAGTATATCATAACCAATAGATTCTAACTGAGCAACGGAGATTAAATTACTTCTCATGCTAGGTGAATATAAAGTGTCCTGTAACAATAAGGGGGTGATCGATTCGGCTGAAAAGCTCATGGCTTATGGCTGAAAACATCAGTAGTTGGTTGAAAATGCAATCAGAGTTGTGAGGCTTATTTAGCATAATTAAATTTAAAAAATTTTAAAAATATAAAAAATATGTTATCCCATTACGTATAATACAAACAAATACGGGAAAAAAAGAACCGACAAAAAAACTCAACAAAAAGCCAAAAGTTCAGAAAAAGACGAAATTTATGAATAGTGCAAAATAAGCCAGAAGCCGAAGCCGAGTTGATCACCACCTTAATTTTCCTCCATTGGGAAGTTTTAGGACATAATTTCCAATTCCAAGTACATCAGCTTTAGCATTAGTGCCTAAGAAGATATATCTATTTCTTCTCGGAATTGTTTGCATAGAAGTGAAATCTCTATTATCTCTAGTAATATGAGAAGTAGCACCAGAATCTGAAAATCCAACTATTTGGAAAAAATAGTAGTAAGTAAATATTCAGTGCATACAAAAAATATTAGACATACCGTTAGGCGAAGAATTGCCTTTACACTCAGCTGGTTGACTGCTTTGATTCATTTGCTCATTCTGCTTCTTTTTCCTGCAGTCAGCCCTAAAATGCTCATACTGACCATAGTTAGGACACTTGAAATTCTTGTGCTTTTCATTCCTCTAAAAAGAGTTATAATTTCCATGATCATCCCAATCGCATTTCTTGTTAACCTTTCTCTCAAATCACCATTAGATTTCCTCTTTTGCCAATTACTTTTATTATTACCTTTTTCCCCTCTAAGGTTAAACCAGAGTTGCGAGTATTTGGTAAAGAGTATAGAACAACCATGACCTACACTTCTTCAGAAAAAATAGCCAGCATTTGAAAATTCCTCTGCTAAAATATAGAGTTTATTAAGATGCTCATTAATTGAAGTGCTATCAAACATCTTAGTAGAGAGAAAGCGATTAACAAGATTAAGCACTTTAATAAGAGATACTTCACCAAAATCATGTTCCAGACTGCGAATTATTTTCCGCGCATTCTGTTCATCCTCATACTTAGCAGCCAAAAAACAGTCATTAATCCTAACATAAAAATCCTAGCCCTTTTATTATCCTTAATCTAATTCTCTTATTCTTCTGCATAATTTTCCTTTTCCTCAACAGTGGTATTTTTTTCTGGCTCTTCTTGTTCGTTTTTGTCTTTGACATAATCTATGTTTTCAGCAGAAAGTAAAAAACCTGATTTTTCTTTTTTAAACCGTAAAATTTGAGCCATCTAATTTATAAGATCTAAGCAGTTCAGAAAATACGCTATTGATTATCAGTGCCAGAAAAAAAATGTTACCGAATCAGAGAAGATGTCGCCTGCAGTTTCACGGTTCGCAGCGCCGAAATCTGATGGATAAATCAAAACAACTCCCCGCGGTGATTCAGTTCTTCGTGATGCACTGGAGATTGCATGGAAAAATCTTGCACGGAAATCGAGATTGGATGGATATGTTTCTTCCTTCTGCTGGGTTGTTCACGCATGCAATGAAAAGTCCTGCACGGAAATCGAGATTGGATGGATATGCTTCTTTCTTCTGCTGGGTGTTCACGAATCAAGCATACCAATTGGTCAGTATTCACACGCCAGCCCGCAGGTCTTCACACGAATGCAGCCCGCACTTTTCTTGCGTTCGCGAGTTTGCGGCAGATGCGACGCTTCGCCTGTACGCGCGTGCCGTGAACAAAATAGCCGAAGCAGTGCAGCACGTGGACCGAGGAGATGAGGGCGCGAGACGTCGCGTGTGACCCGGCGGACGAACCGAAGAAGCGTCGTGCCAGCGGTCGGCCGAGGCGGCAATCTTCCGTGCCCTTCCAGCGCACAGATCACGCACGCACGCAGGGAGAACCACCTCTTTCCTCGGCTGGACGTGTGCGGAAAGAGGAGACCGTAGATATCCGCCTTTTTAGATCGAAGTAGACTCGGAGATCGAATAAATCTCCGTTCGGAGAACGAAACCGATACGTGCCTCTGATACCAATGTTTAGTTTTTCTTTAAAATCCTAGATTAATTATGTAGAGGTTTTCGGTCTACTCTCTATTCCTCTGTCTTTTTCATGGTGCCGCTCACAATGTATAATAAGACTAGAGGATAGGGATCTATTTATAGACTCTACTTCTAGGTGTTATAAAGTGACCAACCATGTCACCAACCACGATCAGACATGCCAGTTTTACGAGTCTAAAATATATTAGTCTCAAGCACACATGTGTGAGTCAATTGCCATGATCAGATTGTTTATGAGATCAATTCCAATCTGATCATGTGGATCAACAGCCTGCAGAGCCGATCCTGCAAAACAAACCTAGCTATTCCGCCCTGTGCTGTGCCCGGGTTAAATAAATGCATACATATTACATTCCAGTAGACTTGATCTCAATAAACATGTCTACCATATTCCAGCACAGCCGTCCTCGGCACCTCGAGTATTAATTTCCTCGAGTTAAATTCCACATCAAAATATTCTTTATCACTTGCATCAATAATGTGAATAATCCTACATTAAGTAAAATAATCATAATAAATATTAAAAACTACATAAAATTCCTAACACAACTCACCACTGTGACTGCTCACCGCCACTCTTACCACAGCCATGTTGGCTTGCTTGCTGCATCACCTAGCATTTGCGAGAGAGACAGGAATGTACAAAGTGTCAGGATGAGACCGTGAGAGAGAGAGAGAGTTAAAGGGATGAATACATATGAAGTGATAGGGTTTGCTTGGATAGGGATAGAGATCAACTGAGGCCCTGTTTGGATCAGTTTCAGATTCTTAAAAACCAGCTATTACTTCTAGTTTTTAAAAACTGGTTTCTAAGCAAAAACTGATGAGGTGTTTGGATCCCTTAGTTTTTAAAAGCTGGTTTCATTTATGATTGGTGCTAATAGACTATTATACTCTTACATTTATTGCTCTTGAACAGCACATTAAACAGCCATGCGTGGTCTTTAATGAGGGTAAATAGGTATTTGTGCAAAAAAAAAACTGGCAAAAGCTGGGTATCAACAGCTTCTTGATTTTTAAGAATCTGGGTAGGTAGATTTTAAAAACTACCACAAAAACTGGTTTGTTTGGATCCCACCCAGTTTCTAAAAGTCAGATTCTTAAAATCTGGGTGGATCCAAACAGGCCCTGAGATGAAGGGTACACCGTCAAGACAATCCGACGGTGATTGTCTGTAGCATTGGTCCGATTCCGAACGGTATAGGGTTAGCGTTACATAGTTTTCTCAATTATTAATTCTTCGTGTATCAGCTGAAGTATCAGAGAGCAGCAAATCTGAACAGTGAAGACACGCATATATCAATCAGCTGTTGAGTTCTCCGAAGGAACAGAGGAATTGCTCTTCGTCTTGTCCTCTGCTTCTCCTAGGTATCGCTGTTCTTGTCCTCCTTTTGTCATGTACTTAGATGAACACACGCGTGCGCGTTAACTTAGATCCGTGTGATCTCAGATCTCTCTTTTCTTTGTCTTTATAAAATTTTTTTTGACGAACTCTTTCTTGTGGGGGAAAAGGTAAGAGTCAAGAAAACTCCTTTCCTTGCTTGGATACATTTTCTTAAGAGTAAATTGCGTAAAATCACTTATTTTATGGTCTAAGTTACAGAAAAACACATATATTTTAGATTATAGCATATAACCCTAGCTATTACGATTTAGTAGTTTTAAAAAAACCTAGCTAATAGGAATCGTAGGTATACTGATATTTGAACCCACCAGCTCAGCATGCACGAATTGCCTCGCCGTGGGGCCGAACACGCGCGAGTCCTGGGTGGCGCACAGTTGGTACCCGAACGCCGAACGGTATATCCCCTTCTTGACTGCGAACATCGCGTCGTGGCTCTCGATCTGCAGGTCGGCTTGCCGCCTTGGCACGCTCATACTAGAACTTGACGGGCGGGTCCAGCCAGAGCACCTCCCACACTACCGAGTTGGTCAGCTCCATCTTCTCCAGCGCCGCTGGAGTGACCTTGCCGTCGGCATCGGCCACAGCGGCTCGTATCTTCGTGGCCAACTTCTGGTGGAGCTTTTTGCTGGCCTCCGTGACACGCGCCAAGATCCCTGAGAGCAACACCTTGAGGCCGCCGTAGTTGTTGAACACCGTTGCAAGCAATAGGTTGTGGCAGGCCTCGTCCCGTGATAGCTCAAGGAGCTCGGCGGTGTTGAGCGCCTGCGACATGACTGCTGAGAAGTACTTGTATAGCACCTTGTAGTTGTCGCTGACAAGGATGGATGGGAGGGGCACCGTGTGGAGGAGCGGCTCGTCGAGGATCATGGGGAGGGCGACCATGATGAGGGGGCAGAGCTACCAGAAGAGCCACTTGGCCGCCTTGGTCGGCCCGCTGGTGCTGAGGCCACATGCGAAGGGGCACATGCCGAAGTAGGCCTCGCCAATGAACTAGAAGGAGGTGGCGTTGTTGAGCTTGGCGAAGTCGGACTTGCCGCCGAGCACGAGCTGCAACTTGACGGTGGTGAGGACTGAGGAGCACGGAGAAGTTGGAGCAACATGCTGAGCTGGAGGCACAAGAGACCCAAGTGGCTTCACTGTTGGGTCCGAAATATCAGTATACCTGTAATTCCAATTAGCTAAGGTTTTTTAGAAACTATTAGACCGTAATAGTTAGGATTATGTGTTATAAGCTAAAATATATATATTGTTTTTTGTAACTTAGACTATAAAACATATGATTTTACGCAATTTTTCTTTTCTTAATGTTCTTTTTCTTGGATAGCATGAGTGAAAGAGCTGGGTTGGGTTCTCTACTTCTGGCTAACGAGTACAGTGCTCTAATTCCATCATTATTCTTTTAATTTTCTTGGACCAATTCAGTGTTTTTATTCACGCCTGATCCCTAATTGGACGCAAAATTCAAGAGAAAAGTTGAGCTGTAAATCATTAGATGGGAAAGTGCTGCTTGTTATATGGGGCATTCTTTTCGGTTTCAACTTATGAATTTTAGCTGTGGTTTATGACTTTTAAGTTATTTATGAGAGAATACGAAGTAATAGAAACCCGCTGCTTTTTTGACCAATATAAATAAAGTCGCTACAATGTATACTATAATTAACTTATAGACTATGCATTGAAAAGACACTCTATTTAAAAGTTAGTTACTTTAGAAAAGTCGAAAACAGTTTTTAGAAGCCGAAAAGAAGAGACCCATGATCAAAAATGTGTGGTGTACGCTAATGGCAAGCTTAGCTATATATTTTAATTTCATCATCTAGCCACAGCTCATTTGGGCTTTTAAACCTGGGTTTCTGACTTATTTTATACTATAGCGGTTTTTTGCATTGTAAATTCTGGTAATCTTTTCAGAGTTAAATTTAAAATAATGAAAAAAGGTTATCATCATGAATAATATAAAAAATAAGGGAAAAAGAAAATACAAAAAATCTAAAATAGCCAAAACTCTTAAAAAATAAAATTAAGAAGGTAGAACGAAGCTAAAACTCTAATAAACGACGCCTTATATTGCTCGGAGGAGAAGAGCCAAAGGTCGTTGTCACCGTTCAATTATTCTCGACTGCTGATGGAGAGAGTCAGTTCTCTTTCTGCACTTCTTTTTTCTTCACGTTCTCTTCTTCTGCCACCCGTAATAAAGTTCCAACTCCGTTGGGCAATCTCCATGCGAGAGCAGACGCCGCAAACTTGCAATTGCTATGCGAGTCAAAAATCAAGTTGGACTTTTAGTGAAAATATCTCGTTAGGTTCTTTTGGGAGAGTGCTTCAGTTGTCACCATAAATGGCCATGAACCATGTTCTTACATGTGCTGCTGCTTTGGTTCCATGCCAAAAGGTACTACTTGATGCTCTTCCTCCTTTCCATTGATGCTTCCTTTCCTTCTGTGGTGTGTTCATTTGGGAGTTGATCTTCCCATGCTCAGTGAAATCTGATCTAAGTGGATTGTGGGTTTCAAGAACTGGAGTCTTTCTTGTTGAGGTTAGGTCCTTAATAATTGGAGTCTTTCCCACGGGTATTGGAATGGATTTCTTGATGTTTTCTCTCTTTGTGGTGGTGATGGTTATTGCTTCTTGTCACAAGTAGGAAGAAAGAAGGGAAGGTCTACGGTTGGAGGAATTAGAAATAAAATTGGTTTCTAAAAAGAGGAACTTTGAATTCTTCAGTTTTAGCAAATGTCATGAGGAAAGGCCACAGGGTCAGTCGTGGAGGTGAAGAAAAGAGCTCCAAGAATTTCTGTTTTTAGAGGTTTTGCACAGATCAACCCCAAAATCTTCAGTTTCTTGATAATTTCAATCCAATTTTTAGTAACTTAAAATCTCTTACATGATGAGAATGTTTGTTTGATCCAGGTTCTTCAGGGCCCCTTACTGAATTCTTTGTTCTCAATCAAAGAAGGCCTCAAGATGTTTATCGTAGAAGACAAAGGGGGTGCCATTGCTCTCATGCTGGCCTCTCTCCTGTTCTTGGGCACCTGGCCTGCTGTCCTCACCCTCTTGGAGCGCCGGGGACGACTGCCGCAGCACACGTACATCGACTACTCGATAATGAACCTCCTCGTCGCGGTCCTCATTGCACTTACATTTGGTCAGCTTGGGGAGAGCAAGCCCAATATGCCCAATTTCTTCACTCAGCTCAGTCAGGTTAGCAACTTAGTAATTATTTAAGTAAGAACTTCGCGATGAAATTATCGATTGTTCGTCTGCAGTTTGCTCACTCTGAATGAACTTGTAATGAAGGACAATTGGCCTTCAGTGCTGTTTGCAATGGCAGGGGGTGTCGTACTCTGTATTGGGAACCTTTCTACTCAGTATGCTTGGGCATATGTGGGTCTCTCATTGACTGAGGTTATCAGCTCAAGTATGGTTGTTGTAATAGGTAGGTAATCCTCTCTCTGTAAAAGTGTAGCAAGTATTCTTATGTTGCTGGTTATGCTTTTCATGGCACATACGAAGCACAGCTCATTCTTGATCACATTTCATATTTATTAAGCATTATATCCAATGATTATGTTGGCACTAGTTGTTACCATTAGTTTCTTTTTTTCTATAATGAGGTTGGCTTGGTATAGAAACTAGATACATTTTTTTGTAAAAGATGTTCTTGCTTAGAAGGGAAAAAGTGTTGGCACAATTTATGTTGAGATGCAAGTGTGTCATGCAGTGGTTATCTGACAGCTCAAAGTTTCTTGAGCAAATTGGTCTGTTGATTATACTCGGTTCATTACCAGGGCACTGCCTAGATTTATACAGATCAAGAAATGTCAACCCCAACTTGCAATAACAGTGTTGAAGTATAAGTACGACATATAATTTGCCTCCAAAAGAACATCTTTGGATTAACCGGATAGTATGTAGGACAAATCTCTCCAATTCATACAGTATTTACACAAAACTAACTGTCAATTCTACTGTTACGCAATTGAGGAATTCAACAAAATCCTGAGTTGTCTCCTTAATATTTCGATATTATTTCATAAATGACATGTTCTGTCCCATGTGTTTTCAGGCACAACATTGAATTACTTCCTGGACAACCGCATCAACAGAGCAGAGATTCTTTTCCCTGGAGTGGCATGCTTCCTTGTTGCTGTCATTCTTGGTTCTGCTGTCCATGCCTCCAATGCAGCTGATAATGAAGAGAAATTAAGTGGGTAATTTTATTCACTTCATTTCACAAATTTCACCAGACCATGCTAGCTCTACCGGCTTATTCAATGGTTAACCTAGTTCTGTTAGAAACTATACTAAACATGAGGTGCTAATTTGTGTAAACTTTTTGCATCTTCTATTGACTAATTTGATCATGATAACACGTAATTTTACAGGACAAATGGAAGTTTGGAACCAAGCAAGGAAGTCATAGACACAGGTATCATATATGCTACATGCTTGTAAGAACTACTAGTACTGTTGATGTATAGCATATCCTAGTTCTTAACTTTGCCTATTTCAGATTCTCCCAAGGACTTGGAAAATGGAGCTTCGGCAACCAAATATATTACCAAAGCAAAAGCAGGAACTGCAGAATATCTTATTGAGCTCGAAGAGCGGCGTTCAATTAAGGTAACTCGTTATTCTGTCATTTGATCATCTTTGTCATCCTAGTCGAAGTCGAAACAAATACAGACTTTACAGATAGCATTTATCAATGACTATGTTCTGAACATTTTGCTCAAATGGATAAGTATGCTTATTGCAATGCTCTGGATTGCGCTGACAAACCTTTTTTCTTTGCATAGGTATTTGGATCAGGCACCTTCATAGGGCTTGGAATAGTGTTCTTTTCAGGCATCTGCCTCTCGCTCTTCTCCCCAGCGTTCAACCTTGCCACCAACGATCAGTGGCACACCCTGAAAGATGGTGTCCCACACCTGGTGGTCTACACCGCCTTCTTCTACTTCTCCATTTCTTGTTTTGTCATCGGCATCGGGTTGAACATCCTGTTCCTCTACCGCCCAATAGCTGGTGTGCCGAAGTCATCCTTCAAGGCCTACCTGAATGACTGGAAAGGCAGGCAATGGGCTCTTCTTGCTGGCTTTCTTTCCGGTTTTGGCAATGGCTTCCAATTCATGGGTGGTCAGGCTGCTGGTTATGCTGCTGCTGATGCCGTCCAGGTTTGCCTGACTCTTCATCTTTTTTTCACATCAGAAGAGAAAACCACCATGCCTGCAATGTGTGATCCAAGATGGCAAACAGATTACTGAATCTTCCAAAATAGGTGGCATCGCACACATGTAGTTATACTCTTAGCAGCTTACAATATCTTCAGAGAAAATATGCAACTTTCTAGACTATGATTTTAACTGCTTCAGCGTTGCTGTTGATCAGGCATTGCCACTCGTGAGCACATTCTGGGGCATACTGCTATTCGGGGAGTACCGTAAATCGTCGCGGAAGACATACATCCTGCTCGGATTCATGTTGTTCATGTTCATCGCCGCGGTTGCGGTGCTCATGGCTTCGTCAGGTCACAGGAGCACAGCGATGGATGATCGCGTCATCTGTTCTGAGTTTGCAAGCGCAAAGCACTCTTTGCTGTCAGAAGGCAAAGAAATTCAGGCAGCAAGACAAGGACCATGGTCCAGAAAGCAAACCATGCCAGCACAAAGTGAACCCCATTCATGAAATTTCCATTTGAATATAGCTGTATATAACAAAAAAATAAGTTCGAGGTTTTGTGATTTCAAGTTAGCATGGCGACCTATATAAAAGTAATGTGTTATTCTTTGCAAAGATCATTTGCAGATGGTATAGGAGCTGTGGACTGCGGTTTACAAAGAATGTTATTAGAAAGTTATGTTTGAATTTTGTTTCGATGTGAATTTCAGCATAGGATTTTGATGATTTGAAATGGTACATGGCAAATTGGTTGATTCGATTTAGACCTAGCCAATCGTGGTGGCCGAAGTATGATACTGTTGGCCCAGTCTAGGTCTAGACACTACACAAACAGTAAATAGATCGTGCCAGCCCTGTTAGACCGGATGTGCTGTGCTTGGGCTGGCATCTCGGCATGACGGACCGGCCCAACACGGCACATATAATAACTCTTGTAGTCGTAAAGTAAAATTGCTTGCTGTTGACAATAAAATTATTTTTGTTAGAGTTACCGCACTCTTCTAAACATAGATAGGTGATTTGACAGTAAAATTACTTGTGACTGTCAGTAAAAATACTTGTGACTCAACGACTGATAGTAAAATTATTTATAACTCAACAATTGACAGTAAAATGAACTGGCTATTGATAACCTATTCGACTAAGAATGCCTAGACTGGTCCAGCACAATCCAACCCCATGCCTAGGACAGAGAGCAGGCACTTGGACCATCACAGCACAACATTGGACCATCACAGCACAACATCTTTAGGCAAGCCATGTAGAATCTAATGGAGCTATACCCTATCTAGACCGAGCTGTGCCGAGCAGCCCGTGTGGCCAGATCTATTTTGATTCCTGTTACTAGTGAGCTGCACAGAAACGAAAAGTGAGCTCAAACGCATACTGGTGAGTTACAAAGTGATTTCTCAACAAATTGATATTCCATTCATGAACAGGATAAAAGCTAAAAGAAACAATGATGAAGCCGTTAATACGCCTAAGGGATATCCAGTATGATATCAGCAACACATAACTTTACATTGGAGCATTTGCAGGCTAACATGTCAGGAGACCGGAGGCACCAAAAACAAGAAAAATTGATTAATTTGGGTGGATTCTTTTAGGCTTATGGCTTATGGCTTATTGCTTAAATTTTTAAATTTTGACTGTTCGCGAGAGATAGTATACAAAGGGAAATAGTCGCATGTGATTTTGGATAGTACAGCTGAACTCAGTACACGTTTTACTATAATCTTCCTGTTGACCCCGTCTTGAAAAAACACACTGTTTGAAAACTAGTTACTGTAGCATAAGCCATAAGTTGAAAAGAACTGAGTCATATGTAGATTATTTTTAAAAAAAGAACATGCAAAAGGATTGCAAATTGTTGCATTAAGATGTGAGGGAAAAGTACATGCACTAGAGAGACTAGTGTTTTAAGTTACAAACCTACGCGGAAGGGGAAACCGAAAATGGTGTAGACAACTCATAGAAATAGAGCAATAACAATGAACAGAAATACAAGATTTGAGGTGACGCAATGGGGCTAGCTCTCATAGGAATTGTTAGCGTGTCCACGCCCGCCCTTCGCCAGCAATTTAGTTCTTGCCTTAGATTGTCCAAGAGTGCGTCGATACCCCTCTTGGTTTTTTCAAAGACCCAACCATTGTGTTCATGCCATATGGTCCAAAGGAAGAGGATGACGACTGAATCAAAGTTTTTCTGTGAGCCTTGGGCACCTAATTATGCAATGAGATCCACCAGTCAAGTAGGCGAGTTTGTCTCATTACCGATGGGTGAAGTGTGCTGAAGGGACATATGAATTGTGTCCAGACCTACTAAACCCAAGGGCAAAGGACGAAAAGATGGTCGATTGTTTCAGGATTTTATTCGCAAAGGGGGCAGAGTGTGTGCGACATCACGTTGTATTGTGCTAGATGAACAGCTGTCCAACAGCAATCAAGGATAGCTAACCAAGTGAAGAGCTTGCATTTTAAGGGCGCTTTGCATTTCTAAATTAACTTGTGAGCTACGAAGTAGATCCCACCAAGGAAGAGTGCATTATAAGAAGATTTGGTGGAGTACCCTTTCGAAGAGTTCAGTTTCCAAATGACCTGGTCAGTTTGAGGTTGTAGAGAGACGGAGGTGACCTTATGCCAAAGGAGCATGAATTCAGAGATTGTTTGGATCAACATGGCTCCCTAAATTCCATGGACCCAAGAATTCAGCAACAGACCTTGTGCAACTGTGGTGGTTCTCTTGATTTTCGGATGGACCAGTTTGCAAATAGTTGGAGCTATGTCCTCAGTTGATTGCCCCTCGATCCAATTGTCCAACCAAAATAACGTTCGGCTGTCATCACCTAGTTGGATTTCTGTTGCTGCCTTGAACACTGCATAGATGATCGGTTGTGTGAAGCTTGAAGATTTGCCCATGCATGGTCTGTTTGTTGCCCCCATAGCCATCACAAACGTAATGCATAGCCCATCATCTTGAGGTCTAGAATTCCTAGTCCCCCAAGGGGCAATGGCCAGCATACTGCTTTCCACGCGACTAGGCAGTGTCCCCCTATGACAGCCTATGATCCCTTCCAAAGGAAAGTGCAGTGTCTTTTGTTGATTACTTTGATAGCCCAGGATGGTAAGTTGAGTGACAGAAGATGGTAGATGGGTGCCATGGTGAGGACTTGTTTGACCACGACAAGATGACCAAATGAAGATAACTGGCTCCCTTTCCATGTCGGGAATTTTCAAATGAAACGGTTGACTAATGGTTGAACTTGAGACTTAGTGAGTCTGGATAATGTCAGCGGCAAGCCCAAGTAGTTTACAGGGAAGGAAGGAAGTTGACAAGGAAATTCTTGCAATGCCAAGTCTATTTCATCCTTTGAGTAGCATATGGGGGCGATGAAGGTCTTCTGGAAGTTAGTGCATAGGCCTAATGCGTGTCCGAAGTTAATGAAAATCTCCTTGACAACCTGTAGGTCATGTCGTCTCGAGGTGATGAAACAAATTATGTCATTGGCATACAGGGAGATACGCTCATGTAAACCTCAGACACCAAGGTCTGAGAGAGCTGACAACGAGCTTGCTTTTTGGAAGTAGACGTTGAGGACCTCTATCACCAGCAAGAACAGCATTGGGGAAGTAGGTCTCCCTATCTTAGACCGCAGTGTAGTTGGATATAATTTCTAGGCCTTCCATTCAATAGGATTTTAGAGGAAGCATTAGTGAGCAACAACGATATCCATTCACGCCATCTTGGACCTAAGCCCATGTGTTTAAGGATTTGTACAAGAAAGGGCCAAGAAACTGAGTTGAATGCTTTAGAGATATCTAGTTTCAACAGGAGTGAGGGTTTCTTCTTGGCTTTGAGGTTCTTGGTGGCCAGCTGGACAAAATGGGAATTGTCGTGTATTGATCTTCGAGAGACAAAAGTGGATTGGTTTGGGCACACTAGAGCTGGCAATTCCTTTTTTAGACGGTTGGTTAAGACCTTAGAGAAAAGTTTGGCAAAACTATGTATGAGACTAATTGGCCATAAGTCTATGATCTCATTGGCTTCATTCTTGTTTGGCGGCAGAATAATCAACGCATTGTTCAGCCGGCAGAAGCAATGCCCTTGAAAAAGGTAAAGGGCATGGAACACGTCCATAACACTTTATTTGATCACCGACCATGTGTGTTTGTAGAAGGTTCTCGTGAACCTGTCTGGGCCCGGTGATTTCACTGAGGGGAGGTTTTTATTGCTTCCCAAACCTCAACCTCTGAAAATTCATGGTCCAAGTGAGCTAGGTTCCCAGAAGCCAAATCTAGGAAGTCTAGATCAAGGGTATGTTCACGGTCCGCACAGGTTCTGATGATTTTCTCAAAGAATTCTTGGAAGTGCATAGCTTTATCATCTTCATTGGTAATGACTCGGTCTTGAGCATGAAGGGGGCCGATGTAAGTTTTTTTCGTCGGTGAGCAACGTGGAAGAAGAAGAACTTTGTGCTTGCGTCCCCCTCTTTGAGCCAATTTATGTGGGAGCACTGCCTAGCCATTGTTTTTTTCCAGCGATGCCAATGCCAGGCATCTAAGTTTGAAGGTCTTTCATAGCCAATGCTCTTGAGGGGATAGAATGCATTTCTCTTAGGCAGTGTCAAGCTGGAAGGTGACCTCCTTGGCCATAAGGAGTTGCATCTTGATATCTCCAAAATGTTTTTGTCCCCCAACTTTGCAGACCTCAGGTAGCATTTCTGAGGAGGGCATGTAGCCACCTCAAGGAGTCTAAGATGTCAGAGGCATAAACCCAAAATTTTTGAACCGCCTCCAGAAACCCATCCTGCTTGGCCCAAAAGTTTTCAAAGTGGAATCAACACTTAGTTGGGGACAGAGATTGAGTGGAGATTAGGAATGGACAATGGTCTAATATCACAGTGGACTGGGCTTGCATAAGCACATCCGGGTGCAAATTTTCCCAGTCTATGGAGATGAAGGCTCTATCAAGCCTAATTAGGGTCAGGTTCTCTCGTTTGTTGCTCCAAGTAAATCGGTGGCCATGCAAGTGGAGCTCTTTGAGTTCAAGGTCATCAATAAAGCATTAGAACTTCCCCATGAGCCATCTATGAAGATTGGCATTGTTTTTTTCTTGGGCCGACAGTATCATGTTGAAGTCCCCTATTAAGAGCCAAGGTCCCGAGCAGGAAGCCCTTACTCCACGAAGTTCTTCTAGGAAATGGGGGGGTTTGTCAAGTTCCATAGTGGGTCCGTAGACCAAGGTCAGCCACCAGGTGTTGTTGTTGTCCCACAATGTCACTTGAATAGTGACTGAGAAGGCGTGTAGCACACTATTCAAAATCAAAATTGAGGAGGCTTTCCAAGCAATGGGTAAACCTCCGCATGTGCCAGAAGCAGGTAAGTACTCAAAAGAGTAAGCCGAATCTAAGAGTTGCATTACAAGGGATGTCGGAATGGCATCCAATTTTGTTTCTTGAATACATACCACATCCAGATCATAGTCATAGACCATGTTCCTGACTACGTTCCTATAGGCATCGTGTTAAGCCCGCGCACATTCCAAACTAAAACTTTACAACTAGACATAGCCTTGTGGTAGGCAATTGGCAACGCCAAGAGCTTGGCTAGGGAGTCTGAGACCTTCAGTTAGCCATGCTCGAGTAGCATCCGATAGCCTGAGATGGGCCCTCTTCTACAAGCAAAGAGCTAAGGTTGAAGAGCGTCGCGAGTGCTTCAATGTGTTCAGAGGAGACCAGGTGATCAAAAAGGGTAGCATAATCGCATACCACATTGTCGTGATTTGTTTTTCAGTTTTGGTGATGCCAAGCTTGACCATGAGTCTTCTTTGCGCCTGCTTGACCAAGTCCAAGCCTTTCACTGGTTTGGCCGCGAGGCACTTGCTATGGTGCGACACCCTGACAGGGTTGCACGTCTTTAGTTGACAGCGATAACTCGTCATGTTGGGAAGCAGTGCTGGTGGGAGGCTAGTGATCACTTTGTTTAGAGGGTTGGGGATGGCGCGGTGTCCTAAGGAGCTTGGGAGGTTGCTAAGTTTGAAATGAGCAGTGTGTGGATATGGGCTGAATCTTCGTCTTTGGTTTTAGATTGTGGCCCAAATGAAGCCAGTGGCTACCCTCATGGCCCATTAGATGAGGCTGCAATGTTCCCTTTGGGGGATGGCTAACAGATAGGTTGGGATGTAACGAGAGTGATTTTGACTCGACGTGTGTATGTCACTAACGCCTCTTTGAGGCCCACACCCTGAGTTGGTTTGCACAGTGTGTCATGGTTGACTTGTTCCACAAAATCCACCGGTAAGGAGGCGACATGTCGATTAGGCGCTAGAGCGATGTAAGGTGCCTCTTGGTTGCTGTCAAGAGCTAGGTCCACTGAGCCGAAAGTGGACTATTGTGATGCAGAGGTGGGACCTACCATGCATGTGAGGCTTCCCTCCTCCAATGCAATGGTCAGTAAGCTTTTTTCCGCTGGCAATGGCGAAAGGTGTGGTGTGGTCTCACCTTGCGGAGTGGGGCTACATCACTAGAGTGGTGAAGATTGAGCAGCGACCAGCCCTGGTTCTGAGCGAGGCATCTCAGGTAGAGCGACCGGCGAAGGAGCAGCCCCACCCGCTAGGGGCAACGAGGAAGGCAAGGAGGGAAGATGCCAAGGAAGGTCCGCGCAGCCACGAGTGCAGCGGTGTTGATGGCCACAGTGTCCATCGCCACGCAACGCTGCTCATCCCAAGTGCCATCCGGGTAGCTGTGGGTGTATGTGAAGAATTGGCGCCATGGGCCAAGACCCGAAAAGCCATGAGGTCCTATTTCCGACCAGCCTCCATGCCCATTGTCACCATCACTGGAGGGGCAAGACAAATTGAAGGAGGAGGAAGAACCATGCTGGAGCAGTAATCCTCAACCTTTGCAATGTGGATAATTAGGTTATAAGACAATGTCTTCTTCTCCTGGAGGAGCAACGGCAAGTTTCCAAATATGGGATCAGAGGGGTCCGGATTTTCTTCATCTGGCTTTGCAGTCAACAATGTGGCTTGCTTGGGGATTTGATTCAGGTTGCCAATCCAAGCGTCTAGCCTGAAGTTAGCAAGATCATCTCTGCTTGCATGTGCCGTGTGCCAGTCCCATGCATGTGTCGGCAGTCCCTCGATGTCGAGCGCAACCTTGAAGAGGAGCGGTGTACTGGAAGCCTGCGCTTGCCTTGTCCAAGCTTGAGGAACAAGGAGAAATGCGAGTATTCAATGCAGTGACTCTGGGCAGCCTGATTGTGGAGCTCTTCTGAAGCAAAAGTGATGAGGAAATTTTCTGGCCGGAAGTTGTGGATCAAGAAGCCACAGCATGGTATGACAATCCTCTCCTCGATCTCCATAGCTGCTTCTTCCTTGGACACTGATGGCTAATTGCGACCAATGTAGGTGACAATTGCACGTTTGAGATGGTTCTCCAACTCCACATGCGACGTGGTGTGTGGCATGACGCAGACAGAGTGCTCTGGTCTCCCATCAAGGTGCCCAGGCATGGTAGAAGAGAGGAAAACATGACGAGGTATGAAAGCCTTAGAAGACATCTCCGGCACGATGGCGTAATGGCTCTTTGAGCCAACTGCAGTCCCGTGCGAGTCAAGAGGACTAGAATGAGGCGAGGAGAACATTGGGTCCATGGTGGCACGGTCGGTGACGGGGCTTGGGTGGTTTGGAGCTCATGGCAGTGCAGCTGCTGGCCCGGCCTTGGAGGACTCCGCGGACGCTTGCAGTCTTTAATGTGGTGGCCGAAAGCCTCACAGTGTCTGCACCGCGTGGGATTCCTACAATCGGTTTTAATGTGGTCAAGGCCCAAGCAATTCCAGCAATGACCTACAAGGTCGGTAGGAACCTCCGGCCTCTGGTCCAATGGAACCACTGATCGTAGGTCGGCACGCTTCCAATGGCGCCTGTTGTTCACCATGCAGTAGCCATCGTCAGCTTCCAACGGTGGGAGAAGATGACCTTCTAGGTAGGACCGGGGAGGAGAAGCACCAAGCAGGGAAGCCACCGAGGGTCGTGCCGCAGGAGCCACTAACGCTAGTGTGTGGGTCTTTGCCGGTGTGGATGCTGATGCCGAAGAACCACCAACCACCATCTCCAGGTAGGAAGCTGAATCCACCTTAGGCCCAGAGGCCGGGCTTTGAAATGAAGACGACGGGGTTTGATCTTGCCACCGCTAACCCTTGCTGCGGCCAGTGTTGATCGCATTCGCCGAAGATGACATCGGGAAGGCATGGCTGGAAAGGAGGCGCTATTTTAGTGGCCGGCGACCACAGGAGCGTAGCACCGGTGAAGACTGATGAGTCCAGGGTGGACGCGTTAGGAGAGGATAGGTTTCGGGAGAGGTACAGTCACTATGAGCCGACTCCCTCGGTCAGTCGGTCTCTCTCACCAAGTTATATATGTAGATTAAAGAATGTTGTTGTAATTATCAGTTCTTTTCTCACTCTGTTCCTGCAACGGAAAGTTATCTGAGCTTAACCATAAATGTCTTTCCAATTCCAAGGTATGACTATAGCAACGTAGAAAGGGGAAGGGGGAAAAGCTGAACGCCGAGCTTCGAGTGTACCTTGACTCGAAAGTTCCTCCACACGTTTGACAATCATTACTGGGTGCCTTTGAGACCTCCTGGTACAATGTAGCATGAAGTGTTATTAGGCCAGTCTCAATGGGGATGTTATGGGGGTTTCATGCACATTAAATAAGGTGACACATCAGCAAAAATGGAATCATTGCATGATTTGAGAAGGAGAGAATGAAAACGTTTCATGGGGACGAAATGTTTGGGCACTGTAACCAAGTCATCGGAAAGCGTATGAAACTCGTGTTGAGGGGGGGAGTTTCTTTCATCGATCCCGTGCGGCCGGGCTCGCTCCAGGCGCGCGGCTCTGCCTCGATTCCCGCCTCCTTCGGCATCCTTCCCGCCCTCTCCCGCCTCCGCCAAATCGTTCCCGCCCCCTCCATCTACGACCATTGCTTCTAGGCCCCTACTCCCAAGCAGCTCCGAGCGGTTCCGATTCATCCGAGCAGCGCCGATGGATCCGGCGCACCATGAGAGCTCTGGGCGGCGCACATCCGGCAGAGGAGGGAAAGGACGCGGGGGCAGGCGGTTGGGCATGAAGACGGCATCACCGCCGCCGCCGCCTCCTCCTCCATCTTCGTCACCGGTGCCGACGCCGCCGCCGCCAACTTCCGCCCTAGCGCCACCACTAGTTCCGCCGCCGCCGAGTTCTGCCCCTGGTGTGCTGACTTCTTCCCCTGCTGTGCCGCCACGGCCACCGCAAGGAGCAGGATGGGGGGCCATACCCCCAAATTTTACATCTCAACATGGAAACCAGCAAGCCCCAAATCCATGGTAGGTGTTGATTTCGATCTATGCAAGTAGTTGATTTCGATTTGTGCAATTAGTTCAAATGATGTTTACAGATGCCTTGAAGTAGTTGATTTTGATGCCTGCAAGTGGTTGAACTAAATACAAGTGATGCTATGTTGCCTGCCGTCATATATTGCACTTGTGTTATTGTGAATACGTGTTCGCACTTGCCTGCCTGTATGTGGGCGATAGTATCTAAAATGTCCTAAATTTACAGAGGTCCTACCAAATCTTTGTTTGGTTCTACAGCCATGTATGCTATAAGATTGGTCACATGCATGTGCACTTGCAGCCTTAATCATACAGATTTCCTGGTTTTTTTGAAGTGGTTAAAACAATCTTTTAGATTATGTCCTTTTTCCTTCCTGAGCGAACTTTGAGTAACACTAGTGCTGACTGACAGTATATGCGCTGAGCTACTTTGTGAGTTTCAAAAAGACTGTATAATGCAAATTCAGCCCGCATTGGAGCTTGCCTTGATTATTGGGTGACTGCTAAAAGTTCTAGCATGGGATGCAAAATCTGTACACTAACCAAAAGGTCTAATTGTGTGAAAATGTCAGGGTTTATCCACCAGGAGGTTTTCCAAATTTTCTTCAGCGACCACAATATCCGCCGCAGCCACAACTGCAAGGAGAAAATTTTCATTTGGTTGGTCAGGCTATGAGCTTCAACCCAATATCTCCACCACCACCACCACCAAGTGCCTATGGAACAGCAACATCGCAAGCTGTGAAACAAGGCACTTCAACAAATGAGACGGTGAATATTGACATTGATGAAGAGGACAACGGTGAGGCAAATAGGCCAGCAAAGAAAAGATATTGGAGTCATGAAGAGGAAGAGAGACTGGTAATCACTTATCAGTTTTTTTATTTTGCATTTTGTAGGCCAATGCTTGGTACAATACTTGATTTTTTTTATATTTTCTTATTTTGTATTTTGTAGGCCAGTTCTTGGTTGAATGCTTCTAAAGACCCAGTTAAGGGAAATGACAAGAAATGTGATACATTCTGGAAGGAAGTCACTGATGAGTTTAACAAGAATGGGAATGGGAAGCGTACAGGGAAATAAACCAATTGAAGGTTCACCGTCACGCTCAAGACATCGATCAGTGATTTCAATGGCTATTGGACTACGGTAACTAATGTGAATACAAGTGGATACTCCGACGACATGCTGGAGAATGAGGCACAGAAGATGTATGAAAAAAGGTATGGAAAGCCATTCTCGCTGGTGCATTGGTGGAGGATACTAAAAGATGAGCCGAAATGGTGCGCACAATTTCAAGAGAAAGAGAAAAACAAGAGTGAAATAGTTGATGTTCCAGATGAACAATCACGTCCCATGGTAGGGAAGCAGCAAAGGCCGAGCGCAATGGAAGGCGCAAGAAGGAAAATGTTATGGAAGGAATTGTCATTCTTGGTGACAACATTGAGAAAATTGTCAAGGTGCAGCAAGATCGCAAGTTGGAGCGAAAAGGTGATGAATACGATTCGGATATCAAATGCAAATTTGAAGGCTGCAAAGGAGCAAAAGGAAGCAAAGATGTTTGAGGTTTATAATTCCCTGCTTAATCAAGATACAAGTCAAATGTCTGAAAATCAAAAGGCTAACCGAGACAGAGCAATACATAAGATTGAGGAAAAGTTGTTTGCTGACTAAGGTTAGTTTTGAGTATTTATTTGTTGGGTGCACATGTAAACATGTTTGAATGCTCATCGCCAATTAATTTCGTTTATGCAGGGTGCACCTGTTTGCTGCCAGTCTGCAGTGAGAATTTATATGCAGTGATATTTGAATCATCATCGTCAATACAGTGAGAATTTATCTGTTCCAGTTATCTGTCATCTTTTGCCATGGGTGCAGTAATCTATCTTAATTCCAATGAGAATTCATCTTAGTTATCTTAGTTCCAGTGAGAATTCATCTTGGTTATCTATCTTAGTTCCAGTGAGAATTCATCTTAATTAGTTATCTATATGTTCCAGTTATCTTAATTTGAGAATTTATCTGTTCCAGTTATCTAAACTGCTATATGTGAATGCAGTTTCTACTGCAGTTTGTGAATGTGAATGTGAATGCTATATTTATCATGTCAGTTTCTACTGCGTGTGAAAACTTCTGCTGTTTGACAACTGGTGCGTGTGTGTGAAAACTTAATGTAAATGTGTAGTGGTGCGTGTGAAAACTGAATGTCAGTTTCACATTTATTAATTGTGAAAACTGCTACATGTATACCTATATATATGCACATGGTGGCCTTCTCTTTTCCTCTCACACAAAGGCCTTCTCTTCCTCATTCTTTTGCTATCTCGTGCTGCATTGTTGTGCACAGCTTTGAGGTATCTTAATTTCTTTAAACTTTCTATATTTCTTTTCCTTATTCTGATCGACTCTTGGCCTCACCCTTTTCTTCACTGCTTTGCCGATCCACGAAGATGTCCGAGGAACATGAGAATCCTACCTCAAGCGATGGAAGTCAAAATCCTCTGTACTCGTTAGACGAGTTCATTGCTGAGGATGAGATCCTAGATGATGTAATCAGTGAAGCCGCGGTGGTTATACAGTCTAGCATCGAAGGTCTTCAGAAAGAGGCGTCTGATCATCGATCCCATCCGAGGAAGCACATCAAGAGGCCACGAGAGGAGTCTAATCAGAAACTAGTAAATGATTATTTCTCAGAAAGTCCTCTCTATCCTTCCAAAATTTTTCGTCGAAGATTTCGTATGTCTAGGCCACTTTTTCTCCGCATCGTCGAGGCCTTAGGCCAATGGTCTAATTACTTTACTCCAAGGGTGGATGCCGTTAATCGGCAAGGGCTCAGTCCACTGCAGAAGTGTACTGCAGCTATTCGTCAATTGGCTACTGGTAGTGCTGCAGATGAACTAGATGAATACTTGAAGATTGGAGAGATTACTGCAATGGAGGCAATGAAGAATTTTGTCAAAGGTGTTAGAGATGTATTTGGTGATCGGTATTTGAGGCGCCCCACTGTGGAGGATACTGAGCGTCTACTCAAACTTGGTGAGAGACGAGGTTTTCCTGGTATGTTCGGCAGCATTGACTGCATGCATTGGCAATGGGAAAGATGCCCAAATGCATGGAAGGGTCAGTTCACTCGTGGTGATCAGAAAGTGCCGACGATGATTCTTGAGGCCGTTGCATCACATGAGCTTTGGATTTGGCATGCGTTCTTTGGAGTTGCGGGTTCTAACAATGATATTAATGTTTTGAAGCAATCTACTCTATTTATTAATGAGCTAAAAGGACAGGCTCCTAGAGTCCAATACATGGTCAATGGGAATCAACATAACATAGGGTACTATCTTGCTGATGGAATATACCCTGAATGGGCTGTATTTGTGAAGTCAATTCGTATGCCCATCACTAACAAGGACAAGTTGTATGCAGAGCACCAAGAAGGGGCAAGAAAGGATATTGAAAGAGCCTTCGGTGTATTGCGTCATCGATTTTCCATTTTAAAACGACCAGCTCGTCTATATGACCGAGATCAACTCAATGATGTTGTGCTAGCTTGCATCATACTTCACAATATGATAGTTGAAGATGAAAAGGAAGAGGACATTGAAGAAAATCTAGATCTGAATGTGGCTCCTAGTTCAGCGACTATTGAAGAACCGGAATTCTCTCCTGATCAATATGTTATGTCGTTTGACAGAGTTTTAGAAAAAGATAGTGATATTCGAGATCGATCGACTCATTTCCGCTTAAGAAGGATTTGGTGGAACATATTTGGAATAAGTTTGGTACTTTTGAAATGTATCTGCATTTGAGATACAATATATGTAATTGTTTTTATATATGTGTAGCGTTTTATATATATCCTGAGTGCGTTCATGAGTATTGTAATTAATTAATATATTATACTATGCTTATTTGGCCTGAGATAGACTATGTGGGTGCGTTCATGAGTACTGCAATTAATTAATATATTATATATAGTTGATCAAGTTTATTTGGCCGATAGACTATGCGTGTGCGTTTTGGTTGATCTAGCCGTACAGGATATTTGAACACAAGCGGCTACAAAGTCATCTAACATATTTGATCACAACAAAAACCAAGAATTAAATGCTACAACAAGTCTATGAAATAGTGAAATGAAACTATCTCATTGAGAGAGGTGGTTTCATGTTTCAGTTTCCAAGACTATTAGTATTGGAAACAGAGCCATGAAACAATGCATTGAGACTGGCCTTATTAAAACTGGATATGTAGAATTTTATCTACAGTTAATGCATATTAGCTTAATATTATCCTCATGAAATGCATCAAAATATGTCGTGGATACTCCACATGTAGCGAATTTTATGTCAAGGATGTCATGCTGCACTAAATATCAGTAGCTAGTAAACTGGTATACATGTAACTTCTAGTGATGTCCTCCAATGAAGTTCCTGGACTTTTAACATGATCCATCAATTTCCAAATATCAGCACAACTACCTGCCCTCAAAAAGGGCTATTGGCTTTGTGTGGAGTATATTTACTTTCTAACATGGTGCCGTTCGGTTGGGTTGAAATAAACTGGTTTATAACTGAAATTATACTGTAGCTGGTTAAAATTACACTGTAGCTGATCGTGGCTTATTTGGCATAACTAAATTTTAAAAAATAAAATAGAAAAAATATGTTAGCCTATCATGGACAATGCAAACGAATATGGGAAAAAAAGAACCAGAAAAAAAAGCTCAAAAAAGCTAAAAATAGAAAAAGATGAATTTAGGAATAGTAAAAAATAAACCAGAAGCTCAAGTTGAAATGAGCGGGATCATAATCCCAGATGGTTTCACACACGTTATTCAAATGTTTATCATTATTTACATGACACAAACCGCCACAAGAGTGAAAAAGGAAATTGACTATCCAAGCTTTTTGTGCGCTTGCTTGCGTGAACAAATTACAAATGATAACAATGAAAACAAGGGATTCATGAACAGATTTCAAACATAAAAAGAAGGCAACGTACCTAGTGCACTCAGCCATCCCATGTACTCATGCACTCAACTCATGTCAGCCGTCCGATCTCCATTCGACATCCCATATCAACATGCGTCACTTTTCACAAAAAATCCGCCCACCACTCACGTTGGATTTGCAAATCGTGCCCCGAGCCATCCCCATCGCCCCTTCTCTCTCTGGACTCACTGCCCACCTCTGCCCCTCCTCCCTCGATTTGTCGCCAGCCGCTCCACCACTCCTCCCCGATCGATCGCCGCGCTCGCCCCTCCTTCCCCGATCCGCCGCTGCTACCCCGCTCCTCTCTCCTCGAGCCACCATCGCCACCGCCCCTCCTCCCCCCGAGCCGTTGGTCGACCATGTTGATTTCCACTATGTTGATTTCGATCACGGTCGACCATATTGGTTCGACCACGTTGGTCGACACAAGAGGGGCGTAGGTGAGCGGCGGTGGCTCGGGGGGAGGAGGGTGGGGTCGGGCAGAGGCGGCTCATGTGGAGGAGGGGCGGGGCGAGCGGCGGCGGCTCGGGGGGAGGAGGGATGGGGGCAGACAGCAGCAGCTCGGGGGGATGCGCGGGGGCGGGCAGCGGCGGATTTGGGGGAGGAGGGGCGGGCAACGGCTCGGGGGGAGGAGGGGCGGAGGCAGCCAGAGGTGGATCGGGCGGAGGAGGGGCAGAGCGGCCGGTGGCAGATCGGGGGAGGAGGGGTGGAGGCGGGCGGTGGGTCTGGAGAGAGAGGGGTGATTTGCAAATCCAACACGAGTGGCGGACGGGTTTTTATGAAAAGTAATGCATGTTGATATGGGACGTCAGATGAAGATCGGACGACTGACATAAGCTGAGTACATGAGTGCACCGGAATGGTTGAGTGTACTGGATACATCCTCTAAAAAGAAGGGATATAGAGAAAGCTGGAATGGCACAGCCAATCAAGAGTAAGTAAAAAAAACATCACAGGAAAGCATAATATGATAATTCACATGTAACCAATACAAGGCATTTTTCCTCAGGTTACTCCTTACCTATGTTGACCAATGTATACGAATAACCTATACACCGATGCTTAATCATCACTACCTTTCTTTCCCAAATGTGAAAAACAGAGAAGTAAGATCATTAGCAAGCTTCAAATTTTAGAGCAGCGCATCCGGACTGGACCCACTCACCCACATTTGTATCTGGACAACTACAACTCTCAAGGATTTTGCACCCAAGTTTTATTTTACAAACAGCAATTATTGGTTGCAAAAATTGGTGAGGCCGTGGCTGTATGTGAAAGAGAAAGAGTCATCCTCAAAAATTGGTTACAAAAATTACAAATATCATTAGAGTTCCAGAACTTCGCAAGATTTATTCGCTAAGAAAGCAAGAGACTGCAGAAAGGTAGCGCCAACTTATATGCGACACAAGGTTTACATCTAACCTAGCCCAATGCCATCAGCATTCACGATATGCTGGAACTGGATCACCATCCACAATTGTCATGAAGGCTATCATTCCCTATTTTGGCATTTCCTAAAAGTAAGATGTTTGAGGTCCACATTAAGATAAAAAAAAATAGCAAGACAGTCACAAACTCGCTAGAAGATCATTAACTAGCTTCCCTGACAGGCTGACACGACCAGGAACTAATAATATGAAGCTAGGATTATCATTACCAGCATATTTCAACTCTTTGGCACATGACTCTCCAATGATGTATTCCTCAAAAGTCAAAACATGTAGTTCTTTGCTCTACACGGTGCCCTAAAAAGTGGTTCTTAAGCAGCTGCACGTCCCCTCTCCGCACAGTTTTTGCATAGGCATTTGGAATAAGTGGTTTGGGCAGTAAGGCGGTTCTTTAAACAATTAAGCGGCTGCATATTTGCCTCAAATCGTGCCGAATAAGCAAATAGTTTTCGCTATTGGATGAAACAATATACAGGTTTTTAGTCACAACTCATAACTGTTAGATCTACTAGATGAATACATGAATCATTGATCTACTACTGTATTACACAGCCCAAAGAAGTAATATATAAGTATAGGACTAAGGGACACAAGACTAAACCCTAGAAACCTAAAAATACCCTTATATCTTTAACACCCCCTCAAATGTAAGGTGTATACAATAACATTGTATTTGAAAGAGTTGACACGGTAATAGGAAAAATTCAAAGTCTGAGTCTTGAAAATGTTGGCACAATGTGAGGCTAAAAAAATTTCCACCTGGGGTCTAGCGGCAGCCTATAAAGCATGGTGGCGCAGATCGAAGTCCGAGATGATGGTGGCGCGGAATGAAAGTGCAACGGCCTTAAACCTCGGGGCGGCGGCTCAGAGAGAAGTAGTATCCTTAAAATTGTGGCGGCCTTAAAACTCGGGGGGACAACTCAGAGAGAAGCAGCGTCCTTAAAACTTCTACAATCTATAGTGGCTCAGAGAGAAGAGCGGCGATTGCGGCCATGTGAAAAGAAAGGAACCACACTCGATCTAAGAGGATGGATTGTTGCTACCAAAGCAATCGGCTAACTGACAAAGAAATTTGTAGACTTGCACAGCTTTAATGAACTCAAAGAGAGAGCAGCGGACTTGGAAAGACACAACGAAAGACTTGAAGGAAAATAAAGGAACTAAGAGCTAGCAGTAGCAAGGTTCAACAGTTTCCATTAATTACCTAGGGCTTCAGAACCAATTCGTAAGCGACATTCACATGCAAAGTGACCAGATTCACCACACTCATAGAATTTCATATCAGAAAGTGCCACCACAATCTTTTTCTCCCCTCATAGTACGCCACTGCTGCTAGTCTCCTCGCCACTCTCCTCTGGTGGCAGCTCGCCTCTCTCCCTCCCTCACCCGCCTCCTCTATCTCTCACTCTCTCTACCCCAAGCTCGCATCTAGCTACCAAGGCTGGCAAGAGTGAGGAGAGGGGAGAGGGGTCAGGAACTCTGGGGTGGCGGGATCCGACAGCCCGAGCAGGGGCCAGGTCACCCAGGGTGATGACAGGAGGCCAGGCGTGCGTTGAAGTGGAGAAGCAGCACTTGCGTCTCCTCCACCTTAGTGGCAAGCAGAGAAGAGGACAACGGGTGGCGCCCGTGGCGGAGATGACCATATCCGATGTTGGATTTTTTTGGATCTGGTGCGGTAGGACTTGACGGCGACTGAGGAGGCAGTGGCCATAGGAGAGGCTGGCGCGGCTTGAGGCGGGAGCTGGCGGCAGTCGACCTGGCAATGGTGGTGGCAGTAGCCAGATCTGGGCGAAGACAAGCTAATGATGATGAGATCGAGTGGATCCGACGATGGAGACAATGGGGAGAGCTCAATCAAGCAAGATCTGATGCCAGCGTAGCGGTGGAGATGCATGGGCGACGATGCGAGCACACAGATGGTGGCGCGGCAATGGTGGCCGCCCCTAGGAGCAAAGATCGCTCCTCCCAGGGGCAGCAGCTATGGAAGACAAGCAAATGCTAAGGTATAATCTTGTAATCTGATACCATGTTAGATCTACTAGATGAATAGATGAATCATTTATCTATTGCACAGCCTAAAGGGACAATATATAGTACAAGACTCAAGGAATATAAGAGTAAACCTAGAAACTAGAAAATACCATAAATATCTATATATCCTTAACAATAACAAGCTTGCTGCCAACTATACAAGAAAAGAAATAGTCTTAGCTTTAAGAGGAACATAAGTGTGTGAATGTACCTTTTGCTTCTTTTCCCTTTGGTGTACTCTTTTGACAAGCAGAAATGGTTGCTTTCTTTTCTTCACCTTTCTTGTTCTTTTTAGGATTTTTTCTTTCTGTTGATCTCCTTTGCTTGTTGAAGCACTATCGTCATTAGAAGAGGATGGACCTTCTCTATCATCATTGTTGTCGTCCTCCGCACTACCTAGCGAAGCTTCCTCTTAAGAAACCACATAACCACGCTTCTTGTTCTTTCGGCTCGATAGCATCACCTGCAACACACTCGTCTCATCGTACGAACCAACCTCCTGCTCCCCATTATTGAAGTACTTATCACAATTCTCTTCATCCCGCACCTCCAAGACCTTGCCCAACTCTTCAGCCAACTCTTTCACAGCATCTGACTAATCACTCTAACTCCTGTGTAGGCTTAAATTCGAATCCCAGATCAACTTCCTCCCACTCACCTCCAGCCTCCTCTTCGGTCTCTTTTAAAGTCGCCTCCTCCTTAAATGCCATCCTTAGCTCGGCCACAACCGTGAGGCAGTCGGACAAAATGCCAGTGACCATGTGATGGTCGAACAAGGTCACAATCGTGAGGTGGTCAGATGAAGCGTCAATGAACAACAAGAAGTCAGACAAAACGTCAACAACCATGAGGTGGTCTGATGATGTCATGACCATGAGATGGCCGGACCAAGCGTCAACGGCCAAGAGGTGGTCAGACAAGATCACAACCACGAGGCAGTTGGACACGACATCAATGACCACGAGGTGGTCGGACGAAGCATCTATGACTAGTAGGAGATTGGACAAAACATTAACGACCATGAGGTAGTCAGACGATGCCACGACCGTGAGATGGTCAGACCAAGCGTCAACGACAAGGAGGTGATCGGACAAGGTCACAACCGCGAGGCGGTCGGACAAAGCATCAGTGACCGCAAGGTGGTCAGACGAAGCGTCTACAATCACGGGGTGGTTCAACGAAGCGTCTACCACCACGAGGTGGTCTGACGTTCAATGCTATTAGCATGGTGCACTCCCTAGCGACGTGCGTGAAGCGTGCGAGGCTCACTAGGGTCGTCGCTAGTGCAGGGGACTCGGTGTGTTTGCACCTGGTGACTCATTTATACTCTGTAGAGTTGCTCGGGACGGCTAAGTTCCTGGTGCTTTATACTCCGCAGAGTACACCGGGGCACGAGGCCATCGTGTGAGTTTTTTATACTCCATAGAGTTGTCTGGGACAGCTAAGTTCCTAATGCTTTATACTCTGCAGAGTACACTGGGCGTGGGGCCACCGTGTGATTTTTTATACTCTGTAGAGTTGCCTGGGATGGCTAAGTTCTCGACGCTTTATACTCTATAGAGTATGCTGGGGCGTTGGGCCACCGTGCGCTTTTTATACTTGTAGAGTTGCCTAGGACGGCTAAGTTTCCAACACTTTATACTCCGTAGAGTATGCCGAGGCGCGGGGGCCACCGTGTAATTTTTTATACTTCGTAGAGTTACCTGGGACGGCTAAGTTCATGATGCTATATACTCTGTAGAGTACGCCGGGGCGTGGGGCCACCGTGTGATTTTTTATACTCCGTAGAGTTGGCCGGGTCATGAGAGGATCATGGTCGAAGGAAGGGTCTATGATGCCGTAACCACTAGGTTGTTAGGCGATCATCGACGATGAAGTCATGACGGGAAAGTGGCTGTAGAATACCCAGTGGAGCCGAGGTTGATGAAGTCGGAGACGCGGAGCCTAGGCTGATGGAGGCCAGCGGCGGCATGAAGTCTGACGGAGGCCAGTGGAGGCCACGCGACCAGTGGAGGCCACGCGAGGTCCGACGAAGGCCAGCGGAGGCCACGTGAGGTCCGACGAAGGCCAGTGGAGGCCACGCGAGGTCTGATGAGGGCCAGTGGAGGCCACGCGAGGTCTGATGAGGGCCAGCGGAGGCCACGCGAAGTCCAGCAGTGCCGAGGCTAATGAAGTCGGAGGTGCGTAGCCGAGATTGACGAAGGCCGGAGGGCATGAAGGCCGACAGAGGCCACACAAGGTCCGACAGGGGCCAACAGAGTCCAGCAGAGCAAGGCTGATGAGGACACGACCATGAGAAGTCAATCGAGGGCCGACGAAGTCACAACTCGGACAAGCATTAACGAAGTTATGACCACGAGGTGGTCAGATGAGCGTCAACAAAGCTTTGAACCTGAGAGGTCAGACAACATCGCCGAATGTGCGATAGGTGTCGACGAAGTCGGCGGCGCGACGAAAGCTTCGGAGCGGGCACTTCGTCTCCACGCTTCGGATTGGTGTCAACAAAGTCCCGACCGCGAGAAGGTCGTAGCTGTTGGCGAAGAGTTGACCACGACACGGGCGTAGATGAAGCCATAAGCGTCTATGACTACGGAGCGGCTGGACAGAATCTCCGGTCATAAGGTGGTCGGATGGGTGTATACGACCATGAGGTGGTCGGACAGAGTCGCGGAGGCTCAACAAGCTATAATCGACGGTCGGAGCTTGTATTTGCCTGCGCGGAGGTTGACTTCCTGGTGTCCAGCGACGAGAAACACCGCTTCACTTCTGCAAGTGCGATGGGGCAGCTGCCGGAAATAGCCTCGGATATGGTAGCATTTGGAGTGCTCGCGGCACGTGCACTCTGGTGGTAGCCTTCTCTAGCGTCTTCCCTTGCGTAGCTTTTTACGTGGTTCCCACGGACGACGCAAGAGTATCTTTCTCCATGGGAGACATAGCACTAAGAGAGCGTGAGAGAGAGAGAGAGAGCTGATGAATAAGAATGAGTGGATCTGGTCCTCTCATACCCCTCTTACGGATTTATATACATGAATGGGATATGATAGGAAATTCCTATTTTACCTAATTCCTATTTTACCTATTCATAATTACAAAATATGAGTGTACATGGGTATATTTCTCTATACTATTAGATCTATTATATATTGGGCCAGTTGCAAGGTACAGTCGTGGAGTTGGGCCATCCTTGCTACACCATGATCCCTTCACAGTTTCCTGCCAAAATGTTGGGGCACACAAGCTAGCACACCGAAGTCTCTACTTAAGAAAAATGGATTCAGGTATTTTGCAAATCTAAATAATGACGTTTTAGCAATCGCCGTTTTATATCTCACTCACGTGTGTGGAGCTTGACATAAGAAAAACCATTCTTTGAAGTGGCATATATATAGAAATCCAAAAAAGAAATGACACGTGGAGCCTGATATAAGTCTGAGAAGTTCGTATTGACTATTGCTTATGACTTTTGATTAAAAATAAATAGTAGTGTTTAAAAAAGTGATTTTAAGAAAGAGGGTGCGAGCGGTGGGGAAAATTAGGGAGAGATGCGTACGCATGATAGGAGTGAGATGTGTGATGTACTTATGATTCCTATCTTATTTCCAGAGTAAGACGATAACGAGAGAAGTAAAAAAATTATTTTAAAATATCAGATATTCATAACTCGAAACAGGAAGCAACACAAAAAACCTAAATCCACTCTTCGAAGGGAGCACCTTGCCCACTCGGGTGCCAGTCCCTTCACCGTGAGTGAATGCATGAGGTACTGGCCAAATTAAATAAATAAAAAATTGGCGACAAAAATCTGGCCGACATTTGGTGGTCTGGCTAATAGGCTGGGCTCGAACGAATTAAGCGAATGCTCGGCCCAGGCCTCTCTCTCCATCCCCATCCCCATCCCCAGTTCCCCACCTCCTCCTCAC
Organism: Dendrocalamus sinicus; assembly: GCA_036346575.1. NCBI lineage: Eukaryota > Viridiplantae > Streptophyta > Magnoliopsida > Poales > Poaceae > Dendrocalamus > Dendrocalamus sinicus. The sequence goes on along the minus strand of CM070675.1, from coordinate 18,297,950 downwards.
GCTCCGCCCCTGCTTCAATTCCATCCCGCCTCTGCCCTTCAAACTTCGAAACAAGGGAAAGAAAGAAACCATCCCGCCCGCCTCCGCCCGCCTCCGGTGGCCACCGCCGCCTCCTAATCCGGATCCCGCGTGGAGGAGGGCCGTTCCCTCTTCGGTCTAGATCTGGAGGAGGGAGGGCAGCTGGCCTTCTTCAGGGCTCCCGCCGCCATCTCTCCTCTCAGTCCCCTCTTCTCCTTCATTTGAGGACGCCCCCTCCCGGATCTCCGCCGCCGCTGCGGGCTTGCTCCAATTCTTTCTCTCAAGAACAGCGGCACTTGGTAGCCCTTCTTGATTGGTCGTTTAGTTTTCTTGGCAAGCCTTCTTGATTCCCCCTCCTCTCCCCACTCCACTCCACACCGCCGCCGCCGCGTCCCGCCTCCCTCCTCTCCGGGATCTCCGTCGCCGCTCCGGGCTCACTCCGATTCTTCTCCCAAGAACAGTCGCAGTTGGCAGCCCTTCTTGATTGGTCTCTCGATTTTCTTGGTACACCTTGATTTCGCTCTGGTGGAAGTTTAGTGGTTTCTTGCTCCGATTGTTTACGCTAGATCCACGTGATTTGTGTAGTCATTTCGTTCCCAGGAATTCATAGGGCTGATAATATAGGTAAATTGATTTGCCCAGTGGTTGAGTTGTGTAGGCTGCTTGTAATGTTTCCAAGAATTCTGTCTTAGGGTTAAGTTGTCTAGCCTGAAAAATGTGGTTTTCCTTTTTAAAAGTTTTGTTGCCTCATCCTTTAGAGCAGGTACAATAAGGCTTAGTCAGCAGGCTATAGCAAATATAATATCAATCAAATCTTACATGGCAGAGAGAGAAAGGAAGAGAGAGAAGGAAGCTGGCTACTAAATTACAGCTAGCTATAGCACGTAAAAATATGCATTTCACTCTCTTACACGTGGGGCCAAATAGTTATTGTAATAGCTACCTTATTGTATAAACTATTTTTTTGAAGGCTATAGATGAAATGGATAAGTGTTATAGCCACTAGTTGACTATACTATTGTACTTGCTCTTAGATGTACGGTCTTTCTCAGCCGAACCTACTTCACTGCTGTGTGGATAAAATATGATTGTATGAAGGTTGTATCCTTTCTGCATTCTTGTTCCAATCATTTGAAATATGCTCTGTCAGTATGATTTAAGAGGTTTTCTTTGCCCAATATGTTTCAAAGTTATTGTTGCACGAGTTATATCGTAATGTTAAATTGCTAATGAAGCGTGTGTCATTGCATTTCTTCTATATGATCCGTATAATCCCTACTGCATAAACACATGTTGCATTGGAAACCAAATGCTAGGGCAGTTAAACTGAATATGAAATTGAAGAACACCACAATTTCTAGAAAACATTGCCTTATCCATTTTCCACTAAGGGAAAATACAACAACATCACATGGGTTCACATTTTGATTATACTTCAAATTGTCTGCATTCATGAAATCTTAGCTTCGTGACTATAGGGTTTCATTTTTTTCTTATTTTTTATTCAAATTTACGACCTGAACAAGTAATTTGTTGACATGACGTGGTGGAATATAATTTATCTGGTACTCATGTGATTTGTATTCCCTTGGATAATTTATTGTTTCTCTGATTCATACTCTCAAGAGACTGGATAATGTTGGTTTAACTTCTGTACTTGAGAGTAAAACTATGATCTCGTGAGCTTGTCGAAGAATGTATGTTTTATATTGCCTGCATCTACACTTGTTTATTTCACAACAGTGCATTATGCCTAATGCGTAGTCTTATTCACTTGTTCAGTTCCGCAAATTTATTGGCCTCTGTTGCCTTCTTGATTGCTCAGTGCATAAATCCATAAGCCATTTTTATTTTTACGCATTCAGGTTTACATGGCCGCAAGAAAGGAAAATCATGTGCTTATTGCTTGCCAAGCACCCAGTGGTCGAATCACACGAGCTCAAGCTACCGCAAATCGTGGAAGGGTTTCGGTGGCTCCCTCCATACCGCTACCTGCAAAAATTGAACCGAAACAGATGGTGAAAAGGAAGGCGAAAAGGGCAGCTTTGGATGAGAACACTAGTGCAAGCGCTGTAACTTCAGCTCCTCTGCCTAAAAGACGCACAGTGCTCAAGGATGTAACCAACATAAGCTGTGCTAACTCATACAAAAACTGCAATGCCGTGACTAAGCTGCAGGTATCAAGATGTTCCACACATTACTGCATTATCCCATTAAGATGTTTCGACCTCTATTTTTTCCCAAACATTGTCAATAGAATGACAAGGTAATTCCTTTGTTCCAGTCGAGGCCCTCCCAAAGGGTTGGGCGAATTCCGAGCAAAAACAAGCAGTGTGCAAAGAAGGTTCCTAAGCTACCCCCTCTGGCTGTTAGTGGAAGTTCATTTGTGAATGATTCTAACAGTGCTGAAGAAACGCAAAAGGCGGACCTCTTGGCACCGGTAGAGGAGTCCACTGTTTTGCTTGAAAACAAGGGGTCACTGTCATTACAGAATATTGAACGAAACAGGGACAGTGGTTGTCATGAGGCACTCTTTGAGGAAAGAATCACTAGGGCTAAACCCGAACCTGCTGACTCAAATACTGGTTAGTTAAGTTGCATATTCTTTTTCAACATTAACCATTACATTTGTTAGAAGTCACAACCACAACTGAGTCCATAAAAATGTTCAAGACTTCTTTTAGCTTGTCATAGTACCCCTAGTTGCTGGCTGGTTTTACTTTTATTCTGAATATACTCTTGATGGTTTTTCTGCAGTCAGGGAAATTAGAAACAACAAAATCATGACTGTAAATGTTTCTGTACACTGCTGGTTTCTGAGATACTTGTAGATAACCTCCATATGTTCTGTTTAGTGGGGCGTAGGAGCTAAAGATTCTGTATTTTGTTCCAGGGGACTCTGCTGGTTTAGACATTGTAGACATTGACAAAGATAATGGCAATCCTCAAATGTGTATTTCCTACGCTGCAGAGATATACACAAATCTAATGGCCTCAGAGGTTTGTTAATGTTCTTTGGTGAAATATGAATTGTTGCTTACTACTGTTTAGGCAGACTTCTGGGTTCCCTCATATTTCACAAGTCATATTCAAGGTTATTAAGTCGTAAAGTCGAGTCGAGTCGTAATGCTACCGACTTGGAGATTAGTCGCGACTAATCCCGACTAGTCGTTGACTAATCTACTACTACTTGCTTGTTGCTTCTACTACTAACTGCCTTCTACCTCCACCACTACTACTTGCTACTGCTACCCGGGCTCAAAGTGGAAGAATACTCGGATCTTGCTCTAGAAGAAAGCATCGAAACTGAGTCTAAAACAGAAAAAAAACTAGGATCAAGATCTGAAACGGAGCAGCAAAATAAAGGAAGAAGATGGGAGTAAGTGGGAGGAAGAACAAAGCGTCAAACGGATGAAGAACAGAGCAAGATCCAATTAGACTTCGACTTGCGCTGGCTGACTAGTCGCGGCTAGTCGCGCTAGTCGCCGACTAGTCGACAAGTCGAACGACTAGCGCAACTAGTCGAGTCGACGGCACTAGTTGGTGCCTGTGTGCCGACTTGTCGACTAATCGACGATTAGTCGCGACTAGTCGCGCGACTTAATAACAAGGGTCATATTAAGCTAGGAAGAAATTTCAGTTTTTGATGCATGTTTTTCATCTCTGTCCACTTTGTTGGTACATTGGTCTTGTTTGAAAGCATTCAGGCTCCATCTTATGCTTATGTCACTCCCCAGCTTATGAGAAGACCTAGATCAAATTACATGGAAGCTTTGCAGCGGGACATCACAAAGGGCATGCGAGGCATTCTCATTGATTGGCTTGTTGAGGTTTGTATGGATTGCTCCTGGTGAAGTTTATACATAAATTGTTCAACCAGGTTTAAGACTATCAGATCATTCATCGTTGGCATCTCACTGCACTACTTCACATAGAAACTGATGTGTGTAACTTGCAAACGTAAAGTTTGTAGTTACATGTGAATGTTACATACTGCATCTAAACAATAGCTTACATGAACGAACATTCTTTCTATTCCTGTCCACATATTCTTTATTTTTCTCTTTTAAAATATCATAGTTATTTGATGTCAGTGAAGAGAATTTTATATGAGATGATTGAATAAGTTGTTGATGATCCACTCATCCTTTTTTCTTTCAACACATACTTGCTGAGAGCCTGAGACACTAAAGAGGTAAAAGTATTATTACCGTTGTCTTTAGCATCAGAAGCAGACGTTATACATTTCTCTCATGCATATGAGGCATCTGTGTTTTCTTTTGTCTTGACGAAGACCCTTTACACATGTTAATCTTTAGTGATCATGATTTCTCAGCTTATGAAGTTCTGTATTTTGTCTTCATTGCAGGTTTCTGAAGAATATAAGCTTGTACCAGACACACTCTACCTCACTGTATATCTTATTGACCAATTTCTTTCTTGCATTTATATTGAAAGACAGAAACTACAACTTCTTGGAATAACCAGCATGCTGATTGCCTCGTAAGTTTTGGATTTGAGGGATTTTAATCTTTAATATTGAAAAGCTTTGAAATAGACAGGAAAATGTATTATAGAAGGTTTGCCTAGCTGCTGAAGCGGCTTATTATGTGGCGAACTCATCAAATAATTACAAATGAATAACTCTGCAAGGTTTTTTTTCAGCTCATTGTCTCTGCTGCCATGGGTGCCAATGATCTCCATGTTAAGTCTACCTTCTTTTTGCAGGAAATATGAAGAGATCTGTGCGCCTCGTGTTGAAGAATTTTGTTACATAACTGACAATACATACACAAAGGCTGAGGTACTTGATTCATGTGAAGTATGAACTATGAAGGATTGCTAATTACATATATACAAAGAGCCATTGAACTGCCAGAGCTGATATCCTCCTGATTCAACAGGTGCTGAAAATGGAGTGCCAAGTTCTTAATGACCTGGGATTTCACCTGTCTGTTCCAACAACAAAAACATTTCTCAGGTTACTCTTGGTGACCACAGACAAATAGTATTTCTTTTCCAATGCAAAGTCACTGTTCCATCACTAACATGTCTTTCCTGTTTTTATTTAATTTTGATCAGGAGATTCCTTAGAGCGGCACAAACTTGTAAAGTAAGATTGGCACCCAACCATATCAGCAACAATTTTCATTCAATTTATGTGTATTTTTTGAGCTGAATTTATATGTATTTCGCTCAACGCAAAGCTCTCAAAACTATATTTCCAGGCTCCTATAACTTTGGGTTATCTGGCCAATTATCTTGCGGAGTTGACTTTGATCGATTACAGTTTCCTGAAATTTCTCCCTTCAGTAGTGGCAGCATCTGCAGTCTTTCTTGCAAGATGGACACTTGATCAATCGGACCTTCCATGGGTTCGTACAAAAATACTGTATACAGACATCTATACATCATCTGAAAAATTGTTTTTATCCTTAATCTATGGTTTTTCTGTTACAGAACCGTACTCTTGAGCATTACACCTCTTACAAAAGCTCTGATATTCAAATATGTGTCAGCGCTCTACGGGAACTGCAGCACAACACCAGTAATTGCCCCCTCAATGCTATACGTGAAAAGTATAGGCAACAAAAGGTATGCAATCACCATTTGCTGCTTGAGTTCCTAGCACACTGCTTAAGTGAAGCCCCTTCAGTTTTACTCACTATTAACAAGTAAAATCGAAGGGGCTTCACTTAGCTAAGAATAAGTACAGAACTTCATCTTTTGACCGCCCAACTGTATTTCATTGCAGTTTGAGTGTGTAGCTAACCTGACGTCACCGGAGCTGGCGCAGTCACTCTTCAGTCGACAAGCCAATGACATAAATTCCCTGCTGATCAATAACCGTTAGCAGCAGCCATCAACATCACGAATATCTTGTACCATACATTTCCGCTTATGTCTGATTTGTTGTGTTGTCCTGAGCTGTTGTTGTTTTCCGACCTTTTTCGAGTCGTGCAGTAAAAGAGAAGATGGCTCGCATAAACACTGTTTGACATGAAGTTGGTAATTATAAGATGCCCCCATCTGTATAACCACCAAATGCTGCTTGATTTGGCTGATATTCCATTGTTGCCTTTGAATTATGGTTTTTCTGCGTGGAATGGAAAGCTCTTTAGATAAGAAGTGCAATAGATGCTTGGTGCCAGGATGATGTAACCGGTTACAGGCACATATAGCCTTGTAGAATTCTCTTTTTCGTTTTGTTTTTGTGCGTTTCTGCTGGTGGTGAACCGGTGGTCTGTGTAACAATGCATGGAGCCAAGATTACGCTGTACAGAAGAGAGAATGACTTTTGACAGCATACAGATTTAGGGTTGGTAGGTTTATATATACAACTGTGTTTGTAAATTGAGTAGGCGGGTATACGACGGATCATTTCCGTCGCAACATGGCTGCGCTACAGTGCAGCGGGCTTATTTGGCACTATTCATAAGTTTTGTCTTTTTTCTGAATTTTTGGCTTTTTGTTGAGCTTTTTTGCCGGTTCTTTTTTTTCCCGTGTTTGTTTGTATTATACGTAATGGGCTAACATATTTTTTATATTTTTATATTTTTTAAATTTAATTATGCTAAATAAGCCTCTGTCAGCTATAGTGCTTTTTTCAGCCAGCTACAGTGTTTTCAGCCATGAGCTTTTCAGCCGAACCGATCACCCCCTTTTGCTCTCCTAAAATCATCTGAATATTGGTCCACTGCGTCCATGTATTTATCGTAAATAGTATTTGTTTGAGCGAAATTCATGGAACAACTGTAGCACCCTGCCCATCCTCTGGGCTTGGAATGCTACCATCATTGTATACTCTTACCATTCCATCAATAACTAGAAAATTTTAAGCCCACACTAATTTATTTATATTGCAGCGACCAGATATATCATAGTATTTTTTTTAACAATTACACTAGCATACTAGTAGAATCTAAAAATATACTGACAAAAGGTGGTACAAGGAATGCTGCTGGTTCGTGAAATTATTCATGTGCTACTCCCGCCTGAACATGACGTCCTCAACAGTCACCTAAAAAACAAAGTAAGGATGAGTCCAAAGACTCAGCAAGCACAGAGCAAAACAGTAAATAACAGGTTCACAAATCAGTCCATATCCATCTCAGTTTCAATTGCTATTTGTTTCTATTTAATCTCTTTAAGTTCTTATCAACCAATCATTATGCATATGCACATGCACTTCTCTCCTATATCTTTAGCCTATACCGGTATAGCAGAGCAAGCACCCGTTGACGCTCACCCTGGCCTGCCTTGTTTCCATGCGGGGATCACAAGCCTGTCTTTTTTCATACGGGGATCACAGTAGCCCGTCATTTTCATACAGGGACCTCATTCTCCACTCTCGTGGAGCGTCCACATGAAGTGGACCTCTGTTATCACAACATTATCATGACATGCATGCAAGGCAAGTTCTCCATTTATGTATATCAACATGTCATGTCTCAACAATTGTCATTCATCATCATGCATCCAGAAAATAGTTAATTTACCATAACATGGTAAGCAATGCACCATCATCCATCTAACAGCAACCACTACCCAAATTTACCGCTTTACCATGCACTTGCCTGGTTAGTCTCGGGGACGATGCGTGGATGGCTCTGACCCGGGACCTCCACCTATACAAACGTCAACCCGACTTAACGCGTCATATCAAAACCAGTGCTTAAGCGAGTGGCGACAACTCTACACGCATAATCCGACTTTGGCATAGAACACACGGGGTTAAGGACCCATCGTGCAAGTATCAAACCCCCATTTTTCTTTTCTTTTTCTCCTCCTTTCTTTTCTTTCTCGTTTTTTCTTCCTCTTTTCTTCTCTCTTCTTCTTTCTCTCTCTCTTTCTCTTTTCTTCTTTTTTTCTTCTTCTTTTCTTTTTTCTCTACCACCTGGCCAAACTCCTTTTCTCTCACCTCCTTATCTCTTCTTCTCTCGTTACTGCCTCCCTCTCATTTCTTTTCCTCGGCCGAACGACCTGACTCCCCCAGGCGACGCGGCGACGCACGCCCGAGCTCGGGCATCACCGCCCCGGGGCTCACCGCTGGCTGACCTTCGCACGCCTCCGCCTTCCCCCTTCTTCCCTGCTCTCACCCTCCTCCAAATCCAGCCGAGAGGCTCGGTCACAATCGTCGCTTGTGTGCCCCCACTCGCCTACGGCTCCTCCTCCTCACTCTTCGCCTCAGATATGGCCGACCAGGGCTGGATCCGACACCTCCCCTTGTGCGCGCGCGGCGCAGAGGTACTTGGCGCTGTCACTCGGTCAGCACGGCCATCGCCCTTCCCGTGCTGCCGTGGCGCCCCCCATGCCAAGGCCCTGGACTTCGTCCAGCCGTCCTCAGTGCCATCGGCTCCCCAAGTTGACGCCTGGCTCAGCCGTGGCTGAGCTACCGGATGGCCACCAGGTGTTCCCCGTGGCCATGGCTTTGGTCAAGGCACCTGAGCTTGTCCTGAGCACCTCTACTCCACTACTTTACCGGACGGTCCATCTAATCCTATCTTCTTTAACGCACTTTGATTTAACTTCTAGTTTTGTTTTGCTCTACTTTTTGTCACACAAGGTTGGGGAAAACGAACCTTACTTGGCTCGGGATTGGGTGGGGGTGAGAATACGATGACGATGGCCGTGGTGGTGACAACACTCTCCATGCGTTTCCGTTGGCCCTTCTCGCCTCCTCCTTGTCCCGGTCTGGTTCGACGTGGTTCCGATGGTCCTAGGCGGCTTGCGGTCGCCATGGACGCCGTCCTCATGTTATCGGTCTTCCCCAATGTCCCAAGCTCCTCTCCTTCGTTTCTCTCTCCCTCTCCTCCTCTTTATGTTGCTTCGGTTGGGTTGGCTCTCAGTGGGAAGGGTTGAACTGGGAGAAGTGGGCTGAGGCTTGGTTTGGCAGAGCAATAGAGGGACAGAGCTCTCTTACTGGCTTGTGCTCTGGCTGTGCTCTTGGTTAGAGAAAAGAAATGATGCTTGCTCGGCTTTTGTTGGCTTGTCTACTTAAGAGGGTATGGCCATTACACTCTCTATGCAATGCCACTTTTGTCCTTCCCATTTAGCCTTGGCTGGGTATGGGCATCATGGATCTTTTGGTTCAAAGACAGCCCTACACTGTTTTGGGCTTTTCTACTACAGCAGGTAAGTTGGTAAAACGGTAAGTATGGAATTTTCTGCCGGATGACGAAAACCCATACGCGAGACGGCGCCAACTGTCCCTGGACGGTCTGGGAACCTCTGCGAGCGTTACTTGTTTGGCATTCTAAAAGTCGATGGGTCTGACGGCAAAACTCTTCTTTATCTCTTTTATTCTACCTTGGATTGTTTCCATTGTTCGCATTACTTCTCTTTTGCAATTTAGTGGTATTACAACAACCGCTTCCATTGCTAACCATGCCTTTCTGCTGCTCTTCAAGGCTCAAACACAAAGCCCATGAATCTGTTGATCCAAACTTATCCGATCAAACAAATCGAATTTGGCAATCAACAAGTTGAATCGAATCAGTGTTCAAAGCAAAGATTCATAGTCCTTTGTTTGGAATGTATCATACATACTAGCTATATGACACGTTCCAAATTGCAAAGAAGAAGGTAAGGCTGAATAGTTGAAAAATTAGATCACAAAACTCTATCCTAACGTCCTTTTAAAAAAACTGGAAGGTAAACTGCATGGGGGACCTTCTGTGTGGAAAAATATTAACACAACTCGAATGGTACCATAATCATTGAAATAGAAGCATTCCAAGTATAGCTGCAAACTTTGTGATGATCAAATATAGAAGCATTCGCGAAAGGGTCTCTAGCCCAATGGTTAGAGGCTTGAGTAGCACCCCCTAGGTCCTGGGTTCGACTCCCAGTGGGAGCAAATTTCAGGCTTGGGGGAAAAAATCCTACTTTGCTACCACACCAAAGCACGGTCTTAGGCCCGCCAAGGCGTTGATCCGAAGGATCCGCCGGTAGTCTCACAAGGTCGGGCGATGGTGCCTCTGTGTAAGGGTGGAGCAGGGGTTCGGGGGTTTTCTCGGTCTGCGTGAGAAGACCTTCTTCTTAAGCAATGCCCGGGGGGATTCTTCCCCCCCGCAGGTCGAGTTTTTTAAATATAGAAGCATTCCAACTTTATAGCTGCAAGCTTTGTGATGATCAAATTTCAGGCTACACCGTCGGTTACTATTAGATGGATGGGCTTCAGTAATTAAGAGAGCCAAAATTTAGTTGTAAAAGGACTTCCCATGCGCTATTTTGTTGTTGTTGTAGTTGTCGTTGCAGATTGATTGTGTCCAGCAGCAAAATAAACACTTCCTAAAAAAATCACAACTGAAAGTGAATCAGCAAATCAAAATAAAAGAGGAGATTGTCCATTCATCACCCCTCCCCTCCTTGTCCGCTCCTCTCAGAAAAACGAGTGCCGACATGAAGGCCCGGTCATCAAGCTCCCTCCTTCATTACTCTCTGTTACACGAACTGCTCGACCCCTCTTCCACATTCTCCTCGCTTTTACACTACACCAAACAAAACCAGACCGAGGAACCCTCTCCTCCCCTCCTATCTAGGATATCCTAGGCGTTCTCCTGTTGGACAATGCTGGCAGTGGATTCTCACTCAACCCCGGTCCAATTACCCTCCCACCCAGTCCTATCTCTTCTCGTCACAATCTGCATCATCTTGATCCTGATGGAAGTTGCTACCAGCGACGATTGCCGTGGAGACCGAGGGGAGGAGACAGATCGATGGTGGGGCTTCGGATCTGGTGCAGCGGCACATGAGCCCAATCTGCAGTGGCTCCAATGAATCCCAATGGGACTTAGCGTGACCTCGCAAGCTGGTGACTGGGGTGCTCTGGAGGTAGAGATTGACTGCAATAGTTCTCACCACCGAGTATCTCCTCAAGCACGATAGCGACCACTTGCCTTCATTGGAGACGTGTTCATCCCATCGACCTCTTTGGCAATGCAACAAGTGAAGGATCAATCCATTGAGGTCAGGTCTCCCTTCCTTCTCTCGGTTATTGATTTAGTTGGAATCCACTAGTTCGGTCAATATATGTGGTTATTTCTTTCACCTTAGACTTCGATTTTCAAATATTTCATTCATCAATTGATTCGTTCCCACTGATGTCTTTGAGGATGAGTCCTGACCTACAAGCCATCCACCAAGATTGTCCCCTTATTATTGGCCATCGTCCCCAAGCAGACTAGCATCACCATCACACATATGCAAGTATGCAAGAACAACACATCTCTCCTGTAGCCCCCCTCCCCGATTGCAAAAGTTTCTTAATTGTGATCATCCCTTCCCGAGAACCATTGTAATTATTCTACTTGCTCTTCGCCCAAAATTGACTGAGAGATGATTATGATGAGTTTTATTTCTTACAAGTATTATGTGTAGACAAGATTGGGTTATTAATTTTCTGTTTTTGTGTGTGCACGTGACATACTCGGTGAATTGCCCCAATCAAATTCCAGTTAGCTAGAATCTGGTGTGCCCCTTTGTTTGCTTGTGGAGTATGAATCTAAGTAGCTTGTATGCCTGCTGCCTAAACCCTGAACGAAATTCTCTCCAAGAATTTGACACTACAATTTTTTGTGCATGTTGACTACTCGATGATTGTCTCAAAGAGTTAGTTCTATCACCAATTAAAGAGAAAAATTCCCATCGATTGTCTTTCTTTTCTCTAAATTACTATTGTGCTTAGGCATGATATTTAATTTCTATTCAAGTACCAAACTCGCTAGGATTAAACATAGTCTCCGTACAAAATGTTCTATTTTTCTGGCCAATGCTACAAAATATATTGCTTCTATTGTGTTGTGGCATCTAACGACAAGATAGTTTTTCATAGTGTTTTGAATGCGTCATATTTACTGAACTAACACAGATCCTCATATTTACATCTACACATCATATTTAAATTCTAGCAAAGCATATAGGTCATAAAAGAAGTTGTTGTTCTATATGAAGAATGTTCTTATTTTGTAAGTACAGCTATTCATTCGTTGTTTTGTATTTATGCTGTATCAAAAGGAACTAGAAAGGAGTGGTGGATTACATCCGACATGGTATAACATGTCTACCAGGAAGGAGTAACATCCATAAATGAATAAATGATTAGCACTAGTTTCTCTACTGAGTAATCTATGCCCTTCTTGATTTGTTGAATTCCTTAAATAGTATAATTTGTTAACTTATAATGATGTTCTCTTTGTTTGTTTGCTCACCATGAAGGTTAGTTTAGCTTAGTGATTTTTCATGAAGCTAACACTCGTGTTATAAATTTAGATAAGAAGTATTCTTATTATGTGGAACATTATGAAAGTAACTTTTAGCATATAGCTACTGCTAATGTAAGGAGCAAGATCAGACTAGTTGCTGTGTTTTTTTAAAAAAATAATTGATGCGTTAGAAAAGGATAGGAGCTTCAATTCATCTGTCACAGTATCAATAATATTATATGGAGATGTTTTTATGACATAGGTGCCTTAGTCTTTTGTTTTTATTAATGTTGGGGAAAAAATAACATTAACTATTAAGTGTTGATATTTATTTTCGATGTAATTGCTGTACTGACCTACATATTTATTTCTCTTGATATTCGTGTAAAAGAATCTTTATATTCATTGTACAATGTTGGATCACGTTTGATAGTATGTGTCACTATTTTTTAGAACTCCGTTGCAACGTACAAACACATTCCTAGTGAAACAAAACATCCAACATCAGACAAATTCGAAACACATTTTGATTGTCACCTCAACATAGTACCTTGCATAATGTTACGGTATTACGATCTCTAGACAGACAGTTTACACCTATCAAGAAAGTAAAACAACCGAAACCAGCCATTGCAAATTGTTTTGGGATCTGATCTGGTCTGGATGATCATTCACCTCACACTCTTTGGGGGTTCATTGCTAGAGGCATACAAAACGAGGCTTGAAGGACACAGACTAGCCCCTTTTGTTGGCATAGTTGTCGGGCTCGTCGTCCTTGAAGAGGTCGCCCATGAGATCGTCATTCTTGCCACTTTCAAAGTTGTCTCCAGGTGCACCACTAGAGAACTCATCACCGCCGGTGGAACCTCCAGCAGCACCATAGTTTCCAGCAGGGTTTCCACCGAAAGCACTGTCACCAGTAAAGTTGTTGCCACCTCCACTAGCAAAACTGCTTCCAGAGAAGGCATCATTGCCCCCGGATCCTCGTGAAACTCCATATCCACCGTCGCCGCTGCCATAGCCACCACCCCTGTTGCCATAACTGCCGCCATACCCACCGCCACCACCACCATAACTGCCTCCATAGCCACCACCACCGCCATAGCCACCACCTCCATAACCACCACCACCACCACTACGGAAGCCACTCGTCCTCTCGGTGGCATAGTTAACACGTATGTTCCGTCCGTGGAGATCCTGGTACCAGTAAGGAATTGAGTAAGTTGCTGGATAACATCAGATGCATATGATTTGAAATTTAAGAGATATCAATCGTTGCATGTTCTTGGAACTAGAAATCCAAATGTAAACTTGATTCAAGTGCAGCTGACCAGAACATCAACATTATATTGCAAAGCAAATAGTAAGCTCAATCATGACTCTTGACTTGATATCACTCTAATTTCTTTACCCACTAGCAGTTTAAATTGAAGCACCATATTATATACAGGCTACTAGTGCATCAAGACACAGGAAGACTGGCAGAATCCAGGCAAAAGATGTGACCTCACTAAGGACAATATCATCTGTGAAGGATGACTGGCATGGTTTTCAATGCTTGGATCACATGCTATTGCTGAGATCCCACTTGAATCAGATCGCAGTAATTAGTGATATATCCACATAACTTACTCTTTGTTAAATTACACAATCATGACTTCTAGGAACATGGGGGACACTGACACTTTACATGCAATCAACATGAATTTGACCACCACCATAAATCAACTATACCTTCTATTATAATAGAATGCATTCAAGTTAAAAAGCTAAGTTTGGAAGACATTGTTAGGATGAGGGGGATTTGGGTGGGATTTAGATTAAAATTAAACTATACCTAGCCCAATCATCCCGACCCAAACAGGAAGCAGTTACCAGCATGATAAAGCACAATAGCCAGAAAGCAGATAAAACTCATCCCGATTATGAATTTACCTTTCCATCCAAGGCTGTGATGGCAGCTGCAGCCTCTTCACTTGATGTGTAAGTTACAAAGCCAAAACCTCTAGACCTCCCAGTGTTATGGTCTTGGATAATCCTAGCTGGACACAGCAAAAGCACATGATGTTAACCAAACAGTATTAACAAGATGAGTGCAGGGAAAAATAAGGACAAGGTACCTTCAGTGACTTGACCATAATTGGCAAAAGCATCTCTGAGACTCTGATCATCCGTGGTATAGGAAATGCCTACAAAAATGATTCGCAGGTGTCAGAGAATTGCACAGCAACAGAACAACTGATTTCTGAACGGATGAACAAAGATACAAATTATAAGTAGGCCCGGACCTCCAACAAAGAGCTTTGAGGATGACATGCATCTGATAGCTTGATAGAGAGTTGGATTCGAGCTGGTGGCTTTCTTGAGCAGACCACCAAGCTTATTAGCCAACGCCATCGTTCCAAACTGCAACGAGAAGAGACGGTCAAACACAGAAACATGTAAATATGTAGCCATGAATCAAACAAGACAGCTGATGGTTCCACGTACTGCTGCCATAAGTTGAAGACCAAGTAAGTCCTCATCAGGCACGCAAGAAAGACACAACAGCTAGAAGAGACGAAAAACACCAACAAAATGAATGATTAGCACCCAGTTTTTTCGAGAAATTTCGATATTTGACACTGAATACGTGCGCCTCTCAACTTTTAACCCCCAATTCGTACGCCTTTGGAAATTTAACCCTGTCACTGCGAATTCTTTTGATTCAAGGGATTCTCTTCATTTTCGCAGTGACAAGTGTCAAAATAGAAAAGGAGAGAAAATGAGGAGAATCCTTTGAATCAAAAGAATTCGCAGTGACAGGGTTAAATTTCCAAAGGCGTGCGAATTGGGGGTTAAAAGTTGAGAGACGCACGTATTCAGTGTCAAATATTGAAATTTCTCAGTTTTTTCTAGGACGGTTTCTCAGGTATCGCTAATTCTAACTACTGCCCGGTCAGTTTTACACAAGAAACCAATGCCTGCCATCTACCAATTTCAGACAAGAACGATGGAACGATTTTTCACAATAACAGCACATGCAAGTCAAATCATCAAAGGGAATCGAAGACATCAATTGACACAGAGCTTGGCTGTTAACAGTCGATCAATCTATAACCATTTCTTACAACGAGAAAACGATGATCAAAGGCAAACAAAACGCGCAAGGCGTATGGCCAAAACCAAATCTTTAGCAGCGGCCGAAGAAGACCTTAGCACGAATCCACACCTCGACCGCGCGCACGCGACTCGCTGAGACCACCAATCCACCACGCGACCTCTCCCGAGTCCCGACCACCTCCACATCCAGCTAAACCCTAACCCCCTCCCACCCTCACAAGAACCACGAAAGCCTAAATGGACAGATTCCCTCCGCTCTACAAGGAGCATCACAGAGCTCGAACCTTAGCACCCCACCCTACTCGCCACCGAGAAACAGAAACCAAGACCACCACCACCACCACCACGCGAGACAAACCCCCGCACCATTCCACGCGAGAGATCAGATCAATCAGGTCGAAAATTCGATGGAAAAAAACTCGCAGCAAGGGTTTAAGGGCGCACCCGAGGAGGAGGAAGGGAGGGGTTTAGGCGGCGGCGGCGAGGGGAGAGCGTTGGCGGACGCGGCGGTGCGGGGCGGAGCGAAGGGAGCAGATATAGGGTTCGAGGGAGCGATCACGGCCGTTGGATGGACGCGTTGACAGGTGGGGCCTGTTTTTGTGGCCCCACGCGTCAGTGGCCAGTGCTGTGGAGGAAAGCCCACGAACGTAATTTTGGAGGAGTCCATGGACCAAACCGCATAAAAGGAAGGTAGCCGACGCGTCCGAGATCGCCGGCGGCGATGGCGCAGAAGGAGAAGTCCGCCGTGGCGGCCGCCCCCGCCGAGGTGGCGGCTGCGGCGGTCCCATCCTCCTCCTCGTCTTCATCGGCCGCTCCGGGGACGGGGGCGGCCTCGGGCGAGCGGTGGCGGGCGTCGAGCGGGAACCTGGGGGAGCTGGGCGCGAACGTCGTGTCGCTGCAGAAGCTGCTCGCTCGCAAGGCCGTCTTCGTCGACGAAGACATCTTCTCCAAGGCCTCCCTCGCCGCCGACCAGGCCCGCACCATCAAGGTACTACTCGCTTTGCCCCTCTGCTCCCAGCTCCAAAGCCTCTCCTCCCCTCGGTTCCAGGTTCTTGGATCAAGTGGCACCGGCCGCCTTTTCTACTGTGGATTTAATGTCGCCAACATAGGATACATAATTGTTGCTCGTGAGCAAGAGGGATCTTGAGTTCGGCGTGAATTTGACGGTTCAATCTAGTGTAGCTCGTCTCTCTTTGCCACGTTTTTGGCAAGAGCTAGGCAACATTGGTGCCAACTCCAGCCAAATGGAATCGGTTATTCATTCATGTACCGTAATGGCAATATTGATTGGTAAAGTGGATGCAAAAGAAAGTATCCGGTATTCCATTCTCGCCGATGAGATGTCTCAACGTTTAGCTGTATTGGAGGCATATCAGGCATGTGGTGGAAGATTTGATACAATCTAGAATGTTTATATAATTTATTATAGATGATCGCCTTGTTTGACATCAACAAGGAGAGTTTTATGTGGAATCCCATGTAAAGAACTAAAGATAAATGGGTGTCCAAAGGAAGTTCGTACTATACTTCTAAGTTTTGTTTTTTCCCCAACATTGTTGCTTGTATGATATTGGTCCTGTTGGGTTGTGTACTTCAAATTGTTTGGATAAACTTAACGCATGTTTATATATAGAAGCTTATGCTGGGTTGCCCCGATAACAAATTTACTGAGTTACATGCATCTCTGAAGAGGCTCAACACATGGATGCCAATTGGCTTCGGTGCAAATCACCTTTGCTTTTATGTAGTTAAAATAAAGGTTAGCTGCTTTGGATTGTAGATAATCACATAGGTTTTTATATTTGGAATCTCTACAGAAATGATTAATACGTTTGTGGATCAATAGCCATTAAAGTTCTTGCCTTTTTAGTGTTTATCTAACAATAAATCAGTATATACACCAGTAATCTATTATTCTGGTTTTATCATTCTTATAGAACCGATGTTCACCTAGGCGCTAGGCGGACGGTGGGTGGCCGCCGAACAGAAATGGCTAATTGCAAGCATGTTTCAATAAAAAATGACAAACGTGAGGAAAAAATTTGCTCTACAACAAGATTCACTGCTAACCTTTGGAGGCTTGAAGGAGAAGTCCATGGAACATATCCTCATTAGCAGCCAGCAGGACGACTGGACGAGAAGAGGAGGCGCTGTTACCTGGGGGGTGACTGAACGAGGCGCGCCGACGGGGAGGGTTGGAGGCGCGCGTGACGCTGACCATGAGCCGGGGCGGAGCGACCTTGACGAGGCGGTGGGGATGGATGGCGAGCCGAGGAGGACCCATAGGAGGCGACGGCTGGCCAGGACAGGGAGCCCAGGAGGAGACAGAGGAGGCGGCGGCGCGTACGCAAGAGGCAAGACACAAGACGCACAGTAAGGATGAGATGTTAGAGTTACCCCTTTTCAGCGCAGCCCGTGCGCTTGTCACCGCCTCGGGGCCTCCTCGGGCCGCCTGGGACCGGCGTTGACCGCCTAGACGGGCCGAGCGCACAGGGCACCGACTATGCCTGAGTCGCTGCGCCCATCGCCTAGGCGGCCGCCTACGCGAACACTGTATAGAACAAAATAGATTATATAATTAACCAAATCACATTTTTTAATCTTGTACAAGAGTGCTGATATTGTTCACCATTTGACTTTGCTAAAGTAGGATTCTTGTTGAAAATCGGTAAATAAGCCGTCATGTATGTTGGTGTTTCTTTTCCTTTCTCTTTTTTGCTCTAGTGTATGTTATCTTGTAGTTAACCATTATCCCATGACAAGTTCTTCTGTGAGTTTGCCTTTACATTGGCACTCGTTGCTGTGGATTAGATTCTTGACCAGAGGGTGCAGTCTCTGGAACGCGAACTCGATGCTGCTGTCTCTGCAGCAGCTCGAGCTCGTACAGAGAAACGCCAGGCTGAAGCCGCTCAACGAGCTGCAGAGTTACGTGCACAGGAAGTCACGAAGGAGTTGGAGAACACTGCAAGTATGTACTTCTTGTTGCTACACTAAAATTTGACTTGTTGAGCGTGTTTCAGAACTGAATGCCATCTTCGGTAATGTTCCATCTTGCAGAAGTGTTCAAGTTGCATATGGAAGAGTTGCGGGCGAAACAAGAGGAGATAGCAAAGAAAGATAGTGATATAAATGTGTTAGAAGCAATAATACGAACCCTGAGTAACAAAGATGACGGCAGATCCAGCGAATAATTACCATACACCAGGAGCGTTAGGTTTTCTATTGAGGCCTTCATGTTCAAGTATCTCTGATGTATTTCTCATTTTTCTTGTAAGACCTTAAGTAGTCAGATGATTGCGAATTGTTTCAACAAGATTGAACATCCAAGAGCTTTAAGATGAACATTTGCAATGATATATTTTCCTCCTGTTATTACACCTGTGCATAATTGTCCGCTGTCATCGTTAAAAGCCCTTAATTCCTCTACCTAACCTAAAACTGTAACTGTAGAACCTCTCATAGCTGCTAGAGGGTTCTAGTGGAACCTAAGAACCATCTGTTCTTATTAGCTTGCAACAGCTAGCATTTAGCAAGCAGATAATGCAAGCCTTTCCTGCGTGAGTTTGATCAGTTGCTTTTAGCTACCGGTGCTTCCTAGTTTCTTCACATCAAGGTACCTCCTGCTTATGCTTGCAAACTGCTGTTTGCTTCTACTGCATCATTGCCGTGACCTGGGTTTGCAATTACCCCTGGTAAGAATGGCATATATCACTGTGAACAGTGTGAACAAGCTCGTGTCAAGCCACAGTGGTCATGAGCAGCCTTCAGCATCAAATTGAGAGCAGAACCTGTCAAATGATAATTTATTGTGCAAATCATTCGAATTTCTAGCCTTGTGACTTGCTTAGAGATTTATGCTTCAACCAGTGAGGTCATCTTCTCCAGTGGTGAGTTAGGGCTGGTTCGTCGAATTAGGGCTCGGGTTTACTATGTTAGGGTTTGGGGTTCATCGAGCCCCAGATTTAGAGGGAGGTCTCCGGTTGTTGGTCAGAAGAGGTGGCAAAGGCGGATCCGCTGCCGGAGATAGGGCAGAAAAGCATGGCGGCCGCAACAGGAGGGGAGGAGGATGCGGGCGGCAGCATAGGGGTGAGGGGCATCGCCGGTGGGCATCACATGCCCGTTTGAAGAATTTAGATCCACTATTATGAGTTAATGATATATTTTGGTAATTAATGACAATCATATTGTGAGATTAATATTTTCAATGAGTTGGATGAGTAGATTATATCCCTAGTGGTGGATGTTTTGAGATAGCTTCATGTGTTGATTGTCATTAAGTCAAGCAAATATTATCATGTATTGATGGCTAAAGTCAAGGACCCGGACTTGAAGTGAAGATCTTCGTCATCGCTTTCAAGAGGATACTCAAAACAAAGATATAACTATCATAGACTAAGGATGTATTTCTTAGTCGTTTTGCCGATCTTGATATTTGATTATAGATCAGGTTGCTAGTATAGGTTGCCATACTATTAAGAGGGGTCTTGATTAGTAGCTTGAGCATATCAAGTGTTGATAGCTCATTTGCTTGCTCTAGCTCTCTGTGACATGATGTTTTCGTAGGCAAATGTGTTTTGCAAATTGTCGAGATTCATGCATAATCTATGTAACATGTGACTTACGTTTGCAAATATATTTTGCAAACAGTTTGACACCATGTCCCTAATCTTTGTGGCATGATTCTAAAGTATGCAAATGTATGTTGCAACTTGTTGTGAATCTTGTTTTGACCTTGTTTGCATGATACTACAATTTTTGAATGTGTTTGGCAAATTGATTGAGGTATATGCATCTCGACTTTGCTGGAGATTTGACCGGCCTTAAGGTGGTGGTCTGACTGGCCATTTGTTGGCGGACTGACTGGCCGACGATGGTTAGATCGGCTCATGGCGAGCAGTCTAACCAGCTTTGAGTGAGTGGTCAGACCAGTCTGTGCAATTCGACTAGGGTTTTGTAGTCGGTTGTTTTTTCAGGGAGTCATTTCCATGAGTTTTTGGACTAGCAATCTAACTGGCAGATGGTCCGACCAGCCCTTCTAAGGGCGGCTTGACCGGCCGAGCCTGTAACTGCTAGTTTTCTAGCCGTTCCGAGGAGGGCGGTAGTACTGGCCATTAGTTGGCGGTAGTATCGGCCTCCTGCTGGTTTCGTCCCAACAACTGATTTTTGGGTGTGGGGTATAAATACCTCCTTGTGGATAGTTGGAAACAGATTACTGGTGCCCTATTCTTCATTCTTGAGCTAAGAGCAAGCTCTCTCTCCTGTTATGTGCATGTGTTGCACTTAACGAGCTTAGAGAGAAAAAACCTTGTGCATGTGTTGTACTTGATGGTGGACTTTATGTCCTTTGAGCTTTGATAGTTAAATCGTTTAAGTGAGCATCTCCGACTTGTTACTCTTGGAGATTGTTGACTCCTAGACGGTGTGGAGGCGTGGTGGTCCGGTGATCTTCTCAAAGAACTTGTGAGAAGACCCGCTTTGTTGTGAGTAGTGTGGTGCTCGCCGTCTCTGGAGTGGAGGAGTAGCAACTCTAGTGAAATTGAGGTGGTTGGCTTAATTTGTGAAG
Source organism: Dendrocalamus sinicus (assembly GCA_036346575.1). Taxonomy (NCBI): domain Eukaryota; kingdom Viridiplantae; phylum Streptophyta; class Magnoliopsida; order Poales; family Poaceae; genus Dendrocalamus; species Dendrocalamus sinicus. The sequence continues at coordinate 18,277,061 of CM070675.1, read as the reverse complement.
GCGGTCCAATTCGTTTGGGTTTACCTCAACGTGAATTAGGAAAAATCGACAAGTTTTTGAACATCACAATAAAACATCGTGTGCCGTTTGTGGTTTTCCTTCTTGAGCTTAAATTTACTTACATGCAATTTATATTCATGTAAATCGAATTGATTGCTTGTTATTTTAGGATTACAAACCTTAACAAAAATTTAGGGTGTTGGTGTACTTAGGTGAATCTAGTTTATTTAGACCTTAATTGTGCAAAACCGATTTGTGTTATACTTTCACACTATAAGTGTCAGGACTGAATGAATTTCCTGAATCCGAACCCTCTTTGTGTTACCGCATTAGTTTCAGATCAAAACTAGTGCACATAGTTGAACAGTGATGGGTACATAACCAAGCAATGCTTTGTTACAATAATAAAGATTACTAACCTTATAGCCACTTATTACAACTGAGATTACAAGACCTCACAAACTTACAAAACACAGCGGAAGCAAAATAAAACTCTGAAGATGACCCGTCAATATGTCACAGGCATTTGACTAGGAAATGCAACCTAATACACTAGACGTCCTTCATTGAAGTCACACACGAAGTAGTCGTTGTCTCCTTATGCATCTTCATAATTCTCTGAGATGGTTTTATAGATTGCAAGATGAATACATAGAGTACTCCGCAAATCTTAGGAAAATACATTTATTTAGATGCAAAGCTTAACAAATTAGACTTATTATGGTTCTTTTGCACAAAGCAATATTTTACAAAGCACTAAATTGACAAACTAATTGCAATAATTAAATCTAGATATTTTCTAGTGATGGTTCTAGCTACTAACACTAGTATTAAGGCTCAATTTGCCAAAGTTCAACAAATTATGTTCTATGTACCAGACTGGCTTTAGCTGCTAGAATAAACACCTGAGAGCTATAACCACCCCCAGATTTCCAAAAGCTCATTTAAAAATAAAACCATAAATATACCATGTAAAAACGAACCTTGCCCCCTTTGATGGTGGGTATGGCTATTCGAATAGTTTTACACTCTGCAGAGTTGTACAGTTCTACCCACAAGATATGATTGTCTCATATTGCCACTGGATAAACACACTTTCTTTGATGGTGGGTATGGCTATTCGAATAGTTTTACACTCTGCAGAGTTGTACAGTTCTACCCACAAGATATGATTGTCTCATATTGCCACTGGATAAACACACTTTCTTTGGTATGCGGCGGGGAGACCATGACAAGGCTTTTGCAATGCGCCATTGCAAAATCCCAAAATTGAGGAATGATGAAAATATGAAAAAAATAAAACTTTTTATTGTGCTTTGGTGTTATTTGAATTTTCTGAATTTATGGCTTGAGAATCTTGAGTTGGATTTTTGTGTCAAACCAATCAATCAACAAACATGAACCCAAAACTTGAATCAATTCAAGTAAAATTAGAATTATACACTTCTAAAAAATTTGCTAAGTGAAGTTCATATTTGAATTCAAAATTCAAATCGAAGGCAGAAGTTTGAAATTGAACCAAAAATAGAAGACTTAAAATTCGCGTTCAAATAATTGAACCAAGAATTCAAATACTATTCAAAAACCCAAAAGTAAAAATGCAAATCAAATGCAAAATTTTTAAAATTTTGCTAGCCTACTCCCTTCTCTTTCTTTCCTCCTCATTCCTTGCCTGTTTTGCACATCGACCGACCCGTGTGTGCCGCGTGCACACACGCACCATGCCCCACCAGCCGCATTTCCTAGCACTATGCCCCACCAGCCGCATTTCCTAGCACTATGCCCATGCCACACACCCCTACCCTCCTTACCACATGAGCGCTGTCTCCGCCATGCGCGCCGGACATGCCATCCTGTGACACACGCCACAACGCCCTACACTGTGAAGGTTTAATTCCACCCCCTTGGCCATTTAAGCCACTATGCCCCCATTGCTCCTAGCACCCCTTTCCTTCCCTCCCTGAGCTCGGCTCGAGCTCTCGTGCCACTGCACCATGTGCCAGCCACCACCACACTCACCATTTCGGCCACTCCGACGAATTTTGCTCTATACCACCCGCATCACGGCATGTTCTACCCCTTCAATTGCAAAGCCCCACCCTTAATTCTGGCTCCCATCATCGGAACTCACCACAATGGCTTCCTTCCCCAATTCCGACCATCGCCGCCTCCACCACTGTTGTCTCCTCTTTGGTGCCCCTTAACTCGATTCCTTCCTCTGGAAGCATCTCCTCGGTGCCTCCTAGCTTCCCTACCGCTAATTTGAGCTCCCCATTACCCCCAAGCTCCACGTTGACCTCCTTACGCCGCCCTGGGCTCGCACCGCTGGCCCACCTTGGCACCTCCAACCACCTCAGTGAGTTCACATTGCTCCACTCAAGCTCGTGCTCCCCTCCTTTCCCTTCCCCTCCCCCTCCAGTGCCACCACCATGTTTGCCGTGAGTCACTGCCGATTTGCCTTGCCCTACCTCGGCTCGTGCGGCCACCTCCCCTGGCTCCCTTGACCTCCTGACAACCCATTTTGTCAGTCACCTCCATCTCTCTAGCTGCCCCTCACCAGCGCCACTCCGCTCCCCTGCTTCCTCTGTTTGGCTCAACTCCCTCTATTCTTTGATGTCCCTCTTTGTTTCTTATGATAGGTGGACCCAAGCTACGTAAGGTAGTATGCTAAATCAATATGTGTATGTGATCTGTTGTAGAATACAAATAATTAAGAAAAATCTGAAATAAAAATATGATGGAAAATAATTGAGTGAAAAAAGAATCCAGATAAAATTTCAAATTTAGAACCCGAAGTTATGGAAATAAAAAATGTTTAGGGATTAAATTTTGAATAGTTACAAGTCAACAAGGATTTATGTGAATTAAACATAAGCATGACTAGTTGCTCACCAATATGGTTTGGAAAATAATTAGGGTAGGATTAAGTCGAGTAAAATATAAACTAATTATATTCCAATTATCATGAGGGCCCACTCCTTTTTAGTAATTAAGATAATTAATTGGAATAGTATATCGCTAATGTTTAGCTAAAAGTAGAAGGATTTAATTAAAGAATGCTTTAAATATATATAATTAGTACTTAATTTGGATTACCCTCCTATGAGGGTATTTCCTGGAAATTAGTTTTATATAATTGAAGGTCAGTTATGACCCTGACAATATTTGCTTTAGAAACACACACATTAATTAAAGGTCATGATCAAAATATAATCTTGTCATCAACATCTAATTTAAGCTGGTTAGGTTAAAGTGTAATCTTGCCTAAATAATAATAATCCTATCATTACCTCTGGATTTAAAATCACCAATTGTGATTAAGGATAAGTAATGTACTAGTAATTCAAGGCACAACGACCTTGAAAGAGAACGAACGCGCGGGGCCGTTGGTCATTAATAACAATTTTACTAATTGGCAAAATGATAAATTATGTGCATGGTAGCAATTGGTTAAATAACAAACCGCGCTTTTCAGGTTAATCATATTCAAGTAGATTGGCAATTAAGACCCCAGGCAATATTACATCTTGAACTACCAAAAATATGAACTGTAAGGTTAAATCGATAAGTCAAAAGTTATACACATCGCGCGTAGAATTCGTACCCTAAATTCTTAACTGTAAGGTTAATTCAATAAATCAAAAGTTATACATATCGTGTGTAGAACTCACACCCTAAATTCTTAATGCTAACACTCGACAAATAAGAGCTAGTACCCCGTATAGGCTCCTATATCTACCATAGGTCTTGCATAATTCATGGAACTTTCTTAATAAATATAAAATAATAAAAGAAGCTATTAAATTAAAGATCGGGCCATGGTAATCTATGATCAGCTATGTCTAGCCATCTTTGAACGTAAAGTGGAACATTCCTGTGAATATTCCTTCATCATTGATCCTTCCTTGACCTCCTTTCCGGTAGAGTTTCTCCTATGTTTCCCCTTTTCACTCAAACTTCATTTGACTCTATCAAACATCTGGCAGTCACTAAACCTTATTTCTTATCAACAACTTAAAACTATTACAACTCAACTGAGTTAATTTTGGATTTATTTGGACCTTTGGACTTATTTGGGTTTTGATTGTTATTCAAAGGTTGGAGTCCTGAAGAAGTGACAATTCAAGCAGGGTCAAGAATCGGATAAGGACGGAGACCGAGAATTCAAGATCATTAATTGAGAAGGATTTGAGTTAGATCAAGGCCATATTAAATTGAGCGAGGTAAGTTATCACTTTGACTATATTGCACGTATCCTTTCAAATGCAAAGTACTTTACCTTAAATTATCAAAATGTATGCTTTAGTTTGACTAAAAATATATTATCACTAGTTCCAAGTCAATGCCGTATTGTCAATTGCTTATTATACCCTACTCCTTTGCTTTGGACACAAACCCTTGTAGCCCTAGAAATAATGGTATACATATTAGAATTAAGTCCGTATCTAAGTGCTATGCTTAGCCTTGCTTAGATACATGAGGACGATAATTCGGTCGAGCATCATTTCAAAACATGAAAACTTGGTTTGGATAGCCACTGGAGGGAAGTGGTTGGTATTTAAATTAGAAAGGTTATTTGGATCCCAAAACTCTATATTGCTTAACTATCTGGGCAAATGGAAAGAGAGGCTGGTGCAGATGTAGTATGAGAGTGTGGTTTGTTTTAGAGTTGCCCAGATACCCCTAAGGATTAAATCCTATGACGACCTCTCAAGTGTAAAATAGTGTAACCACAAGAATATCATGGGTATGACTTGGCTAAATAATTTACTAGACCTTAGAGTCGTCTTGATATATTGGAGGGTAAAGTGCAAGCGGATTATGGTCCGACTTGAATGGGACACCTGGATGGAAGGTGCGTTTCCCCCTGCGTTGCCAGGGAACTTCTCGCTCAACTCCATGACTAGTACAAGCTGGGGTCTATGTGAGCCAGCTTAATTGGGACACTTGGATGTAAGGCGACGTTCCTCTTGCATTGCCGGGAAGCATCCCTCACAACAGTGGGCCTTCCTTGGAAGGAACAAACCTATTTGGTTGAGATGGTGATAAGGCGAGGTATTGTAAGGGCCTTGTGGTGATCTTCTTGATTCACATGTCTAAGAAAATATGTGAAACATAACAAGTTGATTATCTCTTATGGGTAAAGTGTATGATCTCTACAGAGTAAAAACTATTCGAATAACTGTGCCCACAGTCATAGACATGCATGGGAACATTGCTCGAGTTAGTGTCTATTTCTAAAACTTTGTGGGTGGGATAAAAAAACTTGTCAGGTGGATGTAACCCTTATTTAATTTTCCTTGGGTGGATGTAACCCAATGATGGTAATAGGTGAATGTAACCCAATGGTGGTAATGGTGGATGTAAGCTTAGTAACAAAACTAGCATATGGTAGATGGAATCATGCTCTATCACAGGTGGATGGAACTTGCATTACTATTATTACTACATACTCTTACGCTCTTTAAAAACATAGTTTAGTTAAAACGCTAAGTCGCAGGTTCCCTACTTATTGTATTTCAAATGTGGCTTTCTGCAAGTAAAAGAACCCCAACCTCTCTTTTGATAGCCTTGCATATATTATTATTGCATTCTATGTGGTGGCTTGTTGGGTACATTCGTACTCACTATTACTTAATTATTTTTATTCAGTAAGTAAGAAGGATTAAGAAATGCCCTGTGGTCATCTAAGGGCGCTACCAAGATTGAAAGATGACGAGGCCAAGAACTAGGTCATGAACCCTAGTTGGCTGCCTGTGGGCATATCCTGAGATTCCCACCTATCTGAAGTTTTTGTTTTCACTGAAGTTTTTTTGATAATTTTAGCCTGATTAGCCTATGTGTAGGCCACCATTATATTTACGCTTCTGTAAGATATGTATTTGATATTAAGTAATATATATGTGAGCACTATCTATTGATCTAGAGAATAGTATAGTGGAATCACAGAGAATTTTAGATTGGTAAAATCTGGGTCCGACAGCCAAACCAATTCGACTTCGCCCGCTAAGGTTTTGTCGCTGAAGGGTTCTACCTGCCCAGTTAGAAACCCCCTCATGCATCGTGTGGGACAACTATCTCTATCTAACATCCACTAAGCCCTTTGACAGAATCTAAGCTAGGCCATTGTAAATTAATTTGCCAGGTCATGCCTATTTAGACTTGTGGCTATATGGTAGTGCTCAGATTGGATAGTCACAAGCGTTAATCCTTAATTAACTAGGGCGGCACTTTCACAATAGAAGATCTCATGCTCAATTAGACACGTCTGGACATACCATCCATCCTAGAAGTACATTCATAATAATGTACTCATTATCAATGGTAAGCTATACTAGGGTGGCAAAGGTACATGGATTTCAAGTATCAATGGAAGTCATTACAAGTAGGATTTAGTTAACTCCTAATAATTGAATTATCATTTTATGTGATTAGCCATGCATAATAGTTTTTAAACAATATAAGAGATAACTTTTCAAAACATATAATCAACATGATCAAGAAAGACTTGCCTTCGTTGGAGTGAACTAGGACTTCTTCTTGTTGGTTGGGGTACTATACGCGCACGCCACGCACAAAATGAGAACACAATAAACAAACAAATAAATATAAATAAAATCATGAAAATATTGAGAGATCACGTGGAGGTCATCCCATGTGTGTGATGAGTAATTGACATCGGTTTAGGGAAGTCGAGTTTGTTTTGGTTGGTTCGGACCTTGACGTTGCGTGGTGCAATTGGGCTCGGTCGGACTTGGTCAAACCTGGTCAAAGGGCATAGGATGCATACTCTGATGATTCGACAGGTTTGGACTCTATTATGCGTAAGTATGATTTGTTGATGCTATTATGCTTTCATGTGTCGAGCGGTGCTATTTGGTGTGTTTCTTGTTTGTGATGGCTGCAGGATGTCGAGACGGAGTCGTGGTGAGGCACGGAGGACCGGACTAGGCGCAGGTGGTGCCGAGGTCAGAACGGTCGAGGTGTGCCGAAGACGGCGTGAACTCAAGGTAGTTGCGAGTCGTGGACGACAAGGAACGCAGAAGCTTCCCGGAAGATGCAGGAGGGGCGTTTCGGTAAAAACGCAAAGCTGCACGAGTGGAGGCAGGTTCCGTTCGGGTTCAGCGGGTGTAACGGGGTGGAGACCCGTTAGCCAAAGGGCTATAAATAGGAGGGAGTGGCTGCATGCCCCCTCATGGCTTTGGGAGAGAGTTAGGGTTTGCTTTAGTCAAAAGAAGCTTTGGAGAGGTTGTTTGCTTTGAGGCTTTAGTGGTTGAGGGCAGCAGGAAGTTTCTCCCTCGTTCATCCCCTCTCTGTGTGTGTTCTTCCAAGAAACATGTAGTGAGTGTGTTCTTGAGTTTGGGAGAGGGAGAGAATGAGTTGAGAATCCATGTAATAATTCCTCTTGTTCTAATGTAATCATTCCTCTTGTTCTAATGTCCATGCGTATGGGGACTCGTCTGTAATCGTTTGATTTGGAATGGAAATCTGAAATTTCACTCCCGCACTCCTGTTTTGCCTTCGTTTCTCTCTGTGGTTGATTTCTGAGTTTTTCAGTTTCATGATGTTTCTTGCTGTGGAGGTGTAAAATGGATTGCTCTATGTTGGGATAGTGCCTCAAGGTCATTTGATCGAGTTTTCCCAAGAGCAAATCGCATTTAATCTCAGATTTAGGTTTTTGGTTTCCCTGTTCGTCATTTTATCTTTCTAGGGTTTTGATGCTGTTCTTGATTCCCTTCTCGAGAAGGCATGAAACTTGGCATGAGAAGTCCAGAGGCTATTAAGTAACTATCCTCAAAGTTTCATGAGCAGAGGATCAAAGATTGGGGAGTAATTTGGGTTTTGGTCTAGTTCTTGCAAAATTTCAGATTTTTGGCATAATCTGAAATCCATTCTCATAAGTTTGATTTCTTTGCTTTCCAAAGCCATCTTGCTATTTAGTTGGTTGTAGAGCTACTCTAGGCCAAAACGATTGAGAGGAATCCCTCAATTTCTCAAGTGTTCGAAGATCTGAATATTTTGTCAAGTTTCAGCTTTTCTTCGGGCTTCTCTGTGTCTGATTTTCAGCGTGACCGGTCAGACCGCCCAGCCCTTGGCGGTCAGACCGCCCCTGCCTTGGCGGTTAGACCAGCCGTAAAGAGGCGGTCAGACCGGCAGCTCTGGAGCGGTCTGACCGGCCTCAAGGCTGCGGTCTGACCGCCCCTGCCTCTCTTGGCTGGTGTGTTCTTTAATGTTTTTGCTCCAGTGCTTCTTTTGTTTCTCTTGGGCTCTTAGGGTTAGGCCTTATTCTCTGTTGTTTAAGGTTCAGCGAGTTTGGATGCGTCTCTTTCATAGTTTTTTAGCTATTGGAGAAGAGTTTCGAGTAAGTACTCTTTTAGGGGTCGTTCTAAAAAGCCGACATTCACCCCCCTCTATCGCCATTTCGGTCCAACAAATATAAAATATGTACTGAGAGATAAATTATGAATTTATATGAATTTAGGAATTTGAATCACTTGAATCAGAATTCGGATGGTCGAGAATGGGTCATCAGAAGATTTGATTGGAGGGAAATATAGAAAAAGCGAAAGGAAGGAATATTCCCTAGAATATTCCGTTCAGCTGGAAAATAAATAAAAATGAAATTGACAGTGAGCCATCCATGTCATTGAGATAGAGAGAGAATGAGAGAGGAATAGAGAAGGAAACAAGGACGCGTACGGTGGTGCTAGGGCTGTAAACGAACCGAGCTCGAGCGAGCTTGGCCTTCTAGGCTCGAGCTCGGTAGAAGCTCGAGCCGAGCTCGAGTTGGGGTCCGAGCCTGGACCTGGGCTCGAGCTCGGCTCGGCCTAAGCTCGAGTAGGCTCGAGCTCGGCTCGTTGAAGCTCGATAACAATTAAAATAATTTATTATGCACTATTTTTCAATAATAAGAAAAAAATTAAGCTTTTGCTCGGCTCTAATAAGCTCGATAACAGTTAAAATAATTCAAATACACACTAATTTTCAATAATAAGACAAGCTCGAGCTCGAGTTCGGCTCGAGTAAGCTCGGTAAGAATTAATATGTATTACTATTTAAGCTCGAATCGGAGCTCGCGAACTATTCGAGTTCGGCTCGGTGAAGCTCACAAGCTTGAAATCAAGCTCGAACCGAGCTCGAATCGAGCCTAGAACGAGCCGAACTCGAGTAGCTCGCGAGCTTCGAGCTTTTTTTATAGCCCTAGGTGGTGCTCAAGAGGGCAGCTGTGCTAGCGAGGGAAGGTGCAGGGAGGTGCATGGATGGGCGTGGGCGGTGGTGCTCCGGTGTCGTTGGGCAGAGTCCAGCATGTGCATGGGCATGGCATGGCCGAGTAGGTTCCTCTTGTGTGGTTGGTGCAGTTCGAGGGAGTCGGGAGAGGTAGTGTGATGGTGGCCGGCAACAAGAAAGAAGGCAGCGCGGCGGTGGAGTTCCACAGTGAATCATTGGCCGAATTGGGGCATGGAGAAGGTAAAGAGGATGGAGGTGGTACTACCTATGCAAGGGATTGAAGATTAGCTCACCGAGGGCGACGAATTGGTGAGGAGGGGTGGTGCGGCCGACGATAAGGGAGATGGTGCGATTCCAGCAATTCCCTGTTGCAAGGTACAAATTGATTGAGGGAAAGTCCTCACGGGACTCAAGAACATGATGTGACGCGGTAAAGGTAGGGAGAACTTCACTGGAGAGGAAGATCAGGAGGAGGCCGGGGCGGTGGTCATGATCAGGCGTGGGGAAGACGACTCTGAGCGACGGCAACGAAGCACGAGCAACTGTGAGGGTTGAGGGGGTGCATGAAGGGATTTAACGTGGTCTAGGGAGTCTAATTTATAGGCTTGGCAAGGGAGAAGAGCGGGCACAACCAGCATTGATGGGCGACATCGGTTTCAACTTGCCTACGAAAACTGAAAAAACAAGGCAATGCAATGAAGGAGCATGGCAAAGGTAGTCTTGATGGCAGTGGTTTCCAACTAGGGCGACAACTTGGCTTGGGCATCGCAGGCATGGGCTCTCAGGCGGCTCGACACAACAACACGCAAATAGAGCAAGACAAAGTAGAGCAGCGACAGGGCATGGTTTGGCTGGAAGGAAAAAGAAAGAAGGCAAGAAGAAAGAGAAAAAAAATGGGCCTGTGGCCAGGAGCTTGGCCTAGGGAAAAAGAAAGGAGATGGGCTTAACCCAGGAAAGAAAATTTGAAAATCATATTTGAGACTTGAACTTGAATTCTGTAATTTAGATTTTGAGAATTTTTGGAATTTGAATTTGAAGTTTGGTTTGAATCTGGAATTAGATTTGTGTTTGAAATTGGAGATTGGTTTTGTGGATTACATAGAAAATCCAAAATTTTAAAATAATTAATTTTCAAATTAAAATTTTAAAGATGGCAAAAATTGGGATGTTACAATAAACTCAGTTTTATCCAAAGGAAATATAAGAACTCCTATTCACCCCACCTCTAGTTGGTCTCCTCATCCTTACAAGTGGTATCAAAGATTGGTTTCTTATTTATGAGGCTCCATTACCTAGAGAGTAAAGGATGGTGACTATAGAGGTTGTGCACCTGATAGGGTTCTACATTTTAATGACAAAAATTATGCATATTGGAAGGTTAAAATGTCTACATTTTTAAAGGCCATGCATCCTCAAATATGGAGAATTGTTGATTATGTTTTGGTACTCCCATTAACCCACTATATCCTACTCAAAGGGAAGAGCAAAACGCACAACGCGATGCTCAAGCTTTAAATGCTCTCTTTAGTGCCTTGAATGAGGTCGAGTTCAATAGAGTGAACAATCTTGAGAATGTTCATGATGTATGGACAACTCTTATAGAAATTCATGAGGGAACATCCTTAGTTAAGGAAGCTAAATTTCATAGACCGAGGACAAAATATGAGAATTTTACTATGATGCCTCATGAGAACATTAATGAGATGTATTCTAAGTTGAACAACATAGTAAATGAGCACAATAGCCTATCATGTGATCTAACCAATGTTGACATTATGCACAAGATGCTTAGAGCTCTACTAAAGAAGTATGAAACATTGGTGACACTATTCCTTAACTCCTTCGATTTGCCAACAATGATGCCCACTAGTCTCTTGGAAAATCTCATCACTAATGAGATGTACAAAAAGGATAAAGAGGAGATCAAGGAGATAGCCTCATCATCAAGCAAAGAAATCAAGGCATTCGAGGCCAAGTATGAATCAAGTGATGATCAGGATGAAGACACAGATGAGGAAATGGCCACTCTCATAAAGAAAATAATGAAGAGACGCTCATAAGGTGAAGGCTCAAGAAGAAGCCCATCCTCCAAGACAAAGCACTTCAAGATCATCAAATGCTTTGATTGTCAAGAGAAGGAACACATTGCCTCTAGGTGTCCAAACAAGGAGGATGATGATGAGCCCAAGTCACCATCAAGAAAGAAGAAGGATGGCAAATGAAGACACTTTGCCAAGTTTGCCATCAAGGAAGATCCATCTACAACTTCAAGCAACAATGAGGCTCCACCACTCTTTGACATGTCCTCATGCTTCATGGTAAAAAGTAACAATAAAATAAATGACGATGAGCCTTCATATGATGAATTTATGGATATGTTAGAGGTGCTAAATGAGTATTTTGGGAAGGAGAAGGCAAAATTCAAAGTTTTGAATAAATAACATATCTCTCTTCAAAATAATTACGAAGTGCTAAAGGAAGAACATGAGTCTCTCCTCTTCAAGGATCTCATTATGTCTAAGGTGGATATAGGCATTGTATGCAATTTACTAGATGATATACCATGTATAGCTCCTAGACTTTGTGTTTCATCCAAGGTTATCATATCCTCCTCTTGTGATGACTGGCTTGATATGCCTTGTTGCTAAAAAATGGACACTTCTATTTCCTCTATGTCTTGTGATACTAACTTTGTAGAGAAAAATAAAGAACTCAAGGCATAAGTCACAAAATTAGAAAATGACTTGAAAAGAAGCTATAAAGGGAAAGCCTCTCTTGACAAACTTTTAAGCAATAAAGAAAGTCAAATAGCAAGATATGTATTGGCTTCATCTCTAAGGACAAGGAGAACAGCAAGATAAGACACAATGCAAGACACAAAAAATGTAAGTGCTTTGGTTGCAACAAAAGGGTCACTTTGCCTTGGTGTGCCATAACAAGATGAATGAGAAGCAAATGTCATCAAAGAATAGGTTAAGTATATCATGAATGATAAAATGGCCAATATCATTTCTAAAAGAATTTGAAAAGTGTTTAATACCAAAAGCCTAAAGTTGGCTATTCTATACTTTTTGGTATTCAAAAGTTTTACAAAAGGCCAACAAATCAAAAGTTATTTGGTTTGGGAACTCATTCACAATCCTAGTTTGATCTAAGTGGTCACAATCTATGACTTAAGTGAGTTTTGCCATTTGAGCTAAAAATTTGGATACATATTGGTTCACTAGGGTATTTATAGCTTATACATGCAAATGGATGTTCAAAATACTCTCACATGCTCATTTTGGCAATTTTAAAGAAGTTTCTTGAAAAAGAGTTTTTCTTTGAAAAATAAAAGCTTAATTTGGTAAAAACTAATTTAAAATGATTTGTGATGTCCTCTCTAGTTGGAAATGCTCCAAATTGGTTTTAAGTTGCTTGTGTGAAAAATGGAGCACGTATAACACATCTTCCCTTTTCTCCTCTCAGCTCGGCTCTCTATTCTCTGATGTCAGTTTGACTAGGGCCAAATACCAGTCTGATCGAGTGTCACTAGTGGTCTAACCGCAACCTTCTACCAGTCAAACTAGACCTCTCCAAACATCCCTTCTTTTTCTTTGCCTAAACTGTTCTTTGTCTTCATTCTTTCGATCAAACCGCTAGAGCTCATGTTCTCTCCTCTCTCTCGTCCCTCTGGTCACCATCACCTCCTTTGGCCACCGTTCATCACTCCCTGCCGCTGTTTCCCCTCCGAGGCTCTCCAAAAGTGCTCCTCCACCCCTTACTCATTTCCTCTAATAGGTTTTCGATTTGAGTTCTAATGCTCTTAATGCCATGGAATTCTAGGTGGAGGTTCATCCAAATCTAGTCAAGCTCTTCAGTTCCTTCCTTTTTCAATAAGATGTCTATCATGAGGTGTATGAGATGAAAAAGTTTGTAAACCATAGATTTGTGACTTGGAGTTTCTTGAACCAAAACCCTCCCTACAATAGACTCTATCCTCTTCTTCGTTGTATGCACTTGGACAAGTTTGTCGAGTTTGTGACCTTGAGATGTGATTATTAAGCCAAAGCAATCAAGCAATTCCATGCGATGGTATATGTGTCTCCAAACTTTGAATATCTTTCTTGGATGACAGGGACCATGCATGTTCATGCTACAAAGGAAGAATTTCAGCTTGCTTTAGGCATTCCTTCCTCTTGTTGTATCAAGGTCCATCTTAAGAACCCTTTGCTCTCACACATGTGGATGAGTTTTATGATCCAAATCAGATATTTGTGTGTGGAAGGATGTCAGGTCTTCTCCCTCTCCCAAGCAGCGATGCAAAAGGCGGCCTAGGCAGCTGCCGAGGTGGTGCGTAGGCAGTGGGCGGCAGTCGATCGCCGCGCCTTGGCCCCTTGATGGGAGGTTAGGCGGCTGGGTGGTCGCAAGCAGGTGTAGGCGGTCAAAGGTGGTGGCAAACCAGTCGTTCGCGGTGGTAGTGCGGCGCCTAGGTGGCCATCGAGGACGCCTAGGCGTGCGGACAATGAGATAAGGAGGAAACTGTGTTTCGTAACACTTCAACAAACGCGCAAAAGCTAGGGTTGTGAAAGAGGAAAGGCTTACAGAGCCACCGCCACGTCCAGGGATTCCCACGCGCCGGCGCCATCGAACCACCGGATTTGGCCAAGATTCTCCCTCCGCCTCGCGTCTTTGCTGGATTTGGTCGAGCAGCTTGAGCTTCTCCCTTTGCCTTGCCGGATTATCCCAGGTATGCAGTGTACTTCCTCCCCTCCACCTCCGCCTCCGCCTCTGGCCTTCCCTTCGCCTCCACCTCTGGCCTCCCCTGGCATTCGCCTCTGCCTCCCCTCCCATCCGGCTTCGCCTCTCCTAGTCTCCTCCCCTCCACCTCCACCTCCCCTCCAACTCAGGGGAGATGCCGCTGGGCCGCTGGGGAGATCCGATGACGCTGATTGACCCACAGAGGAGAGGTCGGAGGGGACTCAGGGCCAAGTGAGATCCGGCTAGGGTTGGAGAAGAGAATAGGAGAGGAATCCGGCTGGGGTCGGAGGAGCGCATGGCCACACAGGGAAAGATTTAGAGAAGAGGAGCACAACCACATAGGGAGAGAGAGGAGGGGATTGTTGATTTGTCGGTGTCAGTCGGCACGGGGAGGAGCAGTCGTACAGGAGAAGAGGGGAATGGTCCATTTGGCCGAATGGACAATGGTTTATTATTGAACATTGATTAGTGCGATAATTTGGTGATGCACCACAGACTGCAATACACTTTTATTAATGCTTTGATAATTACACTTTTATGCTATGTATGTATAGCATGTCATCTCTTGCTTCAGCGCCAGAGGTGAGCCCCACTGAAGATAACCTCAAGAGAAAATCGGGTGACGTAGGGTGGGAATATGGTGTGTTAGTGAATCCAAACAACTTGTACAAGGTAAAATACATTTTGTGTGATAAGGTTGTTTCTGGTGGGATCTATAGGATCAAACAACATATTGCATACATTAGTGAGAATGTTGTGAAATGCCCCAAATCCACAAAGGAAGACCAAGAGAAGTGTTGAAACTCTATTACAGAGGCAAGGAACAAGAAGAAGAGCAAGAAAGCTCATGAGGATGAGGTTAGGAATGATGTGACCATTCGAGGTGATGGTGAGGATGATGAAGGGCTCGAAGAGATTAGAGGATCGACACCTCGAAAGTTAGACCCTATGGATAAGTTTGTTAATCCAATTGATCCTCAAGGTGGTAGTTTAAGCACTCAAGAGTTTAAGCGGCAACAAAAAATCAGAGACCATCTGGTTGTGACCCCATGTTTGTGATGAGTAATTGACGCGTGTTTGGGAAAGGTTGAGTTTGGTTCGAGCCATGTGGTTGCGTGGTGTAGTCGGCTTCGGTCGGACCTTGTCGAACTAGGTCGAACGTGCTTAAGTCGTTTATTTTTTGTTTCGATCGGTTTGGGCTTTGAGTATTTCTTCTAATGCTAATGTATGATTATAGTATGTCGAGCAGTGCTATGTGATTTGTTTCTTATCTGTGATGGCTGCAGGACTTTGAGGCAAGGTCGTGGCGAGGCACGGATGACCGGACTAGGCACAGGCGGTGCTGAGGTCGGAGCGGTCGGGATGTGCCGAAGACGGCGAGGACTCGAAGTGGTTGCAAGGCTTGGGCGGCAAGAAATGATGAAGCTTCCCGGAAGGTGCAGGAGGAGCGTTTTGGTAAAAGCGCAGGGCTGCACAAAAGGAAGCGGTTTTGGTTTTGAGCTAATGGATAAAGCGCAAGAGTTGGTGGAGTAATTGGGTAAAGTGCAAATGTGAACCTGGTAGTGGAGGCTATAAATAGAGAGGGTGTTCTCTAGTAGCCATGTATGAAAATGAGAGTGTGATTGAGGGAGATGGCTTGAGAGAGTGTATGTGTAGGTTTTGCGTGTGTGCTCTCCATGTTTGTGTTCATCTTGTTCTCATATGCGTATGGGGATGATGTGAGTTGGCTGTAGCAAAACTCTGAGTAATCATTCATCTCTTGGTATCAATTTGTGAAATCCATGTTTGAGTTGCCATGGCCTCGAGTTTATCCCTTCTTGCTCTTGATTCTTTCTTCTCTACACACTGTTATTCTTTGCTTCTTGCATCTTTGAGTGGATGTCTTATCAAGCTGCAGAACCTTGTTAATCTAAACTGAGATTTTGTTCAAGGTCTTTGGCTTGTTTTTTTTATCTGAGAGCAAACAACTTACTTTGAGTGGTTCTTCTCTAAAGTTTCTTTGGTTTAAGGTCTCGGTTAAATAACCTGAAGAGACAACTCGCTGGTTGCTATGGCCTCTGTTGGTTTGACTCTGAAGATCAGTCTCTCAGCTGAATGATGCTTTGTTTATTTCTTTTGGGCAAAACTGTTTCTTGTCTGATTGTCATTCTTCCCAAGAAACAACTTGCTGTTTTAGTTGGAGCTCCAACTAAGTGACCAGAGAAGGGCTGCATTAGTTTGACCATGTCTATTTTTTTCGGGTGCAACTTCATGCATTTTCTGCTTCTTTTTCAGTCCGTAGTCTTTAAGTTGTCCACGGTACACTACTGAAGACTGCTGTCCTCATTTCAGCTCATTGCGTGCATGCCATTTTTCTTTCTTTTTGCTTTCATTTTTGGTTTTTGCTTTTCTCTGCGTGCAGTTTTCTGCGTTAGGTAGATCCAGTCCTTTCAATGCTTTTTGCACTCTTTTTGTTATTTTCGGCAGCTACAGCAAGATTGCTTGTTAACTTTATTCGGCTGCAGCCTCCTGTGTTGTGAATAGGAAGAATCCGCTCATACTAAAAAGGACAAAGGCATCGTGGCAATGGGGACACTTAGGTCCTTTTGGAATAGTGTGAGCAATATATTGAAGTTATAGCCTACTTCTTATTTTATATTTGTATGTCTTCTATTGTGTGCTATTTCGCTATTTGATAATGCTTGTATTTTGCATTGCTCATTTACTTGAAGGTTTTTGAGCCATTGGTCAAAGTTCCACGCATGGTTAATGGGGATGGTCCATCCATGACCTTTTTTTATGGGAAAATTCTAGAAGCCAAGAATCAAATCAAAGGGTCCTTGAATAATGCAGAGAGTAACTACAAGTTGATAATTGAAACAATTGATGCAAAGATGAAGGAAAGACTTGATTCTCCATTGCACATGACGGCATACCTATTGAATCTATATTACAGTTATCATGATCGATCAATCTTTTTGGAACAAAGCATAATGGATGGCTTCATTGAATGTGTCGAAATCTTTTATCATGGTGATGAAGAAGCAATGGATCAAGTGCTCAATGTCGACTTTGACATTTTCAAGGAAAAAGGGAAACCTTTGGAAAAACTCCTGCATGACTTGGATGTCAACAGTTTGATCTTATTCCTGATAAACTTGTTCTTACTTCTCAAATTTAATGAACCAATGCATGCAAATTATCTTTTGTCCATTACTAATATTTTTACTTCCTATTATGTAGCCAATTGGTGGTCTAAGTATAGATGTCATGTTTCTCGCATGTAAAGATTGGCTATAAGAATTCTTTCCTTGACCTCAAGTTCATCCGGATGTGAAAAAAATTAGAGCACTTTTGACAGGTTACTCACTAACTCTCAAGTCCCATCTCTTATATCACTAGTTCAATTTAAGTACTTAACTAACTTTTACTTTGCAACTCGTAGATACATACCAAGAAGAAAAATAAATTAGATGCTCACCACCTCAATAATCTTGTCTATTATCAATTCAATGTAAGACTTATAAACAAAAAAGAAAAGAGCAAATCAAAGAATATAGATGTCCTTTTAGCTTCGCACGCTACTTTTACTCAAAGATGGGTTATTGAAGGCGGGAATGAGGAGGTTAACCCTGAGACGGGTCTTTCATGGAAACTCATTGAAGAAGCAAGTGGGGCTAATGAAGCCACACAACCTCGTAGGAGCACAAGAGTGAGAGAACTTCATGAGGATGATTTCAAATCTGAAAGTGAAGAGGAAGAGGAGGTGAATAAGGAACTTGAGGATGTTGAGTTCGAATCCGATCAAGATGAAGTGATTCCAACAAAGAATTATGGTCAAGAGGATGAAGATTGATCATTTTATCTATGCATGCTACCTTGTTAAAGTTTCTTTAAGAATTCTTTTGCTATGTGTGGTTGAGAACTTTGGGTGTGAGATGTTGTGAATTGTGTCTACATATGGTTGTAAACTTATTTTATACTTTTATCTGATCTATGTGTGTGACTATATTTTATTATCCTGTAGTCATTTCTTATTTTTTTTCATTCTTTCATACTTACATAGAAGTCTAAAGAGCAATAGTTGTATAAATTTATCCACATACCAAGAGTCTTATGTATTGCTTAATTTTTATTGTACAGGTTTACATGAGGCATTTACATCAAGAATTTACATCATGTGGTGAAATATCCATCATCATCTATCAAATTTATAACATTACAAATTATTTCAGATAACAATTCTTCCTCCAAATATCATATATGCCTTGACATCGCAGTGGCACATCATGCTAAAGTCAGCCGCCTAGGCCTAGCCTAGGCGCTAGGCCCCTACTTGCCGTCCACCTAGCGCCTACTTGAACATTGCTTCTAAGTATCATAAATAGGATCATAAGGGCCGCCTTCTTTCCAAAAAGTGGGAATAATGATGAAATCCATGGGGCGAGCTTGGAGTGTAATTAAGTATATCATGGGTGGTACTAAATTTGACATAATAGATTTAATTATTTGAGAAATTGCTATGTCAAAGGAAGATAGAGGGAATATTATCTATTTTGCTCCTTACATTATGAAGCTCATCATTGATGAGACCGAGTTTAATGCATCATGCAATATGGAGCATAAGGAATATAGGCCTAGAGATGCCCATCCTCCCCAAGTGCCTCCACAATAGCATGTTGAGCCTTAAGGGCAATAAGGATAGCAGCAACGACATTGGCAGGCTCAGCAAGGATAGTAGCAGCAAGAACAACTCTTTAGTGATGATTTCATGGATGAAATTCGTGTCTTTGGCATATCTCCACGTTACTTGCCAGAGTAGATGCTAGAGTGGAGACCATGGCAAAGACTCAACATGAGGCACTTGTAGCTAAAGCAAGATGGAATTCTAGAGTTGAGATAGTTGAGTAGCAAGTGGTTGATTATGGAAATAGGTTGAGTCGTGGTGAGCAAAATGATCCTGCTCTAGTGTATCATCGTCATCATTATAATACTCATGATGGTTCCTCCTCTAGTGCTCCTCCTCCTTGTGAGTACTCCACCGACTGGTTTGGCCCTTGTCATCCTTCCAAGTGAGTTCTTGGTGGCTTGGTCTTCTCTTTTGGTTCTTGATGCCAAAGGGGAGAAAGAGTAGAGATAGAACATTATTATGTTTTGTGTAGGTCAACGGACCTTGCTAGTGAGGATAAGCTTATGCATTCTTATAAAATTATTATTGTAAGCTTATTGAACCTTTTATGGAGTTGGATATATTTTGGACAACTTATGGATGCTTATTATTTATATTTCTCTTTGGATTATGGACCCTTGTGGTTTATTTGTAAACGTTATTTATATTTCTCTTTGGATTATGGACCCTTGTGGTTTATTTGTAAACATTGTCCAAAAATGTTCTTTTGGACCCTTCTTGTATAGATGCATGCATGTTTATATTATTGTTGATTATATGGTTGTCATGCTTCCACGGATCCAAAATATAGAGAAAACTTCACCAAAATTTCCAAATATCCATATATATATATATATATGTGTGTGTGTGTATGAAATTCATTCAAATTCTTATGCACATATTTAGGGGGGAGCTTTCTCTATATCTTGTAGCTTTGCCTAGCATTAATTTCAAATTTCATCTTGTGGTCACTAAAATGAATTTAATGCTTCTAAAGCTTATCCTAGAGTATACAATTATTGTGTACAAGGTGTATACTCGAAAAATTAATGTTTATCTCATTACTTGTTGAGGTTGTCATCAATTACAAAAAAGGGAGAGATTGAAGAATCTAGACGCACCATTTTGAATTAGTGTCGTATTTTGATAATTAATGACAATCATATTGTGGGACTAATATTTTCAATAAGATGGATGAATAGGTTATGTCCCATGGTGGTGGATGTTTTGAGATGGCTTCATGTGTTGATTGTTATCAAGTCAAGCAAATGTTATATATGTTGATGGCTAAAGTCAAGGACCCAGGTCTGAAGTGAGGATGTTCGTGGTCACTTTCAAGAGGATACTCAAGACAAAGGTATAACTAGCATAGGCTAAGGATGCATTTCTTAGTCACTTTACATATCTTGATGTTTGGTGAGACACCGTGTTGCTAGTGTAGGTTGCTATACTATTAAGAGGGGTCTTGACTAGTAGCATCTCGGCTCTGTTGGAGGTATGACTGGCCATAAGATGGCGGTCTGACTGACCATCGGTTGGCGGTCTAAGCGATTGGCGGTCAGACCAATGGTGGTCAACCCAGCTCATGGCGAGCAATCTGACTGACAGCCGGTCTAACTGGCTCTGAGTGAGCGATCAGACCAATCCATGAAGTTTGATTGGGGTTTTGTAGCTGTTGCTTTTTTCTAGAGCCATTTTCCCTGAGTTTTTGGACTGCCGGTCTGTAGGCAGGTCGTCCGGCAAGCCCCTCTGAGGGTGGTTTGACAAGCCGAGCTCGTAATGGCTAATTTTTTAGACGTTGTGAGGACGGCGGTAATACTAGCCGTTAGTTGGCGGTAGTACCAGCCTCCTACTGATTTCATCCCAATGGCTAGTTTTTTGAGTGTAGGTTATAAATACCCCATTGTGGCTGATTAGAAACAAGATGTTGGTGCCTTATTCTTCATTCTTGAGTAAGAGCAAGCCTTCTCACCTTTTATGTATATGTGTTGCACTTAGTGAGCTTAGAGAGGTAAAACCTTGTGCATGTATTACATTTGGTGGTGGACTTTGTGTCCTTTAAGCTTTGACACTTAATTCATTCAAGTGAGTATCTCTGATTTGTTACTTCTAGAGGTTGCCGACTCCTAGACGGTGTGGAGGAGTGGTAGTCTGGTAATCTTCTCAAAGAACTTGTGAGAAGGTCGGAGTTATTGTGAGTGGTGTGGTGCTCGCCGTCTTCGGAGTGGAGAAAGAGCAACCCTAGTGAAATTGAGGTGGTTGTCTTAATTTGTGGAGCCAGTTCAATTTATTTTAGCTTACCTCAACATGAATTAGAGGAAACTAACAAGTTCCTAAACACCATAGTAAAACATCGTGTGCTATTTGTGGTTTGCCTTCTTGAGCTTAAGTTTACTTACTTGCAGTTTATATTCGCAGAAATTGAATTGATTTCTTCTCACCCTAGGATTGTAAACCCTGGCAAAGATTTAGGGTATCAGTGTACTTGGGTGAACCTAGTTAATTTGGGCCTTAATTGTGCAAAACCAATTTGATTTACACTTTCGCACTATAAACTCGATTTTAGCCAAAGAAAATTTAAAAACACCTAGTCGTCCCCTCTAGTCAGCCTCCTCATCCTTGCAAGATGTCGGAGGCGACATCGATGAGGCAGCGGGTCAGTTGCACGATAGGGCCAACAAGGGTAAAGTTGAGGCACCCGGGGTCGAGTCGGGATGGGATTTGGTGGGAGCTAGGGTCGCTATAGAAATGAGAGGCTCTGGTTCCATTGGATTGAGATGCATGGGTGGAAAAATTTTTACTGTTTTTTGGCACAAAATCATTTGAATGATGAATAGTGAAGAACTATGTGAGAAGGTTCATGTTTTTGTTGTGATGAGCCGTTACCAAATTAGAGGAACTAGGATTTGGATTTTACAAATTTGCAATTTTTTAGAATCTAGATCAGATTTGGCAGTCTGACCGGCTAGAGGAGGTGATCTGACTGACCAGCACTAGTAGTCAGACTGGCAGGGCTAGTGGTTTGACTAACCAAATAGTTGTTTCGGTAGAAAATTGAAAATTTGGGAAATTTGGTCATGGGGTGATTTGAATTGTGTTAGGTCAGTGCAAATGTGTTGCATAAAGCATGTTTTGACTAATGTAAGTTATGAAGAACTTGTGCCAAGAATGAATTTCTTGGTCTTTAGATGTGCGCGGAGGCTTAAACTCAACGATGGTCAATAGCGAAGATCAAGGCTACTCTTATAGAGGAGCTATGGCCCAGAACAATCAAGAATACTATGTAAGATGGTTGAGCTCAAACATGGCACAAGAAAAACGAAAAATATTGAAGGGAATGTTTAAGTGATGAGTTGCACTATGCGGCTTAGTTGGTCCAAGTGAGGTATGGTCTGGTGGAATTGGAACGAGAGAGACTTGATGCATAATAAGCTAGTAGTGAACGTACACGTGGCAAGCATGGTGATTGCTTGCAATGGAAGGTGTAAATCGGGTCAAGGAAGGATATTTTATTAAGATGACCAAATACCTAAAACTACCTTAGATCCAAACAGCAGTGCTTGGAAAAGCATTTTATGTTAAGGAGAAGCTAAGGTGATCAAGTCGATCAAAGTATGAAGACTTAGAGAATTCGGGCTCATGTGCTTTGAAAAGCATGTATGAGTTAAGTGTGTGAGTAAAACCTGTGTTGTGTGGGGTTAACTGGTTCTCCCATTTATGGTATTAGATAGTATCCATTATAGTTCGAGGTGGGCTAGTTGCTTATCCATTATGGTTAGATGTGAGTTGTTTGTTTCATCTATTTAATAGGTTAGGATGGAGACTTGCACTTTGTCCATCCAACATTTCCTCATAGTAACCACTAACCAAGTTTTCTAGAGTTAGGGTTTGTGAACTATGTGTTGTGGCGTGCTTTCTTATCCACCAGGTAGAGTGACTGTAAAATATTCATTTGCAAATAGTAATATATCAACTTTGTTCATCTCTCATGGAGTCCTATTGTTTTGGTTGATTTTCTCTTGATCTTGTTGGTTTTGATCTTCTCTCTCCTCTTCTTGATCTTGCTGTGTACCAAGGATGTGTAAGTGATGGAAATGACTCATGGATACCAATCCCCATCCATCTGTGTATCATGTCTTGCATGTTATTGGAGTTACCCAGTTTTTCTTGGATTTGACCTTCTTGGGAGGTTTGCTGATCCAATGTTGTTGCTTCAAATGTTAAAGAGTTTTTGCTTGTTGTGACATGTGGTAATACATCTAAAGCCAACTTGTTCATCCTCTACCCGCGAGGTCATATTTTGAGTTTTCGGTTTTTGCCCGATTTTGGTGTAGCCTCGCTTGTTCTTGAGAAAAGTCTGAACTTTAACAAGGATTCATGTGATCCATGGATGAAATAGGTTCCTGATGCCCCAAGCAAGGTGTATGTAAAATCTCACCTCAGTTAGATTTGGATTTTTGGAGTTACACCAAAAGTTGCATCGCATCGGACTAATTTTTCTGCTCTGAAACAGGGGAGCGGTCAAACCGCCACCCCCAGTGTGAGACCCCGGAGTAGAAACTCCTGGACCTCCTGTGCATTACAGTACTAGTCCCAGATCAACGCTAGTACACACAGTTCAAACAGAAAAGATGATACATTGCCAACAACGCTTTATTATCATAGACGAGATTACAGACCTCGAAGCCTTTATTACAATGAGGTTTTAAGACCTCACACCAAACAGAAAATTACAGCGGAAGCAAAGAAACTAAAGCAAGACCCATCAATTCGCCACGGGCAATTGGTGGGAAACGAGTCCTAAGCATCAGGAAGAATCCACCGTATCCACACTCGCACAGAAGTCGAATTCTCGACTTGAGCTTCTTCATTCTCTGCTAAGGTATTTGTAGAGCAACATGTGAGTACAAAAATTGTACTCGCAAGTCTTGGGAAAAATGCATAGATGCAAGGCTTCACAAAGGAAGGCTATATGGTTCTTTTGCAAAAATCAGCATTTTATTTCAAATCTACATAATTACTTCAAAGGCCATTTGACAAACATCTTGTTTTTCATAAATGAAATTAGATAAATAACTTAGTGAAGGTTAAACCACCAACACTAAATCTCGGGCTATCGCCAACTTTCAAAACTCGGGTTAAACCCACGATCCGGTTACACCACGATTTAAATCACGAGTTACACCACTCCCGAGTTTGGCAAACCATTTTATTTTAAAATCAAAATCAAACTTCTACCATGTGAATGCATTCCTTGCCGCCCTTGACCGTAGGCACGGCTATTCGAATAGTTTATTACTCTGCGAGTTTGTACACTTTACCCACAAGAGATAAATTATCTTAATAGTCAACATGCTTCCTTTGGCATGAGACCCGGATAAAATATCACAAAGCTTTTCACCTACTCGGTATAGCTAGATACCACCCGCTAAGGTTTCACCACAACTCGAATCCACGAGTGGAGCCCCTCTTGCGCCGTATGAGTACGATGAAACCCTGTCCCTCACTATGAGTAACGGTACACCACGGCACTCAATACACCACCGGTGATATCTAAACTACACCTTTATAGGTTAATTAGCTAGGTCGTACCCATATAGACTTGTGGTTGCACTGTTTTGCTCGGTTTGGACAAACACAAGCGTCGGTCCTTAAGCGACGGGGTGGTTCATTCACAATTCCAAAAATTCTCGTGCTAAGCGCACCACCAAACCTTCCATCTACCCTTGTCAACTTTTCCTTTGAAATTCATTTTTACTTTTAAATTAACAGTGGTAACATCCATTACCACTTTTCAAACAAATCATTTAACAATGGTAACATCCATTACCAATGTTCAAACAAATCATTTAACAACACATTTAGCAAACATGCTACTTATTTGAGCATTATTACATTGATTTGCTACGCTAAGCATTTGCTAATATTTACAACTTCAACAGATGTAATACTAACTCATTATTAAGTCAAAGGGATATCCTAAGTTGACAATGGTACAAGTTAAACAATTTTCAATGGAAGGTATAACAAATTGGGTATTTAACTAAATTTTCTAAATCAAATTATCACTTGATATAACATAAGCATGCAATAATTTAAAATAACTACCTAATCATTTTATAAATCATTTGAGCAAGTTGATCAAAGAAAACTTGCAAAACATAGGATCAAAATGATCAAAGGAGACTTGCCTTCCTGTGCTGGGTTGAAATTTTCCGGGCTTGCTCTTGAAGTTCCTCGGACAAATCGGTCTCTACACGTAAATCAAGAAATCCAAATAAATAAAATAAAATAAAAACTCAAAAATTGAAACTAAATATATCAAATGAAAGATTAGAATTTTAGATGAATTTAGAAATTTGAATGGATCAATTTGGATTTAAAATGAGCAAGTTATGGTGTTGGAAGATTTAGAATCAAGAAAAAGGAAAAGAGAATTTCTGGAATTAAATTTATACCGAAAATGAATTATGACGTCAGCATGGATTTTCTGGGAATTAATTTACAAAAGTAAATTCTAATTATGACGTCAGCAAGGGAATTAAAAATAAATTACAGAGGTGACATGTGGGGCCACCACGGTGGACCAAGTCCACGGACCCACAAAATTGCGACATGGCGGGCCATCGAGAGTGACACGTGGCATCGGCGTGGCGATCTTGGCGTGGCATGGGGCGAAGGGTTTCGGTGGCGTGGCGCCGCGTGGCAAACACGTGTACGCCACGTGGCTTGACACGTCGGATAGGACCGGCGTGGAGGCGAGGTGGCGAGGCGACGCGGCGAGTGCGCGGTGTCGGCGGAGGTGGATCGGACGGTGGGATTTGAACGCGTGGCTCGATCCCGGCGTTGGCTCGAATCGGATGGCGGCGGTGATGAGGCGCGAGACGCGGCGTCCGGTGGATGGATGCCGTGGCGCGCGGCGGCGGCGGCCGCGGCGGTGCGGGCGTGGGCGGCCGAGATGAGGACGCGAGGCGCATCCGAGCCATCGAGAAATAACGGTGGAGATGGCGCGGTGCGGCGGAGTCCGGCGATCGGCGAGCGCGTGTCCAGCGCGTCGCGACGAGGCGTCGCGACGCCTTGCGCTGCGGCGAAGCGCGCGCGCGCGCGACCGAGGACGGCGCGCGGAGCGTCTCCTGGCGCGCGACCGAGGGGCGGCGCGAACGGAGGACGCGGCGGAGGACTCACCGGCGGCGACCAAATCCCACGGCGGCGGCGTTTGAGCGGCGGCGACACGCACGCGAAGCGGGAGAGAGGAGAGTGCAAAGGGGTGAGAGGGTGGCGGGTCGGTTTATACGCGGCGGAGGAAGAAAGCGGCGCGCGTTCGCGGCGAGTTAATACAACGGTTTACGGTGGCGCGGCGGCGGAGTGATGGAGTGAGTGCGCGCACGGCGCGCGGAGCTCGGGGTTCATGAATGGCGGCGAAAGCGGTCGAGAGCGGCGGGCGAGCTCGGCGCGCGCGATAATGGCGACGGCGCGAGAGAAGGAACGGTCGCGCGGGGCGAAGGCACGGCAGTGGGACCACCGGCGGTGACCTCACGCGAACTGCGGTCTCGGCAGTGGGGCCGCTTGTCGGCGCAAAAACAAAAGAAACTCAACCTCGCGCGCGGAGCGGGCTCGAACGCAGCAGGAGGCGGGGAGGAAGAGAGCGGCGGTGTAAACCGATCGGGCGGGAGGCATTGCCTACCCAATAAGGGTAGGTAATCCCTTTGAGGATTAGCTGCGGGGAAGCCGACGGATGTACGACACGTGGCGCACGGAGAGGGAGGGGTGGCGGGATGGCGCAGACGGCGGGGATCGGTCCGGGCGGAGATGGACGGATGGATGGGCGCCACGTGGCGGCCGGGGAGGATTTAGAATTTAAATCTTTTATAGATTTCAGAAATCAATAGGAGGCTTTAAAATAGTCAGAAAAATACCAAACAAATTCCAAAAATTGCAGAAAAATTCACATAATTCACTGATAATGTTTTGAACATATGAAAAATATTTCCAACCTATTTTGATATTAAATTTTTATTTTTAAACAGAACTTTATATTCTGAAAAATCCAAATAAATTGAGATAATTAATTTAAAATTATTTCTTCCAAATAAAGCAAAAATTGGGATGTTACAAACCTACCCCCTTAGAAGGAATCTCACCCAGAGATTGGAAGGACTGAAAAATAGATCGGGAACTCGCTCGAAGATCCTCTTCACGTTCCCGAGTTGCTTCCGATTCGGATGATTATTCCACGCACTTTGCAAAATTTGATAGTCTTGTTTCTTGTCAGTGCTCTGCTTCTTCTAAAATCTTGACAGAAATGCGGATACGTCAAGTCTTCTTTTAAATCCACCTCTTCTAAAGATATTAATTCCTCTGGTACTCTTAAGCACTTCTTCAATCGTGATACATGAAATACATCATGTACATCGACAAGCGAGGAGGAAGCTCTAAGCGATAAGCGACTTCACCTCTTACGGCTATAACTAGAAATGGTCCGATATACCTTGGAGCAAGCTTTCCACCGATCTTGAAACGTCGCATCCCTTTTAAAGGTGACACCTTCAAATACACATGATCCAGTGCGAATTCCAACATTCTGCGGCGATTATCGCATAACTCTTTTATGCAGTGCGTGCTATTTTGATCGGTCTCGTATTAATCGAACTTGCTCTTCACTAGCTTCAAGACATCAGTCCGAATACTTGACTTTCTCGATCTCGACCAATATAATGGCGTTCGCATTTCACGCCATACAAGGCTTCAAGCGGAGACATCTTGGACTAGACTGTAAGCGTTATTATAGGAAAATTCGCGTAGGGTAAACTTTGATCCCAATCGACTTTATTGGCTAAAGCACACGCTCTTAGCATATCTTCCAATATCGATTCACTCGTTCGATCGGCCATCTGTTTGAGGATGATAAGCGATCTTGAAATTTAAATTGGTGCCCAAAACTTCATGAAGCTTCGCCAAAATCTTGAGGTAAATTGCGTTCCTCTATCCGTCGATCTTCTTTGGAACTCCATGCGGACATACAATTCTTGACATATAGAGTTACGCCAATCTATCTCTGAATAGGTAGTCTTCACGGTATGAAATGTGCAACCTTTGTTAAGCGATCCACTATAACCCATTGAATCATACCCGACTTGGTTCTTGGTAGTCCTGTTATGAAATCCATTCCGATTTCCTCCCATTTCCATTTAGGTATCTGCAGAGGTTGCAAAAGACCGGCAGGTCGTTGGTGCTCTGCTTTAACCCTTTGACATATATCACATAAAGCTACATATTCTGCAATTTCGTTTCATCTTGGTCCACCAATAACTTTCCTTTAGATCTTGGTACATCTTTGTACTTAGGGATGAATGGAATATCTGATTCATGAGCTTCCTTTAGAATTAAATCTTTTATTTCCTTTCTCTCAGGTACTAAAATCCTTTTTCCAAACCAAAGAATTCCTTCTTCATCTTACGAGAATCCATGTGCTTTGCCTTTCTTCATGTTATCTTTTATTTCTTTAACATACTCATCTTCTTTCTGAGTGCCTTGATCCGATCTTCTAAAGTGGGTTGGACCTTTAATGTAGACAGAATTCCTTCATTTACCACTCCCAAATTGAGACGCTGAAATTCTTCACGAAGAGTTGGTGATTGTCTTGAATCAACATATTGCTAACATGGATCTTCCGACTTAAAGCATCGCCACTACATTGGCCTTTCTGGATGATAGTGTATTCCCACATCATAATCCTTTATCGTTCAAGCCATCTTCTTTGTCTCAGTTAAGATCGGGTTGGGTGAATATATACTTTAGACTTTTATGATCCGTATATATCTCACACCGATTACTAATTAGATAATGCCTCCACAACTTTAGAGCATGCACTCTGACTAGCTCTAAATCATGAGTGGGGTAATTTTCTTCATGAGGTCTTAATCGCCTTGACGCATAAGCAACAACCTTTCCTTCTTGCATTAGTACACATCCAAGACCTTGTTTGGATGCGTCACAATAAACTTCAAAATCTTTTCTAATATCCGGTAATCGCAGAACTGGTGCTGAAGTTAACCTCCTCTTTAACTCTTGAAAACTATCATCACAAGATTTGTTCCATTCAAATTTTCTTTCTTTCTTTAACAACTGAGTTAAAGGTCCGCAATCTTGGAAAAGCCTTCAATGAATCGACGATAAGTAAGGCTAATCCCAGAAAACTTCGATCTCGATTCTTGTCTTGGGTGGAGTCCAATTTAATACATCCTTAACTTTTCCGGGATCTCTGATACTCATACTGCTGAAATTACGTGTCCCAAAACTCAATTTCCTTTAACCAAAACGCACACTTGCTAAACTTGGCATATAAGCGGTGTTCACGAGTCTTTGCAACACTATCCTTAGATGATCCTCATGTTCTTTATCGTTTCTCGAATAGATAAGAATGTCATCTATAAAGACAACAACAAACTTATCTAAATAATCCATAAATACTTTATTCATCAAATTCATGAAGTATCTGGGGCATTTGTCGAATCGAAAGACATCACCGTATACTCATATAGTCCATATCTTGTGGCGAAGGTCGTCTTTGGTATATCTTACGGTCTAATCTTCAGCGATGATATCGACCGAAGATCAATCTTGGATAAGACACTTGATCCTTTGAGTTGATCGAGCGGATCGTCAATCGGGGTAAGGGATACTTATTCTTTATAGTTACTTCATTTAAAGCTCTATAGTCCACGCACATCGCGACTACCATCCTTCTTGTTTACCAAAAGCACCGGGCTCCCAAGGTGAAGAACTTGGTCTAATGAAGCTTTTCTCTTGTAATTCTTGAATCGCCTCTTGATTTCAGCTAAATCGTCGGTGACATCCGATAAGGTCTTTTGATATTGAAATGTATGCAGTGCAGATTTATAACAAATTCAATCTCTCGATCTGGTGGCAATCTGGCAATTCCTCGGGAAAACATCGGGGTATTCGCAAGCTACCGACACATCCTCCAACTTTTTCCCTTTTAAGTTGGTTAACATAATGTTCTTCTTTGGCGCATAAGCGCCTCATGTCTTATTTGAATTCGTCGAATTGGTAAGACTAATGGCACGATTGGCACAATCTATCATCCTTTATACTTGATCAACCAATCCATACCAAGTATTATATCTATGCCATGAGTCTATTATAATAAGGTTCGCTAGAAACTTTACTCCATTTATAATTATGGTTGCACTAGGGCTAACCAATTTAGTCCTCAATTCTTTTAGGAGATTGGACTATCATAAGGTTCTTTAGCAAACAAATATTCCAATTATTTCTTTCAGCAAAAGCTTTTGTTACGAATGAATGTGTAGCTCGAGAATCAAATAATATTATTCTGGTATGCTGAATTAACCAGAACTTACCCGAACTACGTCGGTGCATCTTCCGCCGCTTCTACGGTGACATGATTGATCGCCCTCTGTTGAATGGTGTGGAGTGCGAGGTGTCCGAGGGCTTCCACGTCCTTGACCGTAGTTGGAGCTCTTCTTTGGTGTAGGGTCGAGTTGAAGCGGACCGGGGTTACCGCTGACGCACGTGGGCAGCTGCGGCATAGTGTCCCATATTTTTGCAATTGTAGCATTGCACTCCTGCAGCTACATTTCTATTCTTGTTGTTGGGCTGCATTTCCAGTTCTAGGAGTTTGAGGCAAAGGCGAGGCGCAGAAATGGGTGTCCTTGGATGATTATGCACCTGGAGGCGGTTGTCTTGTTGTTGAGTAGGGCGTTGACGGAAGCGCTAGCAAACTGTTGGGCTTGAAACTTCCTTTTCCTAGCATCAAAAGGCGTTTGGGCATCTTCTTGTACTAAAGCTTTGTTCACGGATGTTGAAAAGTAGGGTAGTCATTGGAGACTAGCTGAACTTTGAGGTTGGGGTCCATTCCTCCCATAAACCTCCGGATCCTTGCGGCATCGATCGCCACATCTTCGGTGCATATCTTGATAATTGGATAAATTTACTCGGATATGCGGAAACACTAAGGTTTCCTTGTTGTAGCTGATGAAACTCCTTCCTCTTCATTTCCATTATACTCATAGGAATATGAGCGAGACGGAAGGCTTCCAAAAATTCTTCCCATGCAATATTCGGGCATCTTGATGTGCGGCACGATGAGTTATCCCACCAATTAGCAGCAACTCCCTTGAGTTGGTGGGGCGTAAAGAGCCTTCTCATGCTCTGCACATTGAGCCAAATTGAGTTTCCTTTCTATTTCTTTAATCCAATCATCCGCCTCCAAAGGGTCGTGAGATCCTGCAAAGGTCGGAGGTCGGGTTCTCATAAATTCCCAAGTTTAGGCGTGGTCATTGAACTGGTGCTTGCTGGGCTTGTTGGACTTGATTTTGGGCCAAAGCTTGAAGTAGTTGCAAGCTGCATGGCCATCATCTGTTCCATGTTGGGAGCTTGAGTGGCGGAGGTGGAATGTTGTCTTCGGTTGAGCATTGGGGTTCTGACTCGCCGGGTTGTTCCTTGTGTTCACCATCCGAAACGGTTTCGGGGTTAGCAAAAGGTAAGAGGAACTAGCATAGATAAGAGGTTAGGGAAACTAAATAACATCCCAAGCCAACACACAATAAGAAACCAAGCAACCACTTAGGAAAACTTTATTGATATCAAGATAACTTTATGAATGGCTGCACCACAAGTGCACATAGGCTTGGTACATCCATCCAACACACCAAAATATGATAAAGCGTTCTAAAAACGTGGACAATTATTTGGGTACTATTGACTCAACTAACTACTCATCCTCCACGATGATGCGCTCCTCGGATCCTCCTCGGGGTCCTCCTCTCGAATCCGATAAGTGTCTCTGTCACAACCACGGCAGTTGTTCGCGAACGCGACCGTGATCGACTCGATCGAAATCGGAAAAACCGGAGCGAGATAGTCGGCGTCCTCGGCTAGATCCTCCAATATCAACGTCGGGTGGCGGATGGAGCGCCGCACACTCTTCCTCGCGATAAGCCTAGTGCGAGGTCTCGTAAATCGGTGGAGCAAGCAACGGGGGCTGGTGGAGTCGGTGTAGTGGTAGCGGCTTGAAGACGCTCTACCTGCGCCGGCGGCGGCGATCCTAGCTGAGCGGCGTCGGCGTGGGCAACCTCACTCTGCGATAGCTGGGCTCGGAGAGTGTCGGAGTGGTCGAGCTCGACGTAGCGCCTCAGAAGAAGTCCGATCTCTGCTGAGCTCGCGTAAGTCGGCCGCTGCCAGTGTGCCGCACTGGTGAGACAAGCGCGGTCGTCCACCACCGGTGGAAAAGCTCGGATGAGTCTGCTCCGCTCGTCGTCGGGAAGAAGCAAAAGGTGATCGTCGTAGCTCCTCCTTGTGCCTCCTGCACAACTCCGAGATAGCCAACTGTGCTGCATCCTGGATCGCATCTGAGCAGAAGGTCCGTGGATACTCAATATGACGCTCAACTGGGTCAATCCTCCCGTCTGGAGCGTAAATGAACACCTCCATACTCCAGGAGTCCGTGCTCATCACTCGTGTGTTCCGCCCTCTGAAGATAGGTGTTGGGTGTACTTGGATGCTGCATTAGTCGTAGAAGAGTCGCAAAAGCTCCCTCACTCTCGCCATGAGAATGGTGATCCCACGGGGCTGATGACGACGAACCTGCCATCTACAAGTTGGAAAAGAGGAGAGATCAGTAAAGGTTTTTAAATAGTGAAAAAGGGAGGACAGAAACAAGATACTAAGTAAGAGGAGAGTAGAAGCAAAGAAGCTTATATATTTTTAATATATTCTTTTTAAACATAAGTCCTTAAAACTTCCCAAAACCTAGGGTTCGTCCTCATACCAAGATGGCTCGATACCATACGTGAGACCCGGAGTAGAAACTCTGGACCTCCTGTGCATTACGATTACTAGTCCCGGATCAACGCTAGTACACACAGTTCAAACAGAAAAGATGATACATTGCCAACAACGCTTTATTATCATAGACGAGATTACAGACCTCGAAGCCTTTATTACAAATGAGGTTTTAAGACCTCACACCAAACAGAAAATTACAGCGGAAGCAAAGAAACTAAAGCAAGACCCATCAATTCGCCACGGGCAATTGGTGGGAAACGAGTCCTAAGCATCCGGAAGAATCCACCGTATCCACACTCTGCACGTAAGTCGAATTCTCCACTTGAGCTTCTTCATTCTCTGCTAAGGTATTTGTAGAGCAACATGTGAGTACAAAAATTGTACTCGCAAGTCTTGGGAAAAATGCATAGATGCAAGGCTTCACAAAGGAAGGCTATATGGTTCTTTTGCAAAAATCAGCATTTTATTTCAAATCTACATAATTACTTCAAAGGCCATTTGACAAACATCTTGTTTTTCATAAATGAAATTAGATAAATAACTTAGTGAAGGTTAAACCACCAACACTAAATCTCGGGCTATCGCCAACTTTCAAAACTCAAAGTTAAACCACGATCCGTTACACCACGATTTAAATCACGAGTTACACCACTCCCGAGTTTGGCAAACCATTTTATTTTAAAATCAAAATCAAACTTCTACCATGTGAATGCATTCCTTGTTCGCCCTTGACCGTGGGCACGGCTATTCGAATAGTTTATTACTCTGCGAGTTTGTACACTTTACCCACAAGAGATAAATTATCTTAATAGTCAACATGCTTCCTTTGGCATGAGACCCAGATAAAATATCACAAAGCTTTTCACCTACTCGGTATAGCTAGATACCACCCGCTAAGGTTTCACCACAACTCGAATCCACGAGTGGAGCCCCTCTTGCGCCGTATGAGTACAAGAAACCCTGTCCCTCACTATGAGTAACCAGTACACCCGGCACTCAATACACCACCGGTGATATCTAAACTACACCTTTATAGGTTAATTAGCTAGGTCGCACCCATATAGACTTGTGGTTGCTTTGTTTTGCTCGGTTTGGACAAACACAAGCGTCGGTCCTTAAACGACTGGGGTGGTTCATTCACAATTCCAAAAATTCTCGTGCTAATCGCACCACCAAACCTTCCATCCACCCTTGTCAACTTTTCCCTTTGAAATTCATTTTTACTTTTAAATTAACAAGTGGTAACATCCATTACCACTTTTCAAACAAATCATTTAACAATGGTAACATCCATTACCAATGTTCAAACAAATCATTTAACAACACATTTAGCAAACATGCTACTTATTTGAGCATTATTACATTGATTTGCTACGCTAAGCATTTGCTAATATTTACAACTTCAACAGATGTAATACTAACTCATTATTAAGTCAAAGGGATATCCTAAGTTGACAATGGTACAAGTTAAACAATTTTCAATGGAAGGTATAACAAATTGGGTATTTAACTAAATTTTCTAAATCAAATTATCACTTGATATAACATAAGCATGCAATAATTTAAAATAACTACCTAATCATTTTATAAATCATTTGAGCAAGTTGATCAAAGAAAACTTGCAAAACATAGGATCAAAATGATCAAAGGAGACTTGCCTTCCTGTGCTGGGTTGAAATTTTCAGGGCTTGCTCTTGAAGTTCCTCGGACAAATCGGTCTCTACACGTAAATCAAGAAATCCAAATAAATAAAATAAAATAAAAACTCAAAAATTGAAACTAAATATACCAAATGAAAGATTAGAATTTTAGATGAATTTAGAAATTTGAATGGATCAATTTGGATTTAAAATGAGCAAGTTATGGTGTTGGAAGATTTAGAATCAAGAAAAAGGAAAAGAGAATTTCTGGAATTAAATTTATACCGAAAATGAATTATGACGTCAGCATGGATTTTCTGGGAATTAATTTACAAAAGTAAATTCTAATTATGACGTCAGCAAGGGAATTAAAAATAAATTACAGAGGTGACATGTGGGGCGACCACGGTGGACCAAGTCCACGGACCCACAAAATTGCGACATGGCGGGCATCGAGAGTGACACGTGGCATCTTGGCGTGGCGATCTTGGCGTGGCATGGGGCGAAGGGTTTGGCCGACGTGGCGACGTGGCAAACACGTGTACGCCACGTGGCTTGACACGTCGGATAGGACCGCGTGGAGGCCGAGGCGGCGAGCCGACGCGGCGCGCGCGGTATCGGCGAGGTGGATCGGACGGTGGGATTTGAACGCGTGGCTCGATCCGGCGTTGGCTCGAATCGGATGGCGCGGTGATGAGGCGGCGAGACGCGGCGTCCGGTGGATGGATGCCGTGTGGCGCGACGCGGCGGCGGCGAGGAGGCGGTGCGGGCGTGGGCGGCCGAGATGAGGACGCGCGAGGCGCATCCGAGCCATCGAAATAACGGTGGAGATGGCGCGGTGCGGCGGAGTCCGGCGATCGACACGCGCGTGTCAGCGCGTCGCCGCGACGAGGCGTCGCGACCGAGGGGCGGCGCGAACGGAGGACGCGCGGAGGACTCACCGGCGGCGACCAAATCCCACGGCGGCGGCGTTTGAGCGGCGGCGACACGCACGCGAAGCGGGAGAGAGGAGAGTGCAAAGGGGTGAGAGGGTGGCGGGGTCGGTTTATACTGCGGAGGAAGAAACGGCGCGCGTTCGCGGCGAGTTATCGACGGTTTACGGTGGCGAAACGCGGAGTGATGGAGTGAGTGCGCACGACGCCGCGGGAGCTCGGGGTTCATGAATGGCGACGCGAAGCGGTCGAGAGGCGAGCGGGCGAGCTCGGCGGCGCGATAATGGCGACGACGCGCGAGAGAAGGAACGGTCGCGCGGGGGCGAGGCACGGCAGTGGGACCCATCGGCGGTGACCTCACGAACCTGCGGTCTCGGCAGTGGGGCCGCTTGTCGGCGCAAAAACAAAAGAAACTCAACCTCGCGCGCGAGCGGGCTCGAACGCCGCCGAGGAGCGGGAGGAAGAGAGCGGCGGTGTAAACCGATCGGGCGGGAGGCATTGCCTACCCAATAAGGGTAGGTAATCCCTTTGAGGATTAGCTGCGGGGAAGAGCGGATGTACGACACGTGGCGCACGGAGAGGAGGGTGGCGGGATGGCGCAGACGGCGGGGATCGGTCCGGGCGGAGATGGACGGATGGATGGGCGCCACGTGGCGGCCGGGGAGGATTTAGAATTTAAATCTTTTATAGATTTCAGAAATCAATAGGAGGCTTTAAAATAGTCAGAAAAATACCAAACAAATTCCAAAAATTGCAGAAAAATTCACATAATTCACTGATAATGTTTTGAACATATGAAAAATATTTCCAACCTATTTTGATATTAAATTTTTATTTTTAAACAGAACTTTATATTCTGAAAAATCCAAATAAATTGAGATAATTAATTTAAAATTATTTCTTCCAAATAAAGCAAAAATTGGGATGTTACACCCAGCAGTCAGACCACCAGGAGCCTGGTCAGACTAATCTGTAGGTAGTGGTCAGGCCATTAGGGCTGTGAGTTCTTTGACTCTCGGATTTTTGAGTTGCTTGCTGGTCTTGGATTCCAATCCTGATCTTTATAACTTAGTAGCTACTGGAGTGAAGGATTGACAAATACTTAGGGAAAAATTTTAAAGGCACCATTCACCTCCTCTATTCTCATACTGGTCTTACACATAGCCAATCCCAATTGAGAATATCTTTCAGAATGGCTGAATTATGGTATTGGATTGATACATCAGGAGCATCCAAAGTTGGCATTTCAAAATTATTGTTTGTCCAAGTTGGGTAGTAGTGATATTTGCTAGTTGTTCAATGTTGAATTCCTAATGGTAGGACATGATCTCATCAAAGAGCATTGACATCAAATATGTTGAAAAATTTATCGAGGCTTTTGCTCTTAGTTCATGGTCGACTGTGCTCTGTAGTCCTTCTACTGCCTTTTCGATGGGACACGCCGTTGGTCCTTACCTCACTAAGACGACTGGACACCTGCGCCTGACGCCCCCCTTGGCACCTTTGCTCCCTGTAGTCTTTACATGTTGCTTCCTCACATGATGATCCTAGTAGATGTGGGATGCGCCTGGAGAAACAAAAATGCAATATGCGAACACGATTGATTTCTCTAGGAGCAAAGCACCCCACTTTTCTTTCTTTATTTCTTCCCCCTCTCATTTTTTTGCCTCGATACAAGACTCTCCATAGCCTTTTAAAGGCTACAAACATGCTAGCAAATAAACTCCAAAATGACTCGGCTTCTAGTCTGTCTATGCTCGGACTCTTATACGTATTTGTATATGGCAATAACTCCTAGCTATACTTGGACTCAAATCCAGACTAAACAAGATTAAACTTTAACAATCACCTCCTTAATCTTGTTTCTCCATCTTGATCACTCTGATCTTCTCTCTTGCTTTCACTTCTTCATTTTACCTGCACTCCCCTGCGTCGTTCCTTCCTGAGCCATCACCACCCTACTGCTTGTGCTTGCTCCATCCTAAGCCTCGCATAATTCGACGCTTGCCACGTCTCGCACCTGGACTGAACCCGTCGTTCTTTGCACACCTGCCTGGGCTTGAGCACCTACTCCTACAGCCGCTTTGGCTTCCCTATTACCTGAACCTCCTGCTCCTCTCCCTTGGACCAAGTCTGTCCACTTTCCCATGTACACCTCAGTTGAGGATACACCGCCCCTAACTCCTATCTCCAATGCTTCCCGTGTTCCCTCTATAAAACCACATAAAACTGCATCAACCTGTACTCTAATTTTTTCTCTTGGACCTTATGCACCTTTTTCACATGCTTCCTACATGCATGATTTCGTTGGAGTGATATTCACATCGCCTCCACCAACTGCAGGCACGGTAGAGCCGCTGCCTCCCGTAATGCCTGAGCTGCCAACTGCATGCGCATGGGGTGCCGTGTCTCCAGTTGCATGCTCTTGTGGACACCCATCCTTTCTCCCATGCCATCTTCTTGCGTGCCTACTGCATGCACACCTCCTGCATTGCTTGCTATGCCTGCTGCATGCTACATTCGGGTCCCGCTGCCTTATGCGCCTGAGCCACCGCTTACTACGCACGTGCCTCATGCATGGGGCTTGGTCGAACCGCTTTGCTCCTCTCCGCCTGCATGCGTGCGTCCGGAAATGCTGCCTTCATTTCTCTGTTTCTACATCTTCTAGGGGATGCGCCTCTTACTGGCTTTGCACCTCGTCCATCCGTGCCTCTGTTTACACAAATCTATTTACATGTTATCAAAGAAATCTTGTATAACCGATTTGGAGATCTCTTCACTTTCATCAACTGATCTTTGTTCTTGTCGTACACATGCAAGAACTCATCCTGCAGTACCACCCTCTGCTATTTTGCCTCCTGCATGCGTGCCACGCACGCTTCTAGAGACTTCTGCGCCAGCCGCTTGTCTACTCGAACTGCTGCCTCCTGAAGCACCTAGCTCTTGTTCAACACATAAAGAAAGAAGTAGTTCTGGCTCATCATCCTCCTTGACTCGAGTGAGGTTTACCTCCTTGTCCTTATTCTTGCTTTGACAATCCAAAGAGTAGTGCCTGAACTTGTCGTAATTGAAACACTTTATATGACTTATCATGGGATCTATCATTATCGCCTTGCTTCTGATGCATAGTGCCCGTATTCGCCACATTCAAAGCTTTTAACATATGACTTATCATGGGATCTATCATTATCGCC
Organism: Dendrocalamus sinicus; assembly: GCA_036346575.1. Taxonomy (NCBI): domain Eukaryota; kingdom Viridiplantae; phylum Streptophyta; class Magnoliopsida; order Poales; family Poaceae; genus Dendrocalamus; species Dendrocalamus sinicus. The sequence continues at coordinate 18,238,849 of CM070675.1, read as the reverse complement.
TTGCCAACCTTGTCTCCAAGGCCACATCTACTGCCTCGACCACTCTGGCCACCTCGACCACGCCATCTCCCGCGGCTGCTTGATGAGCCACCACTTCTTGTATCTCCCTTTATCAGCAACGCTTGCTCGTTATGAGTCTGGAATCCCTACTCGTTACATAACTGAAACCCCTTCAGTAACTCCTCATGCGCCTTGAGGGAGCCAGTGATCTCCTCTATCTTCTTATCCAAATCGGAGAAGTACATAAGTGTGGTGACAACAGGTATATATTTCTTTGGAAGCATGCACAGATATTTCTTCACCGCCACAGATTCCTCCATCTTGTCACCAAGAGAGCTAATCTGATTATGCAACGAAGTCAGTTTGCCTGCGAACTCATCCACCGACTGAGTCTCTCCTATCTTGAGATTCTTGAACTTGCTTTGCAAATTTCGGAGCCATACTTCTTTCACACGATCAACTCCCTCGTGCATCATATAAATCATCTCCCAAGCTTCCTGTGTTGTCTCCTTCCCGATGAGCTGATACATCATCAAATCTAGCACCACTTGGTATATGATAGCCAAAGCTGCCTAGTCCATCTTGTCATCCACCTCCTTATCCTTCCCCTTCGAATCGATTACACCCTAGACTCCCTAGGCGCGCATATTCGCCTTCATCTTCATTACCCACACCGGATAATTGTCAGTCATCAGAAGAGGGTACTGGAGGGAGATTAGCCCACTCTAGACCTTCACGTTATCGCCCATGATCTTCAGAAATCACCAAGATCAACAGGCTCTGATACCACTTGTTGAAAAATTTACCGAGGCTTTTGCTCTCCGTTCACGGTTGACTACGCTCTGCAGTCCTTCTACTGCCTTTTTGATGAGACACGCCGCTGGTACTTACCTCACCGAGATGACTAGACGCCTGCGCCTGACGTCCAACTTGGCACCTTTGCTCCCTATAGTCTTCACTTCTTGCTTCTTCACGTGATGATCCTACTAGACGTGAGATGCACTTGGAGAAACAAAAACACAATATATGAACATGATTGTTTTTCGGGAGCAAAGCACCCCACTTTTCTTCCTTTATTTCTTTTCCTCTCGTTTTTTTCTCACCTCGATACAAGACTCTCCATAGCCTTTGAAAGGCTGCAAATATACTAGCAAACAGACTCCAAAATGACTCGGCTTCTACTCTAGCTATACTCGGACTCTTATACGCATTTATATATGGCAACAACTCCTAGCCATACCCGGACTCGAATTCGGACTAAACAAGATTAAACTCTAACAAAATACAATCCCCAATTCCTTTTTATACAAGGATCATAGAATTTCATGGTACCCCATCTGTTTTGATCGTATAACATAAAGCACTAAATTTAGAAAATAGTTTTGCTTGACCCTAAGCATTAATGCGAAATATTTTTGAAAATAGATCTCGATAGCAGCTCCAAAAACAGGATGACATGATAGTAGCTCCAAAAACAGGATGACATGATAGTAGCTATATAAGGGCAAAGATGATGCCACTGCCACATCAGCAAGTACCTCCACACTGATCTACTTGTCAACTTGGTTCCCTCAATCACCCCTTTATTCCTTCCCTAGATTTGCCCCCACGTTCCCCAATTAAAGTTGCTTGCAGTGAGAAGGGAGGTGATCCAGCCATCGCCCATGTTTTTCTCGTATACTGTATTTGTTTTTTGCCGCCTTCACAGTGGTACTTGAAATGAGTTTAGATACTACAAAGTCATCATCAAAAGACACGAACCTAGTCACCAAAACACACAAACCTAGACCTGGCTAAATGGATCCTCAGCACGGCTGACACAGGCCCAGATAGGGCATGACCCGATTAGACCTGGTACGGTTGGTCCGAATAAGTTACCATGCCATATCGTGCTGACCCATATGTCTAACCCCCAACCCAGGCACGACATGGAGATGGGTCAGGTCATGCTGGGTTGGCCCGGGTACGTTTAGCCCAACGGGTTACCGATGGTCTGTTGAGCACGACAATAAGTTTATTGCTAATCACAAGTAATTTTACTACCGGTTATAAGTAATTTTACCATCAATCATATGTATTTTACTTTCAGTCGTAAGTAATTTTATTGCCAGTCATAAGTAATTTTACTACCAATTGCAAGTAATTTTAATGCCAAGTCACCTGTTCGCGCTTGGAAGAGTGCAATAACCCTAACACAAGTAATTTTACTGCCAACCGCAAGTAATTTTACTGCACTACCACATGAGAGTTACTGCACTAAAAAGGTTAGGGGTACATGGCGTGTCGTGCCATGCCTCGGCACGGTACTATACGTACCGATCTGGGCTGGCTCACCATGTTGAGGTGCTGACCCAAGTACGACATGTCTAGTCGGGTCGGGCCGACACGGCTCATTTACTGTTTGTGCTATGGTGTGCCTGGGCTAGGCCAACAGTGTCGTACCTCGGACTGACACGGTTGGCCCGACCCATTTGGCTAGGTCTACACAAACCCATGCCTTCTCCTTCCTAACCCTCTAGCGTCTCTACATCTTCCTCCTTCCTCCTCTACCAATCACAACTCATAAAAATCCCCTTCCACCCTCTGCCCTTACCTAGCTCTCCTACTTCTTGGATATTCACCATGCACCAACCCACCACTCCATATCCAACACCAACAAAAGCCTCAGCCTGAGGAACAAGCCATAGCTCGGTTGGCTGGCTAGGTGCAATGTTGTTCGCCTAGCCCATCCGCGTTCGATCCCCTGGGATCGCACATGTACATCTTACCCTAATAATTAGAATATGATATACACGCGTGCACGTTCAGTGGGAAAGCATGTGTTCATGCTTTGTAAAGCTTTGGTGCCTTCACAAAATTCTTAACCGCATGTTACAGGATACACACGTGTGTATATGCGTATGGTGGTGTGAGTGGGTGTCACTGTTTGCACCAGAGGCCAAGTAGGGAGATGAGTAGAGGAAGAGTGTGGATAGCATGTGGGCCAAGTGAATGCTTCAGTGTGGAACGTTGTGTGTGAGTCTGGATCGTGGGCCCATGTAAGGTTTTGTGTGAACATATGGCAAGATAAGCCTGCATCTTCAACTCTACAAAGTGAATTGCATAGAAAATTAATCTAAATCTTCCTCAAATTTCTATCCTTTGTATTTCTTCCCCAACCCTCTGAATTTTCTCTAGTCCCAGTCAGGGGTCGCTCCAACAGGCTTAAAAGCCCTGGCTTCAAACTTCGGCTATTGGCGTTTGGCTGCAAATATATTATAGCGGCTGTTAGTTTTTATGGAATCAAAAAATGAGAAAAAAACTGTTATATCGTCATGACAATGCAAAGGAATAAATGGAAAAAATAAAAACAAAACAGCAAAACAGCAAAAAACAAAATTAAAAAATTGACACGTTACAAGTGGCATCTGACAGGGTGTGGCCCCGCTCATTTAAGCCTCTGCTTCTGGCTTCTTCATTTTGTCTTCTTTCTGGTTTTTTTTACTTTTTTGTATTTTCTTTTTCCCCTTATTCCTTTGCATTTGTTCATGATGATATAGTTTTTTATTTTTATTTTTAATTACGCAAAAAAGCTAACAGCAGTTACAATGCAAAAAAAACCCGCTATAGTTCGAAAAAGCCTGAAACTTGGACAAATCATAAACAAATAGATGGCTTTTTAACCAAGCTTTTAGAAAGCCATAAGCCACTTTACAACTATAAGCCAAAAGCTAGAAAAGAGGTACTTATTTTGGCTTTTGTGGGTTGGGAATAGGCACTTTGTGACCAATGCCATTGTTTATATTGTTCCAATCATTTTCTTTTTCTCCTCATTTTTTCCCTTCCGCCAAACCAAATTGCACGAGGGATTATCTCTAGATCCCAACGGTGAGGGCCATGATGTCCAGATGGTAGCGACAACCCGCTGGAATGAAATTCATCTCTGATATTAGAACAAGGGTATTTTAGACATTTTAACAAATAAGCCATCGCTCAAAAGTCAAAAAAGCTAGAAAGCAAAACAGCCTAGCTTGGCTTAAAAGTGGACTACTTTTAAACTCCTTGAGCTAAAAACTGGCCTTAAACTATAATCCAAAAAGCCTAAGCCTAAACAAACAGGACCTTAAAAGCCTAAATAAGCACCGACTTAGTCCACAGTCCAATTTATTATCCAATCTCATCGGAGTGGTGCAGGAACATAACAGTGAGGTGTGAGTTGTGTTTAGAGGTGGGCATTGGGCCGTGCCATGCCAGCACAGCCTGGGCCCTCCATCCTTCGTGCCGTGTCGTGCCGTGCTCGCTAGTCCGGCCACACCGTGCGTGCGCCGCGGCTGGCTCGCTCGCTCGCCGTGCCTAGGCACAACCCAAAACCCGCCATACCGGAGTTCATGCTGTGCCAGCTCAATCCCAGCCTGAAGTAACTATACACGATGAAGGTGATGGTGACGATGGTGGCGGCCGCTGCTATCTTCATTTCTTTCGTACCCATCTCGTTAAAAACTAGTTAAAATTGAATTAGTTGCGTAAAAATATAGGCACGTAATGATGTAAATATTTTTTTGGGGGCAAGTGGAATTTTCTTGATATTTTAAAGATACAATGTTACTGTCTCATTAAAAATCTTACACCCCAAAGTGGGGTTCACTGAGTAAGGAAAAGAGTACAGTAACAATATGTGTACATACTAACTATAACAATATGCGTACATAATATCTACTCATCAATGCCCACGTTGTTCATGCATTCGAGGTCAGCATACGCCTGTGCAGTTTCAGGATCCTCCAATTGATGCTGTTGCTGCTCTTTAGCTAATTCCTAGTCCTTGGCATATGTGATTGCCTCCACCATCCTGCACATGAGGGATGATCTTCTTTCTTCAATTATTCTCCCTACTATGTTGAATGTCGTTTCTAAAGAGATGGTGGACGCCGGCACTAGGAGAACATCCCGTGTGAAATGTAACAGCACAACAAATATCCGCTTGTTGTTCTTCCACCACTCGAGCAAGTCTATCTTGCCTTCGCCAGTAAGATCAGGATCGATATTTGCAAAGTCATGCTCCGAGTAGTGGTTTAGTTCTAAGACAGAATTCCACTTGGAGGTCGTTTGAGGCTGAGAGGACGGCGAAGTAGACTTGCCCTTTAGCTTCTTCTGTAAGTGTGATGTCAAGCTTGCATTTCCTTGTTGCATTTGCTGTGAGGCTTCTAATCTCAAACTAATGCCAAACTTGTCATAATACATACAAAAAACACAAAAAAGCTCCTCTTTGACATGTGCGAAAGCTTCCAAGTAATGAAGGTTGAGGCATTTACCTATTCCCTCCATACCAACGTACATACCTGCCAAATTTTTTGTAGGATCAAAAATAGTAGCAAAGCAATACAAGTATGAAATAGAATTGAAATATTTGATAAATTTTTCTTCCATTGCTACGACAGCATGGCCTAAAAGGTAATCCTCTCTAAATTTGGCAATCTTGTTTGCAATTAAGTAAATAAATTCTATAACTAAACAAGAGGTAGTATAATAAACATCAGATAGAACCTTTGTTGCTTTATAAAAAGGTCTCTTGAAAATGACTAGCAATCTGCCAATCTGAATTAGTAACTACTAATTCATTATTTTGAGAGTTAGCATTGACAAAAACGGATATGACATGTTCGTGCCCTTGTTAGCATTGACAAAAACAGATGACATGTTCGTACCCTTGTAACTTCTTTAACATGATGTATGTTGAGTTCCACCTCACCTTTATGTCAAGACTGAATTTTCTTGGCTCTTTCCCATTAGCTGCACAGTATTTCGCGAACCTGGCTATCACTTGTGAGGAACTTGTGCGGTAACGAATGGCATCACGAATACTGTTCAAATATGCACCAATTGCTTGCATACTGTCTTAAACAACAAGATTTAAGATATGGCATATGCATCTCTGGTGGAGGTCATAATCACCAATATATGTATGTAACCTTGGGGTGAGACTATTTATAGTCGTTGTGTTTGCCGATGCATTATAAAAAGTTATAGAAATAATTTTTATTATCTATCTTAAAATCATCAAGTACGTATAGTATACACTCGGCAATGGCCTCTCCCGTGTGTGATTCATTAATTAGATTAAATCCTATGACTCTCTTGTTTAGTTTATAGTTATCGTATAAATAATGGGCTACAACACTAAGATAGGTACTTCTCTGGTGTGATGATATCCAAATATCTGAGGTTATAGCAAAGAAAATTGAAATTATAGGAATAGTTCTTTTAGCTCTGCTAGTTCTTTTTGACACATCCATAAAATATCAGATGTAGTAGTTCTCCTACTAACATGTTGGTACCGTGGGCACCGTAGTATTCCATGCTTGGTGAGAGCCGACGAGCATCAACGGGAGTCGGAGCCAGAGGACTAGGGGAGTGACAGTAGGAGTTTAAACTAAGTTGCCCTGCTGTCCTTTTCGTGCTGACTTCTCGATAGCATACCGCTTGGGAGCTCCTTAGTGCTTCGACTTCTTGGTAGCATAATGGATGAATGGTGACTAAACGGGGAGAGTAGAGGGATGTTGAAGAAATGAGGAGAATGGATGAATGGTGAATAAATGAGAGTGAATGGATGATGAAGAAATAAAGAGAGTGAATGGTTGGTGAAGAAATAAGAAGAACAATGGATTTTATAGGCATCACGTATTAGGAAGAAGACCAATGTTGTTTCTCCTGAACGTTGCTTCTTTTGAAAGTTGCTCCTGAATGTTGTCTGCACCTCTATCAATGTCAGTGACACAAAATGCGAAATCCGTTGTGGTGGGAGTTTCCTTTTCTTTATTTATTTCGTTGTCGCTTTTGACCGTGTGTCCCTGTCCCACTCCCATGTGGCCATGTCCCTCTTGACCCCTTTTGCTTTCAATCCAACATCCACTGATCCACAAGAGTACAAGACCACAGGTCCACAATGGAGAGCTACTCTACTAGACTACTACTACTACTAGTCTACTACTCCCCCACAGGCTCAAATGCTTAATCAAAGCACATGCTCTGGCCATCCCTGCGCCCGCCTCCATCCCACCGCCGGCCACGCCCTCCACATCCCCATCGGCGCCGTCATCTACCTATCGACCCCGACCCGAAGTCCCAGGCCACGCCTCCCCCGGCCAACTCCACGCCTGCCTCTGTCCCGTCGCTGGCCATGCCCTCCACCACCCTACCCACACCGTCGTCCACCCCGGTGACCCCCTCCACGTCGTCGCCCTCCTCCCCTGGGAGACTGTGTTGGGACCGGATTTTGGAATCCAAACCCTCTATGTATTACTGCACTAGTCCTAGATCAAAACTAGTGCACATAGTTAAACAGTGATGATTGCATAACCAACAACGCTTTATTATAATAATAAGGAGTACATGCCTTATGGCCACTTTATTACAACTAAGGTTACAAGACCTCTCAAACTTACGAAAGACAGCGAAAACAAAATAAAACCTTGATAATGACTCATCAATACACCACAAGCAATTGACTGGGAAAACGCAACCTAATATTCCAGGAAGCCTTCATCAAATACACACGCGAAGTAATTGTAATCTCCTTCTTGAGCTTCATAATCCTCTGAGAGTTGTTTTGAGTATAGCATGTGAGTACATAAAGTACTCCGTAAGTCTTGGGAAAAATGCAGTATATGCAAGGCTTAATAAAGAAGTATAATATGGTTCTTTTGTACAAAGCAGAATTATGTTTCAAATACCATAATAAATTCTCAAAAGCATCAATTTAACAAAGTAATTGCAATAACTGGAACTAAATAAATTTTCTAGTGAATGTTCCAACAACTAACACTAGTAAATATGCTCTAACCGCCAAGGTTCAAGACTACAGGTTCCATCCACCTGCACTGGCTCCATCCACTAGGAAACACTCCTGAGAGTTCCATCCACTCCCGAGTTTCCAAAACTTTTTCTTTAAAATCAAAACCAAAGATCTACCATGTGAAAATGCACATCGCTTGCCCTTAACTGTGGGCATGGCTATTTGAATAGTTTTACACTCTGCAAAGGTTATACAACTTTACCCACAAGAGATAAGTTATCTTAATAGTCAACATGCTTCCTTAGGCATGAGACCCAGATAATTTATCACAAAACCTTTACCTCACTCCAATCTAGCTAGACACCACCCGCTGAGATTTCACCGCTGAAGGGTTAAATCCACTATAGTCAGAAATCGTCTCTTGAACCATATGAGTACAGTAAATCCCTATGCTTCACTGTGAGTACACAGTAAATCCCTAGCACCCACTTACCACTGGTGATATCTAACTAAACCTTTGCGAGTTATTCAGCTAGGTCATACCTATTTAGACTTACGGTTGTACAGTAGTGCTCAGTTTGGACAATTACAAGCGTCGATCCTTAATTGACTCGGGTGGCACATTCACAATACAAGTTCTTGTGCTAAATCCGCACCAACCAGATCTTACCATCTGCCCAAGTCTAAAACTAATTTTCATCATTTTATTTTATTTTATAAACCAATAGCAACACCTATTGCCAAACACTTGGTAAAGCAACTATTTAAATATTTGATAACATTATTCCCACCCATAGGGTTATAGTGACCGAACAACTTGTCTAAGCAGTTATTACCGTTCTAAAGTTATCAAATAACATTATAATCTCAATATTGAGACAAGGGATGCCTAGGGCAACAAACGTACATGGTTGTCAACATCAAATAAGAGCATAACAATTATTGGATTAGCTATTATCCTAAAGACAAAAGTTATCATTTTATGTAACATAGCAATGCATTTAAATTTGAAATAATAAAATGATTTTGGTAAGCATAGGTACAAGATGATCGAAGGAGACTTGCCTTCTTGTACGTTGTCTGGACCTTCCTACTGCGGATCGGAAAACTCTTCTATGACATTGGGTTCTACGTGTCAAAATAAGAAACCCAAATAAATAAATAAATAAACACAAAAAGCCACAAAAATACTATATATATATATATATATATATATATATATATATATATATATATATATATATATATATATATATATATATATATATATATATATATATATATATATATATATATATATATATATATATATATATATATATATATATATATATCTTGGAAGAAGGTTTATGATTTTAGATGAATTTAGAAATTTGAACGGGTTTAAATAGAGCTAGGATGAAGAAATATGGCTTTTGAAAGTGTTTTTGCCGTTGTCAGAGGTGGTCAGCTCTACAGAGAGTGGTCAGAAGCTACCAAGTGGTCGAAAGGCTATGGTAGCAGTTGAAAGCTACACAGAGTGGTCGGTGATCGGAAACTCTACAGTGGTCGAGAGACCGGGAGTGGTCGAAGACTAGAACGTGGTCGAAGAATAGAACATGGTCGAAGGCGACTGCGGTTATGAGCAACTGTGGTCGAAAGTGGTTGTGGTCATGAGGGATGGTCGGAAGGATCGGAGGGATTGAACGGTTCAGAGTAGTCGAAGGTATAGGATGGTGCAGAGTAGTCGAAGGAATCGATTGACTTGGAGCGGTCGAAGGAATCGATCGGTTTAGGTGGTCGAATAGTTGTGATCAGATGGCTGAATGTGGTCGAAAATTTAGACGTGGTCGGTGGCGAAGTGGCTGTGAGTGGTCGATGGTCTACGTGGTCGGAAGGAGCGGTCGAAAAGTTTAAAATGGTCGAAGTATATAACGTGGTCGAATGGTATATGTGGTCGGAGGCTAGAGCGGACCATCTAGTCGGCCAGAGAGGCAAGGTTGCGCAGAGAAGATTTTGGTGTATGGTTGCATTACCAGAGGTAGATCGACGGCGAGGAAGGAATGGCGGCGGCAGATTTGCTCAATGGTGAGGCGGTTGAGGTTCGCACGGTCACGATGAAGATGAAGGCGGCGTCAGCAATTAGTTGCGGTGCATCGAGGGGAGTTCGGGAAGGGAGTGGCTCGAGCGGCAGACTTGAACAGTTAAGCGGTTGGCGATGATGGAAGACGACAGTGACGCCGGTGGTGTTGTCAGCAACCTTGGCGTTGCCTCGGAGACTTCTTTTGAGGAGGGAAGATTTTGGTTAGATGAAAGGGAGGCGACAAGGTCACGGTGCTCTAATTTATAGTTTCGGCAAAGAAAGAAAACCGACGGAATTTATGCAATCATGCGATCATTTTGGTATTCAAGGATGTGCGAAAGAAAACGAAAGATTGATTGCTAGCACAAATTGGGCAGTTTCCAAGTGAAGATGCGGAGGGAAAAATGCCTTTGTCGGAGCTTATTGGTGTAACGCAAGGTAGGAAAACATGAATAGTAACCATGGTCTCAAGGGTAAGAGGAAGGAAGGAAAGAAAATTCAAATAAAATCCCAAAATTTTTAAATAATTAATTTGGAATTAATTTTTAAAGAAAGCGAATTTTTTGGATGTTACATGCTGGGACTCTCGCCACCTCGTTGCCGCCATCGAACACGCCCTCCCTGTCGTCATCCAAGCCTCTAGGGGAGGTCTCTGCCGTCGTGCGAGGGTGGGGGGAGGTCACCACTGTCGTCCGGGGGTGGGGAGAGGTCCTTGCCATCGTGCGGGTGTGGGAGGAGGTCGCCGCCATCAGACAAGCCGAGCTCATCAAGGAGCTCGCTGTGTGCGACCTGGCACAGCATGGAGCCACGGATGAAGGGTGCCGTTCGAGTTCTTCAAGCGGACCCGTCACGGCTCTGGCCCCTTGCGCCTTCGGCTGCCTCGCTCCTCCTTCTGCGCCTGCTGGTGCCCTTGGCCCGACCCTCGACCGGCTCGATCTCCCAACGCCACCTCCCTCCTGGAACTCTCAATGCCCCCTGTTGCTGCCCCGGTGCCTCTGGCTCGGCCCCGACCACCATTGGCCTCCCCTTCGGCCCCGACCACCACTGGCCTCCCCTTCGGCCTTCGGCCTTCGCCTCCTATGCCGCTTAGCCGCCGCCGCAATCTACTTAGCTCTATGATGGCTTCTGGGGATGACCATGAGATGGTAGTGCACATGGGAGGCGGGAGGGCTGCGGGAGGCGAGGCCGAGACGGCCGCCAACATTGGCGTGCCGGCCGTGCCCCCCGTGCCCACTGTGCTCGTTGTGCTGGCCGGCCACGCACGGCATAGTTTGCCGAGTCGTGCTGTGCCATCCGACGGACTAACTTTTCAGACCCAGCCTAGCCCGACACACCGTTCATACCGTGCCAACCTGAACCGTCATGCGTTGAGCTAAACCGTGCCATATCAGCCCTGCTTCAGGGCCTGTTCTTTTTGGCTGCGGCTTATGGCTTTTGGCTGTGGCTTGTGACTTTTGGGCTGTTTGTACGAGAGATTACAAAGTAACAGAAACTCGTGTGTGGTTTTTGCCGATATAAATGGAGTCAGCAAAGTATGTACTACAATTAATTAGTAGACCCTATCTTAAAAAATATTCTGTTTAAAAGTTAGTTACTGTAGAAAAATCGAAAAGCAATTTTTTGAAGCCGAAAAGAACAGGGTCTCGGCCTAGTGTGCAAAAACAAGGCCCACCTCTCACCAATAGTTGTGTTTGGGCGTCTGCTCGTACCTCGAAAAAAAAAGGCCGCGACCTCAACTCCCGCTCGTGAAAGCACCCATCAATGGGCCCTCCAGGCATCAGATCTAGTCAGAGCGTACGATGAACTCTTTTGTAGACGCGACACAAGAAAATCAGACAAGATCTGAATGCATGTACTAGTTTCTAATATCTTGTCGCAGAACATGTATGTAATTTTACGCGTTGCCCTTATGTAGTTGGCAGAACATTGCTCTAGATTCTAGCAAGAAAATCAACATCACGCGCTGATCACCAGTCGCCATGGAGGGACGTGTACAGCCTCTATTTCTTTGATAGAAACCCAACCCCTATATTTCCATTGTTTGGTTTGCGTTTGTCAAGATGGACATGTGATTTCCGATAAAGGCAGGGTCTTCAGCGCAAACTTTCCTCCCCACTAAAATGAAAGCCGAGCGGAGCAGGGCATTCCCCTCCCCATCTGTGCCTCTCCTGTGGCTCTGGGCAGCGAACAGTGGCTGTGGGATCGCCCACCTCCTCCTGGATCCGGAGACAAAGGTGCGTGATCTCCCAAATCTAGCCCCGCATCTCGCCCCCGGCTCCGCCCGATCCCGATTCCCGCTCCCTCTGCGGTCGTTTCGAGCCCCGATTCGGGCGGTTTGGTGGAGCATTTGCCAGGATTCTTGGTGCATGGTTCCGCTCCATTTCCCTCCCCCAGATTAGGACCAACTTATGCGGTGTTTTAGGACATCGAGTCGCGGTTTAGGTTCTTGCCGTTGCGAATTTGAACGGATGGGGGTTAGGCTCTGCCGGGGTTGGTGGTTTCTGGAATGTGTCCGTGTGCAAGTCTTGCTCAATTTTGCGCCTCCTTCCTACTATGATCTTGCCCCTCGTTGAGGCTTTGATTCCGGTTGCTTCCCCCATTCGGCTGTGGCTTAATGGGCCGTGTGATTTGGAGTCTGTGCTAGGGATGATACCACTGCGTCTTTGAATCTTTATTGGACTTACTGCCGCTGTGATCTAGCACGGTTTTAGTGTGGTTTGCTCTCCGCCTTACTGCGATATCATCACTTTCTGTTGTGAAATGAAGACTAGGTGCAGAGATCGCTTAATTTTGTCCTGAATCGAGATGTTTCTTTTTTTTTTTCCTTTTGCAAAGCTAGAATTTTGGGAAAATTTTGGCTTGTCGGCTCAAATCACGTTGCTTGTTTAGGCCACAGCACGGCGGAATTTATGTTTGAGAATGTCTTGTGCTCAATTGGCTTTGTATGTATCACTATAGAAGAAAATTTTATCACTATAGAAGAAAATTTTTATAATGTGATCATGTGATGTTTGCTGCTACCGTCAATGACAATGACTCAACAAAAGGATGTTAAGGTGGATGCATCGATAGGCTGTACCAAACGAAGTTGATCTGCGTTCCTAGAATATTTTTGGGTGGAATGTGGTTCCACGTAAGAAGAAAGACTTATTTGCAACAAATCTTGTGAGCTAGGTTGCGTGGACACTAGTAACATACAATATTGATATTTTGGTTATATATAGAAAATGGAAACATTAACTTGTTTGTTGTAAGTGGTTCAACCACCTTTTTTTACGAGAGCTACGAAATAAGCATACTGCAGATAAACTACTGTTTCTTTTTTTACATATTGAATATGTCGGAATAATGTGAATTGTGCCATTTATGTTGGAAAAAGCAACAGTGTTAAAAGTTGGTGATAGACCAGTAGTCGAATGCTCCTCTAATGGAGTATATGCTAGTGCTTGACTACTTATGTGCCTAATTGTTGGTATGCTGTGCAATGAAGTGTTAGTGCAACCCAGTTCGTGAGCTTAAGAACTAACGTATTAGATTCCAACAATTGAAAATCCTTCTTTTGTAAAGGGTTTGTAGGGCCAAGTGAACTTAGCATCAATGATATTCCTTTGTTATTTTATTAATGGTGTATGCTATTTTTGTATTTTTTGGGTATGTTGAGCCTTTTTGGCCCTTGGGGGATAACACTGTTCTTCTATCTGAAACTGATTTTGCAGGATACTTGACCTTTGAACTTCCATAAGATGGGTCGCGGTGTTAGTAGTGGCGGTGGTCAGAGTTCCTTGGGCTATCTTTTTGGTGGCGATGAAGCTCCAAAGTCAGCTGAGAAGCCTGCACCAGTTCAAAAGCCAACTCCTTCGTCCTCTGCAGAGAAGCTCAAAGAGATCCCAGCTGGTATTCAAAGTAGTAAAGCAACCAATAGTTACAGATCTGAAAGCCAGAACCGTGGAAATTTCATTGGGGTCAGTATCATTTATAAATATTTCCGTTACGCTTTTTTGGATCAGCAATTGAGTACAAATGGAACAAGAAAAGCTCTTTTATTTTCTCTCAATCTCAATTCACAATTTGTTCTTAGCTTATGACCCAGAATATTCAGTAAGGTTTCTTCCATTAGGTACACCCTTTAGTTATTTGCAAGTGCATTTTGTGTTTACATGTATATGGATCATGGCCAGGTTGGCAAGTTCTCTATTAACCCCATCTTTTCTTGTTATTTGATGTTTTGGCCATTTTTCTCTTGTAGATAAAATTCCAGTAAATCACCAACAGTCATACAAAACTGAACTTTTCATGTTATTTGGTGTTTTGGCCATTAATACTTACAACATCTGTATAATTGGAACATTTTGCATGAAATCCTACTATACCATTAACACCAGCAATAATCATCTCAGTTATTATGCACGGAGGACTGGTTGATCAGTAGTTCAACTTCTGTGGTTAAACATATTGTTTCTTCTGTTTTAGCAGTAACTCAGTAGTTCCAAATTTTATCCATGTAAATGCTACTGTCTCATGCTGTCTTGTAATACATTTACTGAGTTGTCTGTTTTCTCAGAAATTCGGGTGGCTATTACCTGAATTCATTTAACTCCTGAACGATGCTCTGTTATAAATATCAAATAGATGCTGAGATACCTTATCCATGAGAACCAACCTCAATCTTAATTGCAATCTATTCAGCTTGAGCCCAAGAATGCACAAAAGATTTTACAGAGAAAGTTACAAAAAAATTTCACTACGAAATAGTTACGCACTTTATGCTGACATTTGCTATTGCATGGTGCCACAGGACCGTACTTCGACGAAGGTGCAAGCTGCTCCAGGCGGCGGTTCTCAACTTGACTATCTTTTCAGCGGCAGCAAGGATGGCAAGTGATGCTCATCCACTGTTGAATTCACCATGAGCTTGGATGAAAGGTTCCTGCTCCACAAAAAAAAATGTATTCCCATGAGTGACTATCGAAAGGACCTGCTCATGGTATGTTACAGGGATTGCTTGTATGTGTGCATGCGTGTGTTGTTTGCGTATCCGTGTTTGTTGATCAGCAGCAACTTGTGCTAAGAGCTGACTTTTATCCCTATTTTCCATGGTTGTCTATGACTAGTTGGAATTGGTCTTTATGTTGACATTATTGTGGATGATGATTCAATGTGTAAATCTGTTCAAGTTGCGTCGTAGCCCCCGAGGCCAGCGTGGACGTGATTGTTGTCTAATGCCCGTTGTTGTGGTAAGAACTAAGAGGTGTTTCTGTTGTTCTTGGGTGCTGCTTGATGATGTGTTTCCTACAGGCCCCAAGCTTTGTATGGCTTCTGAAGTTGGTCCTTTCTGTGTTGCTGAAGCGGTAGATAAATTACTTTGCCAATGTTGATAGCTGGTGTGTTACTTCTCTTTACGTCTGGATCCACCGTAATACCAAACACCAAACAGAGCGCCTGTTCTTTACCTCACAAGCTAGCGGTTTTTGGTTTTTGTTAGAGTACTTAACTTTCAAAAAGAGTATTTTCTCAAGACGGGGGTCTACAAGTTAAACGATCTACACGTTAAAAACCCAACATATGTATCAGCCAAAATCGTAAGTAAGTATCTGTCTCTCCGTAATCTGTACCATAAATTCAAAAATTTCAGCTAAAAATCATAAGCCGCAGTCTAGACAAGGCCGCAAAACTACATATTATAGTTTTCGAACTATATTTTTCCGACTTAAATCAGGGTTCAGATATCATGATCACCTAGATTCAGGGTTCAGATATCATGATCACCTAGATTCTATGCTAACTTTCTATTTGAAGACCAAACCGATTTATTAACCTTTCAAGCTGGCAAGCAGTTTATCCCACTCCCATTTGTGGAATGAGGCGAGGCTGTCGGCATATATAGCTGGAGGCTAGACACGGGCCCTACTCGTTTTGGAAGAAAACTGAAAGATTAGCCACCGTTTGTTGCTGCCTTCGTACCAACTTGGCAACTTGCATGTGGTGGCAGAGATTGCCGAAAAGACGGCACAATGGCAGCAGCATGGGGACAGCAAACATTGTTCATGCGCCACCGTATGCGAAACCTTTGTTTTGTGCCATATCTTGGCAGACGGTTCACGTGAAGATCTAGGAAAACCTCTGCTCCTTTCATTTCTCTCGCTCCCAGGCTAGTCTCTATCTGGAATTTTTTTTCAAACCGCCAGAAAAGCCTGGCTCATGTTATGTTACAACGTGTTGCCTATATGCTGAAAATTGGAGTTTTCATGATTAATCTGATGGCATGTTCTTTCTTTGCACATATGACAAGTCACATTTGTTGTGACAGTTGAAGTGGAACTGTGTAGAGAACTACTGAAACTATAGCAATTCAGAGTAACATATTTTAACCAAAGTACTGAAACTACAGTAAAATGGGCGGCGAGTAAAATTAAGTAGAGGGACCAATTTGTTCATTAACCCAATCTAATGCCTTGGATTGTGACCTAACCAAGAGGTTTGTTGGCCTTCCATCTTTCCTGCAGAATCAATATTCCTTTTACTTTTCCATAAAAATGAAGCACCAAAAAAGCTTTCCATTTTTGGAGGAATGGAGGAGTAGCAGACACATGCACAAAGCCATTTCCATTTTTGGCAACTGCACTAAGTAAGTTTGCTTGTTTACAAAAATTACTAACAAATCCTATATTTTAGTGTTCGGCCACACGTATTTTACTACCCCCTTAGTTATTTTTTACTTGATGTACTAGAATCCATGCCTTCAAATATTCTATAGTTTGACCGCCAATATGTTTAGACATAATTTGTTTAGTGCTATCATAAAGAATGACAACTTGAAAAATACCATCACGAAAAAGAGACGCCGTGATATACTATCTCAAAGACCAAAATTTTGCAAAATGCCATTGTTGCGACTTTTTCCACCCGCGCTAGAGTGAATTAACCATTTTGCCCTAATTCCTCCTTTTCTTTCTTTTCCCACCTGTCATCCCCTGCAACCTCAACCCCAACTGGCTTCACCCTCAAACTCCTCACATCACTTAGGCGCTCACGGCGCACAGCGGTGACACGATTCGCGCTATCTCCATCTAAACTGGCACGAGCACCAGAAACTCATTAACCCACTTATGCTCACCTACCACCCGATTTCACCGGAAAACCACCGGAAGACCCTAGTTGGCAACCTCATCGTCCCCAGATCCAATCCGCTGTGGCCAGGCTATCTCTTACCATCTCCACGCAAACCACTGCCTCCCATGGCTTTCTCTCATCCTGGAACACCTCATGCCCACGGTAAACTGGCAAGATCTTCACTGGAATGTCATTGACACCATTCGCCTCCGCCTCGTCCGTTCTCTCACCGTCAGTAGTGCCATCATAGCGCTGCCGTACCTACGACACCACTACCTATCTCCTCCTAGATGTTGCTCCATGCTTACCTTCGCTTCCTTCCTCTCCCTTAGGATCGGTGGGAATGCCATGAGCCCTTCCCTAGCGCCGATGACCAAGCCACCGCCTTCCCTCACATTGCAGTACATCATCTCAGCCAAAATCATGCAATTATTCGTGTTGCTTCATGTTCCAAGAGTAGGAAAACACGTTAGGGTAATTAATTTGCCCCCTGGAACCTCACCGCCACACCATGTCTCCTCTAACCCCACCGACGGCCATCGTGAGCAGGCTTGCACAGAGCACACTGAGCTGGGTTAACAGCGCCAATAGAATTCCCTTGAGCCATAGAAGCATGTAACGCCCCCATTTCTAGGGTTGTTAGGATTTCCTCACAACTGCCCATTGTTGTTCAGCTGCAAGTATTATCGACGAGTGTACATCATTTTCAACATAAGCTTAAGCACAAAGACTAGACTTTATTACAAAATTAAGGCTTAGCAGCCAAGTTTTACACAACGGGGTATGTGGCCCAAAGTTATAATACAATACAAAAGAACTCCACAGGTGTGCTTGAATATAGAATAAACTCTAACACCAAGCATCTTCTACATCGTAGAGATCTTCAAAGCCTTCCTCAATGGTTCCTTCAATATTTTCCCAAGCATTTCCATAAATAGTTTTGCAAGTGTGAGTACAACAACCATACTCAATAAGTCATACGGGAAACACTATATAGCTACTTACTAGGATTTTCAAGAGATGAGAATATAGTGGTTTTGTTAAAGTATTTTTGTGGATATAATTTTATTTGTAAATATTTTTAAACACAGAAGAATAATAACTTCTTACAGAATTGGGGTTTTAACATCTCGATTACCAAACTTCACATTTCCAAATTATTTTCAATTCTACTTATGCCTCACTATTGAAATCACCCATTAAACACATCTTTATTTACTGGAAGCACGGTGTATTCGAATACTACATATTATGTCTCTGCGGAATTGTCCAATTTTACCCACAAGAATTCTTAACTCCCATGTCCGGGTTCAAGAAGACAAGATTGTTTCACTGCTCATCTTTTTATATAGCCTCTACCCGATAGACTAGGTACCTCTCGTCACGGAATACGACGGCCTGATAGGGCGGAGCCTACCATTGTGAAAGTATGGTTTTACCGTTTCCATACCACATTCTTACACCTGTTGTTCCCTCTTCCAAAGCAGTATATCATATCCTTATAGTAGATATTCAATCGATTTGAGCAACTACTAAACCAGGTTAGACAAGTCAACGCTTGTTGTTGAGCGGTTACTATGTTCTTTACTTAGCATAAGATTCCAGTCCTTACTTTTTATCCACCAGGTAACCATTCACAAATAAATATCCCAGTGCACTACGGCACCATCACTACTAGTGTAAAGTAGTTAAATTTTCTAAACTACCATGGTATATTTTATAGTAATTTATTATTACTAGGGCATGTCAAGTGAATATGGCCATCAAATAAAACAGAGTTTTTCATGTGGTAGGACATAACTAATATCATATCATTCTAAACATTTATTGTATAAGAAATAGCAGTGCATAAATAACATAATGAAAATACTGATAAATAAATAATTAAAGGAATGTAGGTTCAACATGATCAAAGAAATGCGACTTGCCTTACGGATCAATGTATTCTACAATTTTGTATTCTTCTAATTCTTGTGCTTGATCTTAAGCTTCTTCTTCCTCGACTGGCTGACCTTCAATGCCGTGCGCTAATACAAAACAAAAGAAAATAATTCAATTCCATGCTCGAAGGGTTGAGCTAGGAACAAAGAAATCAAATAAAATCCAAGAAAAACAAAAAAAATAGGTTTTTGGGTTTATAGGTGTCTAATACGGGGAAACGGAGCTAAGGGATGGATCGACGGGCTCGAAACGGTCGAAATGGGTATACATATGCATTTTCAGGTTTGGGTGAACAGTAACAGGTCTGGACACTATTCACTACGGGTCTTACTATTCGTACTTGGAGAATTCTACGAGTACTCAGGTGGTCAGTGGTATCGGTGAGGCTGCAAGACGTGGTCGTAACCGGGTTACAACTACGAAAACCGAGCACTCGGTGTGGTCGTAAACCACAATGCAGTCGTAAACCGCATCGTGGTTGTAAACCATAGCATGGTCGAAGCCACACCGTGGTTGTAACGACAACATGGTCATAATGACTACGTGGTCATAACGACTACTGAGTAACTGAGTGCGAAGTCGATGGAGGTCAGACGGTGCACGAGTTGCTCTAAGATCAGACGTGTCCGAGCAGTTGATGGGTTTGGATGGGGTCTGGGTGGCTTAAGGGCATCGAATGGTGTACGAGTGGCTTAGAAGCATCGGACGGCATCCAAGTGGTGTTGCTCAGGACTCGAAGCGCCGCGATCTAAGTTTCTCTCGACTACAAGGTGGTCGGAGACTTCAAGTGGCGGAGCGGCTGGGGATTTCAAGCGGTGGGGCGATTGGGGAATCCGTGGTTGAAACATCAATCGACGACCATGGGTGGGTTCCTAGTGTCTGAGGGTTTCCATTTTGGGGTTCGACGGTGGTAGGAGAGTTGGCATTCGCCAGCAATGAGGCTTTCTCTCTACAGGATATTTGAATGGTACATGGCATATTGACGTGTTTCTAGGACAGTAGTGCTTGCATTTAAGCATCCTGGGGGTTAGAGGAAGGTCGGGGAAGTGGTGGCTCAAATCGGGGATCACTGTGTTGGGCTGTCCACGGTGAGGCTCCATGGCCGAGCAACGGCGCTAGTCATCAGGGCGGGGGACGTTTCGGGAAGCTATGGAAAGGCTTCGATGGTGTTTCTGGGAGTGTGACGTTGCTACGGGTGGAAGTAATTGTGATGTAATTGACTAGTTACCGAGAATTGGAATATGGCTTACTTTGAGATCTTCGGGTGGTTGCCAGTGAGGCTTTAGTCAAAAGCTTAATTGGGGTGTGGTGGTGTCTCACTAGATGCTTGAGCGATGTCTGGAGGGGATCTCAGGCTTTTATAGGGATCCCATGGCGGTTCAGCATAGGGGCGGGGCTTTGGCGGCGGTTGCGTGTGGCAGAGGTCGGGAAGGCGTGGCTGGTAGAGGGAATGCACTGGTTGCCTCGGGTGTAGCAATGCGGCGATCAAAAGGTGACAGAGGATGTCAGGTCGGCTGTGAGAGAGTTAGGGCAGAGAGATAGCGGGGAGGTCGGCGAGGCAATAGAGAGGGGCGGCGGCAGCGTTTGTCCAAGTGAGGGTCACGGTAATGAATGAGGGTGCTACGGTGGCTTGGGTTGGTAGCTTAAAGCTTCACGACATGCGAAATTACAGTGCGAGGCTGTCGGTTGTGAGGCAGGGGAGAGTAGAGGCGGTGGTGGGTGCGGCCAGCTGCTTTGACGCATGGTCAGGGTAGTCAAGGGAGTTGTTAGGGGCGAGAAGAACGAGGTGGTACAGGCTCTAGCTGGTTGCAGCAACGTGGCAGCAGCGAGAAGGCGCGAGAGCGAGCGAGACTGGGCGGCGGCAAAAATAGGGGCGACGGTGATCTTTTCAAACAATGAGTAGTACCAACGCGAAGATCAGCCGTTGAGGCAATGCAGCAGGGAGATTAGGGCTTGGATGGCTAAGATTTGAGTTGAATTAGACCAAGGTTTAGGAGAATCAAATTCAACAAGAATTAAAATTTCTTTTGAAATTTTCGGTTTTGTTTCAAAGCACATGCACATTCTATATTTTGGATTTTCTCACCTTCTAGTTGCCATCCCTCTAGTCCAGATCATCGCTGCCGCCCTACACAACTACGCCATTGCCCTGGTGTGCCTTCGTCTAAGCCATTACTGCAGATGGACTTTTGGTTGCCCTAGCAGTCTGTTTTGCTAGTTTATGGTCATCTCCATGGTCCTGCTCACCGGCGGTGAGCTTGGCCAGGGCCAACAATGGCATCTCCTCTACTCTCTCTCTCTCTCTCTCTCTCTCTCTCTCGTTTTGTGGAGACGAGGACGAAAGAACTGTAGTGCTCACATGTGGCCCCCACTATAATTAGGATTAGTTAAAGGGTTGAATAGGGATTATTGTTAGTATGACACGTGAGACCAGAGGATTAGGAAATTTAATTAGGGCCTAATTTTAGTTTTGTCTCAATGACGATTTGGCCCTACCGCTAATTTGAGATGTCTAAACTGGCCCCTCTGTTCTCTGTTCTCTCCAAAGGGCAAAAGTGTCATTTTCAAAATTTATCTCACCTAACTGGCAATTGACGGAGCAAATGGATAGAAAAGCTAACAATGATGGCATTCTCTAGAGTTTTTATGTTTGCGATGGCATTGGCAGTGCCTCTTATTCATGTGGTATTTTCCAACTTGCGAACAAACACAATGGTATTGAGCAAATTTGCTCGTGTTTAAAATTATATATAGATTGACTATACGAAAATTATATCATCAGTTATGTCATTAAAAATACTTTTATAATATTATACTTTTACTAGTATATCCAAATAAAAATGTATAAAAAGTAACGGATAAAATCACATCTCGGAAACTTTGAAAGTAAAAAATGTCAATAAAAAAGAGAGTATTAACATAAGACCAGCTAGACTCGTCCAACGTCAACCCATTGCCATCCCTAGATACCAACAGGAATGAGCTAATTGAGAGGTATTTTTTTATGCTTTGAATCAAAAGCTTTGCGCCTATTCTTTTCTATTACGGTTAATGATTTATGAGTGTAGCTGATGGTTTTGTTCTTAGAGCGAGTATTTGTGCGGACGAATCGAATACTGATAAGCCGCTTTGAAAAAGTTATTTTGATAAATTGCTTCAAAAAACGATAAAGAAGCTGTCCCATTTGTTTGTTAGAGGAAAACTATAAGCTAAAAAGAATAAGACCTTTGCCTCTTGGTAGTTTTCTTTCTTTTTCTTTTTTGAGAAAAAGCCTTTGCTTGTTCATAAGGAGCTGCAGCAAGGCTTTCAAAAGTTCTTCTAACTGACCTGAGCGGCGGAACAAATTTGAAAAAAAAGCCTTTGCGTCATTGCGTGTTCGTATGCACAACACGATTCCCATTTTTGCACGGCCAAACAAAACTGCTTATTCCATGCGTGACGCCCAGCCTCGACCTGTCGACAGACAAAAAAAACCCTAGTTACAAGGATAAGGATTGACCGCCCAATCCCTCGCATTTTTTCGGACAGCCTCTCCCATCCATCATCCATGATCCCATCCCGTCTCATCTGCTCCTAGCAGCGGCAGCAGCCTCCTCCTCTCCTATCTATCAATGGCTGATCGGCACTGTGCATGCATGCACGCGCTCGCGTCCCAGCCACACACCCCCGGGGGAATCTCGCCTGTTCCTCTGCCCCGCCCCGTACGCACCGTACGGCCTCGGCACGCCCGCCGGCCACTCGCCGCAGGACAGCGCCGCGCC
Organism: Dendrocalamus sinicus; assembly: GCA_036346575.1. Taxonomy (NCBI): domain Eukaryota; kingdom Viridiplantae; phylum Streptophyta; class Magnoliopsida; order Poales; family Poaceae; genus Dendrocalamus; species Dendrocalamus sinicus. The sequence goes on along the minus strand of CM070675.1, from coordinate 18,216,204 downwards.
CGCCGGGACCACCTCCCCGCTGTCCCAGCGGGCGCGGGCCACCACGCAACAGGGGGAGCCAGCCAATGGCTTGTCGCCACGTACCCTGCACAGGGCCTCCGGCCAATCGGACCACGACAGCGCCGCCCGCACCCGAGCCCCCACTGTAGGTTGCTATAAATAGGCGCCTTGGCGCTACGTTTCAGGCCCCGGCCAACCTCGTCACAGTTGCCAAAAATAGCATAATTAGGAGGCGAGGCTGAGCTGAGCTGGGCTGAGCCGAGCTGCGTCTCTCCGGTGACCGGCCGGACGACGGCGCGCGATGGGGAGGGGGAAGGTGCAGCTGCGGCGGATCGAGAACAACGTGAGCCGGCAGGTGACGTTCTCGAAGCGGCGGTCGGGCCTGCTCAAGAAGGCGCATGAGATCGCCGTGCTCTGCGACGTCGACGTCGCGCTCATCGTCTTCTCCGCCAAGGGCAAGCTCCACGAGTACTCCACGCACAACAGGTGCGCAAAACATATGCACACGCACACATGATGGCCTTCTCTTTTCCTCTCTTTTCTCTTCTTTTCTTGTTTATCTTTTAAGACGGAAACGACAGGACAGAGCTCTGTCAATATCATTATAAAGGGAAAGCAGGAAAGAAAACTCGTAGAACAAACAAGCGCTAACGAGCAAATGCATTATTTTTTTAGCTGCAATTTATATTTTTTAGCTACAGCTTATTAGCTTGATAAATAATAATTACTAAAAAAAATCAAAATCAAAAACCGGCTAAATAACCAAAAAGATCGCAAAACGGCAGCAACTAGCCAAAAGCCTCGTAAAACTACTCTTTAACTTTGAAGTTCTATTTAATTTCTCGACATAACCGCGTCCTTGATCGGATTTAGAACCTTCTAAGGGGCTAAGAACTCCAATAATCTTGATTTAATCATGACCCTTGGATTCCTTTCCTTCCCTAATTAAGTCCCGTCTACGTTCACTTTTTTCCCCATTTTTGCTAGTGCGTGCATGCATGGACGCACAAACAATGTAAATGGTATATTTTTCCTACTAGTGGCAGAAGTACAAACCAATAATTTGAAGGGTGACACTGTATAATGGGTACCTTTTTGCTTTATTTCCTGATATGGAACTATTGTACCATACCTAACGTATACTATTTTGGTACATGCCCTGGTGCAGAGGTGCCCATGCATGCATGGCCTAGTATGTTCTATTTATGGAGTTATAGTACCTCCCTGCTCTTGTACGGCAATGTACTGGCACTGTGTGCTGCTGCAGTACTGGAGCTATAGTACCTCCTCTACACTACATTAGTAACGTACCACTTATATAAAGTGCTGTTCTTTTGATTCTGTTTATAATTTTTTAAAGTGGCAGTGGACGTACGGAGGCCCGACGATATATTTTTGACTCAAAACGTCATTTGAAAATTCGTTTTAATAAACTGTCTTATTTATTTTGATTTTTTTGGATAAATCAACAGTTAAAATTGTTTTATTATGTTGCTGGTCACTCACACACATGACACTGCTGACACAAAGTGTTTTATCATGTCACACGCATGACACAAAAGATCCCTTGAGAAAATCATGCGCTGTTTACACTTGTGACCTTTATTTTCTTTGTACATGGAGCAAGTTTTGACTTTTGTTGACTACGTTTGTATGAATCGGGCTTCTCCTTTTCGATCATTGTTTATGTGTGCATTAGAAGCTAGTAGGAACTAGGGCAGGTCTAATGCAGTGGTCTACTATGAGAGCTACGATTACAAACATATATTTTACTTGTATACTATAACGAGTAACTTATCACTTATTTCATTTTGTATCGAGTAACTTGTTGTATATTTTATTTTGCACTAGGGTTAATCCATAGTTTCACTTTTGCATCAAGGTGAACCAAATCAAATTTTGCTTTGCACTAGTTCAACCTTGCTTGGCTTAAACTGACTCAAAATAATGATAAGTCAATATACACAATTTTGATTGCTCTGTTCCTTTAATTTGATTGTCTTGTTTGGGACTGGAATTGATTAGCTAGTACAAAGTAAAATTTTATTTGGTCTTCTATGGTGCAAAATGAAATAAACGACAAGCTATCTGATGCAAAGTGTAATTTACTCAACTGTATATGTAACCACTAGCTAACACCAGTTGGCAGTCACGGTGGGTCCTGACGACATGTGCAAATTAGAAGAGTCCGTTTACCGGTGAGTCCTGGTGATTTTTATAAATTTGTTCGGTTTCTCTGTACAAATAGCGTTTTTTTTTAATTTTATGAGGCTATTTTTTAATGAATATGGGGCTTAATTAGTTAGGCATGCCCGGAAGCACAAATGCATTTTCGAAGTTGTGATAAGAGTAAGTTTCTTTCTTTGTCCCGTGACTCCTAGATAAATAGTGACAAACGGACAATGCTGTAACACATATTTAGTTTTTGAAGGAAATATTCCTGATTTATATTAGATTAAAGCACAGTACAAAGTCCCTGCAATTACAGTGAGGTACAGAACATATGCAAAAATACAACCATGTCCAACCGGACCGAACTGCAAACTACACCTATATTTAGTACTGGAACGTGTAATTTGGTAACAAGGACACATACTGCTTTGAGAAGTGTTTGATCTGGACACTATTATTGGAGCGACAAGGACACTGGACAGACACTATTTTCGTTACTGTTTTAATGATTTTTGGTTGAGTTGTTGTGCCTGCTACTGCTGAATGTATGAGATAAGCAACTGATTGAAGGAAATACGTGGATCCCACGTTTCCTTGACTTGGAGAAGACTTGGTTGTTCCCCTTTATTCTCATATATGTTCATGTCATTATGTTCGCATTGAATTGTTTATAGCTAAATCTGCATAGGTATTTTGTTAAATCAATTTTCTTATTTCTTTTAACAGCATGGAGAGAATCCTTGAACGATATGAGAGATGTCTGTTATCAGAGGGAGATGTGATTGAAGAGTACCCTGAACTGAAGGTAGGAAGGGGGAACGTTCATGGTAGCATTGTAATACTTGTGATCTGGATTAATCTTCTGAAACTATGATGATCAATAGATACATCATACATCTAACATTGTGGTTGTATATTGTTGTGTTCTTTACCTTACTGATGAGGACTCTAATTTGTGCCTTACAGGGGAGTTTGAACTATGACCACATCAAGTTGAGGTCTAGGATTGAAGCTCTACAAAAGAGCCAAAGGTAATGAAAAGAACAAAAAATATATATTTTTGACCATAAAACAACATTAAGTGCTCTTCTACAGAAAGTTTTTTTTTTGTTTTTGTATTTACCAGATCAAGTGGCATTGTAGTGACACCACTAGTATACTCTGTGTTAGGAAAACTAAAACTAGTATCTCCATGCCTTTTATCTTTTCTAAAAGAAGGAAAATACTAAGATGCACACTTTCGAAGAGTGGAGAATTAAATTAATTAAGCTCTCTAGTACTTAAGTAGTAGGGAATTAAATTAATTGAGCTCTCTATTGATTTTAAAAGTTGTGCACTAAGCCACTTGTGGAAAATAATCATTTTGGTTTCATCTTGCGTACTTATGTATTGTCCAGCTGGTAACGTGGGCTTGAACCAATGCATCAGTCATATAAGCTTGTAATTAAGTAGGTGGAAAAGATATTTATCTTCTTGATGCTAGATTGGAGTAGATAGTTAGATACTAATGGGGCTTAAGCTTCTGTGAAGTCAACAAAGAAAACATTATTTGGCAAGACTTAAGCTCACATAAACATTAACCCCAAGTTTTGACTCTTTCATATATAATACTTGGCCAGATTCATCTATTTTGTTCTGCATGTAGCTCAAAATTCTCCAAAAAGTCAGAAGAGAAATGCTAAACATACACCTAGATAAATTTTTCTGAAGAATCTCTTGTTTAATTGTGATGGCCTAATTGGTAGGATAGGGCTCACATGCTCACGCCTGTCATTCATGGCTCAGGAATCTTATGGGAGAGCAAGTTGACTCCCTGACACTGAGAGAAGTCCACCAGCTTGAGCAACAGATAGACAGTGCTCTCAGGAACATCAGAGCCAGAAAGGTAGCATGCCACATGCACACTAGACTTGCTGAACTAAGGACTTGTTTGGAATGGAGGAATCTGATAGGAATTTTTCAGGAAATGCACTTGTTCCTGCGAAATTCCTCCGTTCCAGAATGATACGTAGAAATTGTGTTTTTCTTGATGATCATTTAAGTGTTGCTAATGGTTTTGTAATATCTTCTTTCAGAATCATCTCTTGCTCAACTCGATCGAGGAGCTCCGAAAGAAGGCAAATATTTAATCATTTTGGTTCTTGAACTTGTAGGTCAGGTTTCCATCTTCTGATGAGAGTAGTCACAGGTTCAGGATTTTGCTTCTTTTTTTGCAGGAAAGTTTGCTGATGGAGCAAAACAGCATTCTGGAGAAGGTAAAAGCTCCCTACTCATGCGACAAAAAGTTTTCAGTCAATGTAACAGAACTGAATCATTGTGTTAATGCGTTCATGTGAAAAAGGAGAAGGCTGAACTGGATGCATCCAAGCACAAGAACGGTATATCCTCCTCCACTGAAGCAGTTGCTCCTATCTGCAACGCTGCAGCTGCCTTCCTTCCCAACCTGAACATCTGGTGAGCATCCATCCATCCACGCACTGTCTCCAATGCCAGCTTGACATTTGTTTCTTCAGTTCCTTCACTGCAACCGAAAGTCTGAAACCCGGCCATCAAACCGCAGCGGCGATGACTCCGAGGAGCCAGCGACGGCGCCGCTTGATCGGACGAGCAGTGGCGACGGCTTGCCGTGGTGGATGCTTCAGACGTCACCGAAAGGCTAGATGAGGACTGAATGCTTGTATCATCAGATATTCAGATGATATGGTCTCACTCATGGTGGCTGAATAATGGACCCAGCTTCTAAGCTTTCTTGATTGCTAGCTTCTGAGCTTCCTTTTGTAGCCTTTAATCTCTAGTGATGACATGCTCTAATTTGTGCTGCTAGTTTGATGCTATTTCTGTGATATATGCTGCTGGATTTGGATTTAATTAGGATGCTGTTTTAAGAATCCTTCATCCTTGTCTTTCGTGCCATTTGAGTTCTTTTCCTTGACTTGTGCTGATAAGGCTGATGCGTATTTTCATTCTATCTTGTCTGAATTGTTTCACAAGCAAGCCGAGCAGATCCTTCAAAAAAATAGCAAAAAATGTGATCATATTTGTTGAGGTATGGATGGATTGTTTGTCTTCCCTCAACAACATAACCTTTTGAGGCCAGCTATAGCTGGTGCACATGCTTTTAGATATGATCATCAGATGACATGGTTTCTGAATAATTTCTTGATTGCAAGCTTCTAACTAGGCTTCATTTTTTTTGTTTTGAAGTAGAACCACTTGCTAGGAAGTGATGGCAAGATCCAACTAAAGCTGCTAGTTTGATGTAATCTCTGAGATGTATGCTGCTGGATTTGGGATCTAATTAGAATGATGTTTTAGTGTAATCCATGTCATGTCTATGTCATGTCATTTGAGTTATTTCTTTCACTGAGGTACTGAGCTAAACAGGTAAATTAAATGGTTTCACTTTGTTTTCTGAATTGTTTCATGGACAAAAAGGAAGTCCAACGGCGTGTTTGGAGCAGGAATTTCACAATTTCTGCAAAATCCCTACCAACATATCCTATATTCCAAAGAAAAAAAATACATTTTTCAACCTGATGTATTCTCGGAGTCCGATTTTCAATTCCTAACTCTAAAACAGTTCACTTTCCATCCCTTAACTATCTAAACGAGAGCAAACTACCCCTAGAGCCGGTCATGTTGCTGGATTTTGTGAAGTTTGGTCAAAAATAGACCCCTATAGCAGGTAAATACCAAATCTAGCTTCCGGAACATCGTAATTCCGTTTCTAGCTCCCTCCCGACTGCACGTTTAATTTGACGAAGACACGTGGCAGTCGTGCGATCGCCGACCGCACGACTACACTGTTCATGCGAGTCGTGCAGTCGCCGACCGCACAGACTCAACTGGCATCGTGGCATGTGCCCAGTACCCTCCCTCGCCATATACATTCTTCTACTTCAAACTTGCTCAAAGTTTTCTTGGATCCACATGCATGATACTGGAGGAATTCGTGTTTGATTTTTAGACTAGTGAAATAGTATCCATCCTATCCTATGTCTAAAACATTTCATTTGGTTGGTAGCTGAGTCGTGCAGTCGCCGACCGCACGACTCGCATGAACACTGCAGTCGTGCGGTCGGCGACTACCACTGTCGTCGCTAAATTAAATGTGCGGTCGGGAGGGGGCTAGAAACGGAATACGGTGCTTCAGAAGCTAGATTTGGTATTTACGTGCTACAGGGATCTATTTTTGACCGAACTTCGGATTTTGTCACCTGGCCCAATTTTGTGTTGACGTGGCATCACAGTCAGCATCAAATACTTAGCAAGCAAATAAAAAGGTAAAAAAAGCATCACATGTAAGCAAGATTTTTCTTATGTGGTATTCAGCACTAACATAAAAAAATAGCAATTTCCTTTATTGTGCATGTAGCAACGTCACCGTCTTCCTCTCGCCCGTTCGCTTCTCTCACTGTGCAGAAGCCAGCAGCCGCTTCCTACCCCTTGCTCCCGCCGCCGCGCCAACCAGATCAAGCCACCCTTGGCCCGCCGGAAGCCAGGATCGCCGTCGACCACAAAAATTTTTCACACCACTGCAACTAACATTTGTCATAATCTCATCTCTCTGCTTCGCGACCGTAATGGAGACCAAATCTGCTTTTCTTTGGTCTGCTTTTAAAGACAGACTGGGACAAATGCAGACTTATCTTATTTGGAAGTCAATTTTTCCAAAGAAGAAACTAATGAAATTGTGCAGCTTCCCACTGATTGTTCTCCTGGTTCTGTTGACTTCGATGACCCTTTTATGAAAAAAAAAATGCTGGAAATGTTATAGCCGACGATTTGGACGATCTTTGTCAACAATTTTACAATGGAGAGGTTAACTTTACATGTATTAATTGATCCTCTGTCACTTTGTTAGACCATGTGGAGGTCACGAATACAGTGATAATGAATAATTGGCTTTTGGGTAGCATTTAAATTTGTGTTTGTGAAAGTTTCGGTCGACCACGGTTGTGGTCAGCAATCGGTAGGTTTCGACCACGGACGATAGTCCGATCGGCTATGTGATGGATGATCCGATCGGTAGGTCTGATCTGCAGGCGTCGACCAAGGCATGTTGACCACGCAGATCGACCACGGTAGAATGACTACGGAATTTCGATTACGGCAAAACGACTACGGCAGTAATCGGTAGGCTTCGACCTCGAAAAGTGAACTAGTTGTATGCAATAATGAACTGGTCGTATGCAATAGTGAACTGGTCGTGAGCTGCAGTGAACCAATCGTGAGGTACAGTGAACGGTCGATAGTCATAGCTTTGTGTCAGACTAGTCTTACTGGGTGGTCTAAAGTTGATTTTTGCAGAGCGCGGAATTGGTGGTCATAGATTATTTGGTTTGTAGTTACTAATGGTTAAGATTGTGGTTTGTGTGTGTAGAATAATATCGGTCAAGTTGGAGAGAACTTGTGCCAGGAGAAAGTTCTTTGGTCTTACATGTGCAGATTGGCATGGAGACAGTCATGGTCATTGACGAGGAGGACCAGGACTAGGAGGGGAAAAATATGAGATCCAGGCGGTTAAGGATGTCACGAGGTGATCTAACTCACGTTGGAGCATGTGGAGATTAATGGTGGATAAGGTGTGGAAAAACTGCGTGGTTTTTGTATGTGCAGGTTGGGTGTAGAGACGATCATGGTCGGTGACAAGGAGAACCAGGACTAGGAGGGGGAAATCTGAGGTCCAGGCGGTCAAGAATGTCACACGGGGTGGTTGGGCTCATACTGGAACATGTGGAGATCAAAGGTGGTTGATGCGTGGAGAAGCTATGAGAGGTGCGGTCCTAGAGGCTTCGTCACGTGATGAGATTGGAGAAGTTATGGAAGGAGTCATAACTTGGAAGGTTTAGAGATATTGAAAAACCCGTGTTTGGAAAGGTTTCAGGTCCCTTGATTTTCAGCAAGATATGATTTCACATCCATGTTTGACAAGGACACGATTTAGGGCTCTAGCATATAAATAGGAAGGAGAGGTTAAGAGTTAATGTGCGGTTTTTGGTAGGGCTTTTGGAGATAAATCTTTTGTGCTATGGTTTGAGGGGTGCCGTGATGGCACTTTGTAGCCACCAATTATGATTCACAAATGAAGATTAGATCTGTTCCAGAAAAGTTAGCTGGTGTCGATGGCATGGTTTCTGGACGTTGTCTTCGACTTGTTCTTGTTCCAAGCATATTTGCATGTGGCAAGATAGTGTCCCTCCGTTGACTTAATCTCACGTCGAGTCATCCACTCGATCGCCATCAATAGTATCGGTAGGGAGAGTAGACCAGACCACGTCTATTAGAAGGTGTTGTTTTCTCAAAGACACAGATATTAGAGAAGGTTCTACTTCTTGTGTCGAAGATTTCGAGTATGTGCAAACCAAGCAGTCGAGTGAGCAGTCGAACGAGTAGTCGAGTGAGTAGTCGAGCATCTTGTGGTCGAAATTCACATCTGGTAAGTTAGATTATTTTTCTTTTAGTTTGAGATTTATTTTCAGGCACCAAGAAGCGGAGGCAATCATTCACCCCCTCTGGTTGCGGTATATAGAGAGGTATGTGAATCGTTCCCCTATGCTAGATGATACTAATTTTGCTTTTTAGAAGTGTCAGATGCAAGCGTACATTGACTCTTAGGATAGTAATGTTTGGAATAAAGTTTCTATACCATATGAAGTTCCTGTTACTATTATGACTTTAAATAAAGCAGATGTCGATTTAAATGATCAAGCTCATAACTTGCTATTTCAAGGAATTTCTCGCAAAGAATTTAATTGAGTAGCTCACATTAATTCTGCCCAATTAATATGGAAAGCTCTTTGTCATTATCATGAAGGAACTATTAAAATCAGGAAAGTGCGCAAGAATCTGTATAAAAAGAGTATTCTGATTTTGCTACGAAGCTTGGTGAATCTATTGATAATCGTTTTGCTCGTTTTGAGAAGATATTGAGTGATTTGTGCAGAGTTAGTGTTATTCCTACTAATGGAGATAATGCAACTAAAATTTTAAGATCTTTAGGTTTTAAGTGATTGATGGTTGTCACGACCATTAATCAAATTGTCGATCTAGATACTCTAACCATAAATGATCTTTATTCTGGATTGAAAACATATGAGATGGAAGCTTTACCATCTAAGATTGATAAATCTTCATCTTTAGTACTTGTGACTAACCCTGTGTAGGTTGCTTCGAGTGCGTTCTGTTGTGTTTCCTTTTCTGCTTTGATTTCCTTTTTAGAGGAACATTTCGAGCAGCTACCTGAAGATGATCTGGTGATGATTTTCTCATGGGCATACAAGGCACTTAACAATGTGAGGATGAGAAAACGAGGTGGTGTGTCAAATCTGCTTAGATGTTATGAATGTGGTGACCCAGGCCATATTAAGACAGATTGCCTCAAACTCAAAGGAAGAGTGATAAAGGAAGACAAAAGTTATTGTTGTCGACCATCCAAGAATATCAACACCAAGGGCAGGAATTTCCATCGCAAGTTTGCTGAAAAGATTATATCGACTCTTGAGCATCTTGATTTGAATGATGTGTAATATGAGAGTTGCGACGACAGCGGCCACAACAATGATTATGATAAAGGAAAGAAAAAGAAGAATGACGACTTCACGGGCATGTGCTTCATGGCAAGTAACAACAACGACGACGATTATAGTGATCTCGATGAGGTAAGACCGTTGTATGATAAGCTTAAAGATAATTTAGTTAAACTTGCTATTGAATTAAAGAGATCAAAAAGAAATTGAAAGAAAATAATTTTGTTGTTGAAAGCTTGAATTCTGGGATTAATAGACTTAGAGCTTCTATTCCTAATGATGAATTGTGTGAGTCTTGTCAAGTTTTGCGTTTTGAGTTGGAGTCTGCTAGATCAATTAGTGCATCAAACATGGTTCAACTTAGGAATGTAACTGCTAGATTTGATAAATTAAGATTGGCACATGACTCTTGTGATGAAAGTTAAAACTTGCTAATGATGACATTGAAAAGCTTAAGTTTAATTCTTCTAAAGAATGTTCTAAGTGTGATTTGCTACAAGCTAGATTTAATTCATCTCGGGAATCAATTCAACAAATGCTCTATCATGAAAACCTTTCTTGCTCTAACTGTCCTAAATTAAATATTGAAATTGATACTCTAACTAAGCAGTTGAAGGAATTTGCTGGAAAAAAAAGATTGGTTCAATCTAGTACTTTCAAGAATCCTATGATAGAACCTATTAATTGCATAACTTATCCCTCATTGGATAAAGAAAATGAGTACCTTAAGAACACTTTAAATAGATTTTCTTTTGGCAAGAAGCGTTTGAACACGATTTTAGACAAGTCAAAAATAAGTGTGAAAAACCATGGTTTAGGATTTATTTTTATTGAGCATGCCAAAAATAATCCTCTTAAGGTTGTTAAGCTTCTAGAACCTAACAAAATTGAAGTAAAATCTGAACCAAAACACATTGTGTTTAAATCTCTTGGTATTGCAAAGGAGTTTTCTACCAAAGTGAATACTGTGAAGTCATCAGGTACGACCTCTCATCAAGTCAAGTATCACTATACTCATTGTGGTAGAGATGGTTATTTAGTTTAATTTTGCTTTGGAAAAGCAAAGAAAGAGAAGAAAGACAGGTTAAGGAAGCGTTCTCGAGTGTAGTCTGTGCAAGTTCCTTATTGTCACTTTGCTCCCTCTAATCAATCATCTGTAGGTTGTTTCTTTACTTTCTCTAATCAATCTTCTGCAGTTTTGGGAGCTTTTACAATAGGACCGGCCAGACAAGCTTTTTCTATGGTCAGACTAGGGTTTCAACCAGTGTTTTCTACTTGATTAGACCAGTTGGCGGTTAGACCGGCCTTATAGAAGTGGTCAGATTGTTTTCGTCCAGCATTTTCCACTCGGTCGACAGTCAAACCAGCCTTGCGTCGGTTGTCAGACTCCCCTGTGGTCGGACCATCATTTCAATGACTATCTGGTCGAAACTTGATAGAGGCTAACTCTTCACTTAAATCATTATCGTTGTTTATCGTTACTCCTGTTCATCGTGTGTCGTAGTACTAGATTTCTAAATCTTATTTCACTAACTCCAGTACTATGAGATCGATATTTCCTGTGATATAAGACCAGCTAACGTGGGATGGGAACATGCACTTGATTGGATTCCAGTCTTTTACATCATTGCTTGACTAGAACACTTGATGGTTCTTTACTTTCTTTGATAGCTTCCAAGAGATTTCACCTACTGAGAAAACCATGTGGAAAAGGTGATGTTGTCCTACACCTGGTTGAGTTCCTGTTTCAGATTACTCGTATTCTCTCAAACTTGTTCGATTCTTCTCAGTTGTCACTTTTGCAAAGTGTTTTGGGTGTGCTGCATTCTAAGGGATTATTTTGAGGGAGAGCTTATTGTTAAAAATTTCAGAAACTTTATTTATTATACTTGTCAAATAACACATCAAGTCCAAGTCATTGAAATTAAATGAGTAGTAAAGCTATCTTTATCATATTTACTCATATGTTGTGTAGTTTTGATCATAATTTGTTAAAATTATTTTGCTACACTTGAACTAAAATATGACATGGTGGAATACTTTGACTAGAAAGATTATAGATAGCACTTTGTGTTGTTTATCTAAAAGGATTAGCTTGATTGTGAGGCTTATCTTAAATCTTGGCTCTGAGGCTTGTATGTTTCATAATTGCAATCATTTTATGTTCACACAAGTTGGCATGTTATAAAAAAAATGAGAAAGAGAAGATTGAAAAGATGTATGCTTCAAACATGCCATGGTTAAACAAAAAGAAAAAACACAATATATGCACAAATCAAAAGAAATATGCTTCAAGTATGCTACCATCTAAAAGACGTATGCTAAGCTACAAGAAGTATGCCATCATGAAAAGTAGTATGCTACAAGCATGCCACATGTTTAAGAATTGAGTGTGGAGCAATATATTGCTATATGAAACTGCTAGCTTGTCTAGACTTAAAGTTTGCTTCACTTTTAGGATTTCACTTTTTGGTGTGATATCTCATTATGCTCTTTTTAATTGGTTTGGTCATTGTTGATATGCCTGTCATTAATTTAATTTGCTTGATCATGCTAAAGACTAGTTTTGACAGTGCTATATGATATATGACCTTATATGCTCTAGGGTGTTCTACTCAAAAGATGGCTTGGTTAATCTATTAATTAAATATAAAAGTGACTTGGATAATCTACAAAGCTTCTAGATGTTTACTCTTATGGCTCCTTCTTAGAATTTTCCCTCTTTGAAGTTCTTGATGATTACATTGCCAAAGGGGGAGAAATTGGAGAGAGTAGGGAGAAAAATGGGAGAAATTTGCTAAAATTATCTCTCTTGTGTTGAGGGGAGTTTTAAGAGCTTTTGCCGAGTGCTTGCTACTATGGTTTGTCAAAATTCTTTTCTTTGCAGTTTTGAAACTTTCTTTTCACAAATTTTGCTTTATTCGAGAATTTTTGAGGTGTTGTCAATGTATTCATAAAGGGGAGATTGTTAGACAATGTAGAGATCATGAATATAGTGATGATGAATAATTGACTATTGGGTTGTATTGAAATTTGCATTTATGAAAGTTTGGTCGACCACAGTTAGAGATCGATAGGTTTCGACTACAGACGATAGTTTGATTGGCCTTGTGACGGATGGTCTAATTGGTAGGTCTGATTGGCAGGCGTCAACCATGGCATGTCGACCACGACAGATTGACCACGGTAGATTGACCATGACATGTCGATCACAATAGAACAACTATGACATTTCGATCAGGCAGAACGACCATGGAAGTAATCAGTAGGTTTCAACCTCAAAAAGTGAACCGGTCATGAGCTATAGTGACCGATCATGAGCTACAGTGAACAGTCGATAGTTGTAGCTTTGTGTTAGACTGGTCTTACTGGGTAGTCTGAACTTAATTTGTGCATAGCGTGGAATTGGTGGTTGTATATGATCTGGTTTGTAATTACTGATGGTTAAGAGCGTGGTTTGCATGTGTGGACTGATATCGGTCAAGATGGGGAGAACTTGTGTCAGGAGAAAGTTCTTTGGTCTTGTATGTGCGGGTTGGCGTGGAGACGGTCATGGTCGGTGACGAGAAGGATCGGGACTAGGAGGGTGAAATCTAATGTCCAAGTGGTCGAGAATGTCATGCGGGGTGGTCGTGCTCATGCTGGAGCACATGGAGATCAAAGGTGGTTGATGCGTGGATAAGCTATGGGAGATACGGTCCTAGAGGCTTTGTCATATGATGAGATTGGAGAAGTTATGGAAGGAGTCCATAACTTGGAAGATTTAGAGACATTGGAAAACCAATATTTGGATGGGTTTCAGGTCCCTTGATTTTTGGAAGAGATAGGATTTCACATCCGTATTTGTTGAGGACATGGTTTGAGGCTCTAGCATATAAATAGGAGGGAGAGGTTAATAGTTAAGGTGTGGTTTTTGGTAGGGCTTTTGGAGAGAAAGCTTTTATGCTAGGGTTTGTGGGGTGCCATAAGGGCACTTTGTAGCCACCAATCATGATTTTAAAATAAAGATTAGATCTATTCTAGAAAAGTTAGTCGGCGCCAGCAGCATGTTTTTCTAGGCGTTATCTTCGACTTGTTCTTGTTCCAAGTAGAGTTGCGCGTGGCAAGACAGTGTCCCTCCACCGGCTTGATCACATGTCGAGTCATCCACTCAATCACCGTCAAAAGTATTTGCAGGGAGAGTAGACCAGACCATGTCTACTCGAAGGCGCTGTTTTCTCAAAGGCATAGGTATTCGAGAAGGTTCTACTTCCTGTGTCGAAGATTTCGAGTACATGCAAACCAAGCAGTCGAACAAGTAGTCATGCGAGCGATTGAGCGTCTTGTGGTCAAAATCCACATCTGGTAAGTTAGATTATTTTTCTTTTAGTTTAAGATTTGTTTTCAGGTACGAAGAAATGGAGGCAATCATTCACCCCCTTCTGATTGCGGTGTACGATCCTACACACTATGATCCCTAAGAGAGATTGCACAATGAATCATTTTATGCCTAGTTCCTTGGTCAAGAAGCCCTAAGCTGTTGACCAAGTTATTGGCCAATGGGCTTCAATCCGTATGTTTGATGAGATTTTGTGGAACCCTCTTAACAAACTTGCATATGGCAGTGAGTGACTATGTACAAAGTCTAGTATATGTTTGTGATAAACAATTGACACTTCGGTTGAGTTTAATTTGAATTTTGCAAAACTTTCAAAAAATTCAGATTTTTAATTGTGTTATAAGGGTTCAGGGGGTCTGCCATACATGGGGTGATCGGTCAGACTGGCCATGGTCTTTTGGAAAAAAATAAACAACAAATACTTGTGTAGGCTTATTTGGGGGATGAGTTTGCACTAGGTGCCACTGAAATTAAAAACTAGAGCTCAAACTAGATAGAGTTTACTCAAGATTCCAGAGAGGATGTTTTCTGGTGTTGTTAAGTGGTCAGACCAGCTAGTGGTCGGTGGTCTGACCGGCATGGAAAGTGTGGTCAGACCAATGAGTGCGGCTAAAAAAATAGTGAAAATGGTTTTTGAGTTGGATGAGAGTGTGCATAGCATGGGTGCCATTGGTTGGTTGTGTTGTATTGGATGATGCATAGTTTTGGCAAACGTGAGTCAAGTGTGTTAAGTTTGTTCTCAAGATGGTTGCTTGGTGTTTAGATGTGCATATGACTTGGAGAACGTGAGCAATCGATAGCAATGGATCGGGACTAGGCGGGGGAGCTGAGGTTGAGCGGTCATGTAAGTCTAGATAAGGTTACATGGCTCAAGCGGGAAGCACAAAGAAGACAAGGATCGTGAAGGGGCAAGTTGGTGCATGTGGTACACCAAGTGATGAGGCCGACAAACGTAGTGATGGTTCAGGGAGTCCGAATGCATGAAGATATGACGGTTAGTTATTGGACACCACGGGCTATGTGTCAAAGTATGTGAAGATGCTTTGAGGTGAAGGTGAAGACAGTGTCAAGGAAATGTGCTCACAAGCTTCATCGAGGATATTTTGGTAGTTGGCCAAATACTGGATTGGTGCCTTGATCAAAATCGTGGCATGAGAAGATGCAAAGGAGAAATGGTTCAAGTCAAGGAGAGCTAGAATTGACAAGTGGATCAATTCCTAAAGGGTTAGTAGGTTGAGTCTTGTAAACACTTTGAGAAACATGCGTGAGTGTGTAAAACTCGTGTTAGTGGGATTGACGGGTTTTGTCGATACAGTTAATGGGTTGGACCCATTAGGGTTATTGCTACTTATTAAAGGGAAAGGAGAGGAGGTGGTAGATCTAAGGATTTGAGGGTTCTGGTTTTGTTCTACCACCTTGTGTTCTTCCATGGTTGTGAAAGAGAAAAATTGAGAGAAGAATGAGTGATGCTTTGGTTACGCCTTAATCATCCATGAGTATGTAAACTTCATCCTCCACTAGAAATAATCAAAGTTTTGTCTTAATCATATTCTTATTTGCATTCTTACTTGATTTTGCTTGTTCTTGAGGTAGATTTATAGTTTCTGTTCGTGGGTGTTCTAGCTTGAACTCTTGCTTAAATTATCTTACTAGGACATGTGAAAATAGATCTGAAAGACCTCGTGCCTTAGATCCTCATGAGCAAGAAATAATATGAGTTTTAGGGTTTTTGGTGTTCTTAAGCGTTATATTTGATTATATCAAATTTAGTGAACATGAGCCTAAGAACATTGTGATTCTTGATTGGTTTAGGTTATTAATGCCTTAAACAAGTCTCATACAAAAGTTCCAACTGTTTGTATGAGAATTGAGTAAATTCTTGATATTTAAGTTTTGAACAGAGAGGCTTTCAGGTTTGGGAATATAGGGAAACCCGTTAACCCCACACAATATGGGTTTTATTCATACACTTAACTCATGCACGCTTCTCAAAGCATAGGATTTTGAATCCACTGTGTCCTTATACATTGATTCAACTTGATTTTCTTAGTTTTTCTTTGACCTAAACCACTTTTTCAAGTACTTCTTAAGCGTCACGATTTTGATCTAAGGTAGTTTTTAGTATTTGGCAATCTTACCAAAATAACATTCCTTGACTAGGTCTTCATCTTTTTTGCAAGCAATCATTATACTTGCTATGTGTAGGTGTACCACTGGCTTGCCACGTGACGACAAGTCTCTCCTATTCTGGTTTCACCAGACCACACCTCACTTGGAGCGATCAAGCCACATGGTGTAATTCATCGCTTGAACCATCCTTTCAATGTTTCCTGCCTTCCTTGTACCATGCTTGAGCTTAGCCATCTCACCTAGTATTCTTGATTGTTTTGGGTCTTGACTCCTCTATGAGTATAGTCCCGATCCTTACCGTTAAATATGGTTGACTCCAAGCCTCCTTGCACATCCAAGGATTAAGAAATAATTTTCGGATATAAGTTCTTCACAACTTGACCCATGTTAGTTGAACATGCATAATGCAATATTAATGCACTGATCAAACATAATTCGAATTATCCTGTGACCAAATTTCCCAAAAATCCAATTCTCAGCCGAAATAACTCATCTAGCCAATCTGACCGCTGACCACGCCTAGTTAGACCGCTGGAGCCGGCTGGTCTGTCCGCCTCCTCTGGCCGGTTAGACCATCAGGTCTGCAAGATGATCTGAAAAATTGCACATTTGCAAAATTCAAATCTCCATTCCTCTAATTTGACAATAGTTCATCATAACAAAACATGGATTTTCTCGTATAGTCTTTTAGATTTCTTTTGCATCCCAAAATGGCAAAAAGATGTGGACGGTGAGGATGAAGGGTGTAGTGAACCTACGCTTAGCTGCATCTTCTGGTTTTGTTACTACCACAAGGAGATATTTGAGGCGAGTTAGTCCTAGTTTTGCTGATGGACAGATGAAGCATTGGTTTGTCCTTAACAAATGTATTCTTCCTCGCAGTGGCTCTGTTTTCTTTGAAAAAAAACACTATGAGCATGTACATTCCTCTGATTGCTGCACATGATCCTGCGACTTGTACCTTGCTGATGCCTCTCAGCTCTATATTTGATGCCTGCGCAGTGTCTTCATGTGGGCGCCAATGGCGACTGTGATGCCAAGAATCCATTGGGAGGCAAGTTGGTATCACCAAGCACACGCGCATCTTCAGAATAAAAAAGGACCTTGGTGAGGCCACAATCACTTGCCTACTTTCAACACGCCTATAATTGTTTTTCAGCTTTATTTTAGCACTGTAACTTGGAGCCTTTCAAGCAATACTAGTTTCACTGGACCCTTTCAAGCAATGCTAGTTTTGAGTTGAATGATTCATTCTACCGTGCACAGGCAGGGTTGAATATTAATGGCTCTAGAGGGAAGCACATGGCTCTACGAGTGTGCATATGTTAGAACAAATTAAAGACAGTTTTCCTATGCCAGTAAGTTGGATCAAGTCATGTATCTAGAACTATTAATATGTACACTCCTTTTTCTGATGAAATATTGGGTGGCTTTCCATAATAAATGTACTACTTTGACACCAACCTCTAAACCTTGCTGAAGAACTAGTAGAGTTTTATGATAATATATTGCTGTCCATATGAAATGGTCTTCTGTCATGTGTTGAAACTGAGAAATGGATCTGCTCACACATAATCTGGAGGTTAGCCTTCAAGCACGTTCATGATTATGACCAGTATCTGTGAGACCGTATAGAGGTTACCCTATATTGTAATGAGTAATTTTACCTTTGATTCAGAGAGTTTACGGATTTTGAGTTTGATTTTGAGACTTTGTAATTTTCTAGTTGCATTCTGTTGTTAGAGGCCTGACTAGAGTTGGGGCTGCAGTCAGACCGACCAAGAGCGGTCTAACCGGCCTAGGGCTAGCGGTCAGGCTGGCGGTGGAGCGGCAGTCAGACCTACCTATGGTTGGCAGTTTGACCAGCTGAGGTGCCAGTAGTTTGACCGGCTAGGGTTGTTGTAGTTAGACCGCTTACCTATTACTGGGAAGGTAAGGGGTGATCAGATCGGCCTGAACTCGGCAGTTTGACTGGTGTTGTCAGGCAGGGTTTAGGTGAGAGTTGGTTGAGTGTGTGCATGACATGGGTGCCATTGTTTGGGTGCATTCATGTTGCTTGGTGTTTGGATGTGCAGGTGGCGTGGAGCTCATTAGCAGCATTGAACTAGGACTAGGCAGGGGTGTTAAGGTCTAGAGCGGTCATGTAAGTTCGGATAAGGTCATGTAGCTCAAGTAGGAGCACAGAGAAGACAATGATCGTTGAGAGGAGAGTTGGTGCATGTGATGCACCAAGTGATAAGCCCAATGAACGTAGAGATGGTCAGGAGAGACCGAATGCATGAAGGTATAACGGCTAATCATTGGACACTATGGGCTACGTATCAAAGTATGAGGAGATACTTTGGTGTGAAGGTAAGTGTTCATGACTTATAAATTATGTCAATTGATGATTTGTGTATTGTGCGGTGCTACGTGACAATTTGTTTGTTGTTGTTAGTTGTAGGATTCTGGAGCAAGGTCATGGTGAGGTGGATGGTACCAGACTAATCAAGGGCACTGAGGTCAAGGATCTGAACTAGGCTCAGGGAGGAGCTGAGGTCTCATAGGATCAATGTGCCGCCGAAGATGACTGAGGCTAGCGGGGTGGTTATAAGCTAGGAAGACAAGGAGCGGGAGCAACCAGTGGTGGACATGATGGGCAATGAGCCAATGACAAAAGATTAGGACTAAGCTTGAGGAGGAGCTGAGGTTCATGCGGTCGGGGTAGATTCGGGTGCTGTCATGGTGCGAGGAAAGACATATGGTGCGTCAAATGACTTAGGCCCGTTTACAAACAAAAATAGTTCGGCGGGATCCGAACACTTGAGAGGCTTGACGGCAAGTCATTCTGGCCACATGGATTTAAAGATGAAGTGTAAGGCCGCTTCAACGCAAAGGAAGTGGGAAGCTTCATGGAAGATGGTAGAGAGGTATTTTGGTAAATTGCCCAGTGCAAGAAAAGTGGAAGTATGCAAAACTATGGTGTGACCTAAGTGGTTTAGGTCATGGTTGTGCTAAAAATATAAAGTGAATCAAGTATTAATTCACTAATATATGAATACGTGTGTGCACTTTGAGAAGCATGCACATGTAAATGTAAAACCTAGAATGATGTTGGGTTAATAGATTAACCCATGTAAGTGGATTAAACCCAACTAGAGGGCTAGTTAGGATTTCTTGTGTACCTCCACTATAAAAGGGTGGAGAGGGTGGCTTAGGGCTAAGCCATCATGCCAAGTAGAGGAGAGTTAAATTTCTTGGAGAGAACTTTGTGTGAGTTATGAGGAGCTTTTGTAGCTGAGCTTTTTGTTATCTTTAGGCTTTGTGTATAACTAGGGAGTGGTTGTAAGCATTCATCTCTAAATAGCAATAGAGATCAAAATTCGTCTAAATCTTTTCAAATTTGTCTAAATCTGTCTCTCTTGTACTCAAGTGATGAAATCTTAATTTGGCTTAGGTTTTGGTGTTCACTCTTCTTGTCTTGATCTTGTTGTGTGCTAAGAATATGTAAGTGATGAAGATGTCTTTTGAATAACAGATCTTATCCATTTAGGCACTTGTTATTTGTAAGTTCTTATGATTACCAGGTTTTGCTTAAGAGAGGGGTGATTTTGGGGTTTTGACTTTGTGGATGTTTTGGTTTGAGTTCGTGTCATGATATAGTTTGCTGTGATATGTGAGAACTCATCCAAGATCATCAAGAACTCACGAGCAAAAACAGATTGAGGTTTCTCCCTTTTGCTTTGTTTTGATGCTGCCTTTATTGTTTTAAATAAAGGTAGGAACTTTTACATTGATCTTCATGATCCATATTTGGAATAGGTTTATGATATCCTAAAGAAGGTGCATACTAAGCTTCAGGTTATTTGGAGCTGTGGATCAAAAGTCACATTAATTCTTGGTTTAAAATCGTGATGATTCTCTGCTTTCCCCTGAGGGTGGTCTGAGCGGCAACAAGAGCGGTCTGACTGGTACACAGATGCAGTCTAATCGGTACGTATAGGTGGTCTGATTGGTTTGTTTCTGTGTTCAAATCAGTGTGCATTGGAGGTCAGATCGCTGGGTATGAAAGCTTGTTTTGCTCAGTTTTTCTTGAAGTTTTCATTGTAAGAGTTTTGCTTTTGATCTTGATAGCATCTCATAGCTATTGGAGTGAAGAGATTTACTTTTTTGTATGGAAAAGATTTGAAAAAACTTTCATCAGGTTAGCTCATATTCACGCCCCTTTAGTCGTCGTAATCCGTCAAACAATATCACAGTTCAACATAGCTTGAGTCATACATTAGCCCACACAGAAACCTCATTACACAAACATAGATTCAGTTGATCCGTAAAGCATTACTGGAGCATTCATACGACCAAAAACCTGATGCTGTTGATGGCATCACCTGAAGGCAAAAATGGAAGCATCATGCAAAACGGTACCTGGCACCAAGCATTCAACCATCATGCATCCAATCAAGTTCCAACTAGAGCAGCAAACTTTCACATGGCAATTTCTCACATTTTCAGGATCATAATTCCACTTGAGAATACAACCACACAGTTATTCATTCAGTTACATTCATACACGAAAGACACAATTTCCCACAGAATCAGGTCCATCCTTCCATTCATACGACACATATACATAGTTCATACAGCACAACACTAACCGATCTCCTCGGCCTTTTCAGCTCGCTAAGAAGCTCATTAGATGTATCACATTGCCGTAGTGGAGTACCACTGCTTTTGGGACTTTCAGAAGAATGATCCTCTGGTCTGGGTGAAGCAACCACATGGCTCTACTGCAGTTGCATTTGCTACGAAAGCCAATATTATCTTTTGTTAACTTGCTATGGCATCTATTAAAATATCGCTGTTATTTCTAATTAAACCACATGGCTCTACTGCAGGTGCATTTGTTACGAGAGCTAGTATTTTCTTATTAAGTTCTTGTTGGAATAGCAGCTTGGCAAAGGCATGGATCGACACAAGTATCCTACCTGCCTCTCAGTTAAGGTTTTAAGCAATACAGCTTCTAGTTAGAGCAAAAGCCTCCGTCAATAAAAAAAATAAGCAGACTTCTCTGGAGCGGATCGAAGAATATGCATTAGTGATCCAACGAGCAATCTTGTTCATTTGGTTGTTTCATGGAAGCCTAATAAGTAATAACCACAACCCATTATTTTAATGGGAAAATTTTGTTTTTGCCACTAAGCAAATGTCTATTCCCAACTATGCCTATTAAGTTTTCCACTTCTCATTTATGCCATCAGTCCATTAGTGCATTTCTCAAAAATGTCATTCCATCCACTATTTTGTTCGGTCAACCAGGTTTGGCCGTTAAGTAATTTTAAAAAAGATAAACAAAGTAAAATACCAAAAAGTCATAGAAAAATCATGAAAAATTCTAGAAAATGTAAAAAAAATATCAGGGATAACTTGTGAACAAAATTTGATTTTTTTTAAGAATTTACAGTATGAAATTTTCTCAAAAGTTTTAAACTAGGAAAATGTTTCAATCTTGCTCAGCTTTTATAGAACATCCTAAAATTTTCTTTAGTGTCAATTTTTATTTAGAAGTGGTCCCAGATCTTTTTTCTTTTTTCTGTATTTTTCATGATTTTTTCTTAATTTTCTATGATTTTCTAGTATTTTTCTTCATTTTTCTATTTTTACAAATTACTTAATGGAGTAGTGGATAGAATGGCATTTTTGAGAAGTGCACTAACAGATTGATGGCGTAAACGAGAAGTGCAAAATATTAACGGCATAGTTGAGAATAGACCTTTGCTTAGTGGCAAAAACAAAAATTTTCCTATTTTAATTGGTTGTTCCCTTGGTTCCATGTCCTGTCGATAGTGGATTTCTGCAAGCCTTGTAGTAGATTCTTTCATGCATCTGCCCCTGTCCACATGACCGCATCAGAAGGTCATGCTGCCAGGAAGCTAAAAGACTGCAGGAGAATACATAATTGGATCAAACATAACAAACAGAGCAGGGAGCTGAAAAACATTTCAATCAAACAAGTAGACATAAGATTGCAATCATTTTTTTAAAGAAACGGGCAGGAACCTTGCCATTTCACTTAAGAGGGAAAGAGAAGTTCATGTACAACGCGCTGCGGCTGAGGAAGGCATTCGCTGGCGCACCTCTTACTACCAGGTGGCCTCTCATAGCCAGGACGAAGAGTGTCTACTCCAGCTGCTGAAGCATACCCAATCTAGCAATGTCACCATACATACATGTCAGTTATTTTCTGAATGAGAAAAACTATCAAATGATATACCGTTCGATGGTATACCATCCATCTCTTTCTCTCATACGGCTTCTCACTCCCGAAGTGCCGCCGCTCCCTCCCTCTCCTGCCACTCCCTCCCTCTCGTTCCCATCTGCCGCTTCCTCCCTCATCACCGCCCTCATCTCCTCACTCTTCTCTGCCGCCGGATCTGGCTCCCTTGCTATGGGTTCACCCTTCCCCTGAGAATAGAAGGAGATCAAGGGTAGGGGGGAAGGAGGCGGTGGCCCGGCGGTGGATGGCGACGGGGGTGATAGGCAGGGTAGAAGGACGGTGGTAGTGATAGTTGTGGCAATCAGGTTAGGGGGCGGTGCGGCGGGAGGGGGCGGGGGCTTGCGTGGTGAGGCGGTGACGGTGCCACTGGCCACAGGTGGTGGAGGAGGGGACGAGGGGTGGCGGAAGAGGCGCGTGGAGTTGCTCCGGAGCAGAAGAAGAGAGGGGAGAGGAGGGGAGTGGCGATGCTTCAAGAGAAGAGAGAGGGAGGAGAGGGGCCGCGCAAGGGAGGCCGTCGGAAGGCATCCCGACGGCATACTGTGCCGTAGTACTTCTCTTTCTGAATCTAGAGCCTCACATCACTCAGTCATTGACAAATCACAAATAAATTTATAGAAGGTACTTTTATGTTTTTCTCAACAGTGATTTGCACAACTTTACATGGGTGATTCATTACATCAGTTGCTTCGGCAAACGTGAGCATTCCTGATGCCTCTCAGTCCTACCATCCTGTGAGCAATGTTTTGTATGGGTGCCAGGAGATGAGTGTTATTCCAACACTAGTCCAACAGGATGCAAGTTGTGTCTTGCTATATGTCACCATGCACACATTTTTCACAATAAGAAGAAGGCTTTGGTGAGACCATAATGACACGCGTCTTTCCATTACTCCTTAATTGTTTTTCAGCTTTTTTATGGACATTTTTGTGTACAGTAAATGCTGCCAGTAGATCCTCACGCAATGATATCCATTATTTTTTATAGGGTTTGCTTCAGTACACCTCTTTTAGAAAATTTTACGAATCTTAAAGGCAAGTAGTTAATATTAGGTGATGACAAATTTGTATCAACTTATTAAAAATAAATCAAATTGAAGATCATCCATAATATTAACTACTTTGCTATAAGATTTGTGAAACTTTTTAAAAGAGGTGTACCAAAGCACACCCGCTATTTATTTCAGGGAAACTCCGGCTGTTTGCTGCAGTAGTGCAGTTCATTTCAATCTGAAAGATTATTTTTTGCCATATGCTCATCTTTGAGAGACAGAAGACGGTGCTATTGTAACACCTTACTTTATAGTACTTCATAGTAGTTAATTGTCTCTCAATATTCATGCAGTTAGTCTCATCGTTCATCACTCTTGTCTACGTTTCAGAGGTCGCCATGTCACACCTCAGTTACATTTTTTTTTCACTATCACAATTAGTACTACAAAATTACAACATCAGTTCCTTTGTAGAAAGAAAAGGATTATAATGGCAATGCAAAACGTATATATCCTTGTTCAGAGAGAATCATGATTGAGATATATCGATCTGTGTAGTGTTGAAGGGTCTACAAGAATGGATTATTATTTTTCTTCTTCATATATAAAAAAGATCTCTTTTCTCTAAAAAAATATCTTGCACTAAGAACAGTATTCACAATACAAAAAGATAGTGAAGTCGATCGTTCAACTAGTATATCTATCGGCAACAATTATGTACCTTAGTCCTTACAACAAGATGGAAATATCACCGGTCATAGCATTTCAGCTGAAGAAAGCCCATCCTGATAATATTAATATACTCAAGCAGATCACCTGCTTGTTTCATAAAAGGCATAAAAATATTTTCATCAGTACCCCAGGCATCAAAGTAACCATAAAGGGAATTAATGGGTCTTCATGTATGCCTTTCAGCTGCGATTACCCAAGATATGTATCATGCATGCATGCAATTCTTTCTCAAAGATGCAGAGAGAACCTTCGGAAAAAAGATGCAGAGAGAGAGAGAGATGGAAGAGAAATGCAAGTGCTACAAAATCGTGTTCTGGCTCAGATCTATCGCACATGCAACACGCGATGATGAAAAGAGAGATCATGTCCAGTAATGGGCACTCTGAGAGAACACAACATAAGAAATAGTATCTGCCGCATGGAAGCCCGTAGGCATTGGCATGGCATTGTATTTACAGATGAATTTACATCTGTTACAAACCGATGCATAGGATCGGAAACAATCACCACAATCAAATATTTCTATTGCTAGTACTCGGCAATCACACGTATACTAGTTACGTACCCGTGCGTTGCAACGGAACTCATTGAATATATAGAGAATCATGCTATAGAAGAGAATTGTTCTGATCGGTTGGAAAGTGAAGAATGGTAAGAAGTTGAGAGAATAGAGCGGTTAGAGGAGAATGGACGTACAACCACTAACTCGTTATTTTATAATAGTAATGATATGCGTAACAAACATATACTTATCTCTAGAGCACGGCTTGTTTAACTATGACATGCTGTTCACGTCTCTTCTCTGTTCTACCCTTCAAGTGCTGCAGCAGAACGTGCCATCTCAGCCAAGCTGCTGATTTCTAACAAAGAATCAGCCTCACTCAAGTGCCCGCCCCGCCCTGCGAAAATTTCATTGCACGTAAGGCAATTTTTTTTTCTTATTTGCATTCTCTGATCACAAAGAGCAATGAAACATGAATTAAAACTTTTCGTATATGGTCAAAACATAAACGAAAACTCACGGGAATTATCAAACGGCGTAGGTGTATTCCTGGTGCCTCCCATTCCTATGTGTTGCGACTTCTGAGCACTGTCTTGGAGTGCACTCCGCTCGACATCAAGTTGGCAAGCCGCGCCTGAAAACTGCTTCTTCTGGCTGTCTTAGCAACTAAAAAGACCTCTCCATGGTCCCAAATCAACTCTCACATGCATTCTGTGATGACCCTTTATTACTTTGTTTGACAGCCTTTTTTGGTACAATGTGGAGCTCATTAGATGCCTTCAGTTCGTAGTGTCAAGAAATCAGTAGTACCTCTTTTGTTCTTTCGAAGGCGAGTGGTAGTAGTGCTTTTTTGAACTTAATGGACCATCTGATGCGGTGATGCGGTCTCCAGCGAAAGCTGGTCACACATTTGAGTGTGTTTGTAGCATACACATCGAGGGCACCACCTTAATTTGCTCATCTTGAAGCATCGCACATGTAACCTACCTTCTGCCCCTCGATCTTCTCTCTTTATAACAAGTTCAGACTGGACATGGAATGAATGTTGCACAGCTAGTTACTTGATTGGACAGTACTGTTGAGATTGATCTTCTTGCATATGTAGCAGCAAATGCTAAAAAATAGTCATCCAATGCTGTTGCCGGACAATCTCTAGTACACGGCTTGTTTAACTATGACATGCTGTTCACGCCATCTTCTGTGTTCTCCCCTAGAAGTGCTGCAAGCCTGCAGCAGGACTTCTCAGCCAAGCTGCTGGTTTCTAACAGAATCAGCCTCACTCCAGTGCCGGCCCTGCCCTGCCAAAATTTCATTGCACGTAAGGCAAACGTTTCTTTTTTTTTTTTGTATCCTCTGATCACAAAGAGCAATGAAATGTTAAACGAAAACTCACGGGGATTATCGAACGGCGTAGGTGCATTCCTGGTGCCTCCCATTCCTACGTGTTGTGACTTACGAGTAGTGTGTGTGTGCAAGTGACAATTAGCACTCCGCTCGACATCCAGTTGTCAAGCCATCCGGTTCCAAACTCTCACGCGCATTACTTTGTTTGCCAGCCTTGGTACAATGTGGAGCTCATTATTCATCAGATCTGCCTTAAGTTCATAGTGTCAAGAAGTGAGTACTACTTTTTTTTTTCTTTCGATCTTCTCTCTTTATAACAAGTTCAGATTGGACATGGAATGAGTGTTGCTCAGCTAGTTACTTGATTGGGCAGTACTGTTGAGATTGATCTTCTTCCATATATAGCAGCAAATGCTAAAAGATAGTCATCCAATGCTGCTCATAATGACTGACCTATTTTGTTGAGATCGGATCGGACCACATGGATACGGTGATTTCGTAGTTCGTAAAATGATCAAGATTCCTACGGCAGACATACGCATGGTCTAGGCTCCATTTCTTTCTTCAGCCAAATGTTGGCTCATGCATCCCCATTCTTTTCAACTTATGGCTTATAGTTTCTCTCAAACAAACAAATGAGTAGTTTCTCCGCCACTGTTTCAAAGCGGCTTATCGGGACAGTTTTTTTAAAGTAGCTTATTAGCCTATCGGCATTCAGTTTATTCGCATAAGCACTCGCACTAAGACCAAAAACTATCAGCCGCGACCATAAGCTATTAGCTGCAGTCGAAAAGAACACGTGTCTAGTAGAGAGGAGGAAGCTAGCCAACACCACCGCCATGGAGGGGGAGAGGGTGAAGGAGAGCACCGAGCATTATCTCCGGACTACCCAGTCCATCAGTAGAACAAGAGGTCGAAAGTAGAAGTTTCCCGACCATGACAATTGCGGTTGCTCTTCATTTCACAATTGTGGGAACATGTAACACTGCGTTTCTTAACCTGTCTCAGATGCTAACCCTGCGATTAAGCCCAAAATTAACTGTGTAATTAACAAAGTCATCACAACCTTTTCCTGAGGCTAGCTTGCCACATAGAACTTCCTGAGGCTAGCTTCAGCATCATACTTGAATGTCTGAACAGTTGCACTATCTTCACCCTTCTCATATTGGAGTTGTTGCTGGCCTTGCTTTACGGCATGCTTTAGCAAATAATTTCACAAGGCCTTCGTGCCCCTTGAGGTCTCACATCGAGCTTTATGAGGGCATTTATTGCATTGTGCCCAAAGTTATTTCTCCTTTCCACTATTTGTTGTGTCAACAGTCACCGTATATTTAATAAAGTGGTTCTAAACCTTCGAGGTACACCTCTTCTGCTTTTTCTCAGCAGGCTCAACTTCTCCGATGCAAATCGCTTCATCCACATCAACAACCACATGTTTTTCACCTCCCATGGCTGTGATTGTCAATGCACCAGCATTCGATGGCAGTGGTGTTGGTGCCGAGTGGCCCATACCAACTGCTATGGAAGTGCCAGCAGGTGTGCTCCTGTGCTTGCATAAATGCTCGCACTTCCACTTGTAGCAGCCATCTCAAATTATCAATATCCTATAACCAAATCAGAAGAATGTTAGTTTTTAATTGAATGAAGGCGACTAGGTGAGACATTCTGCAAATGAATAAATGACCACATGCTCTGCAAATTTTATAAGAACCTTAATATATAGACATACAAAATGACCACATATAGCAATTTGAATGAACAGCCTTCCTGCTGTGCGATTTTCATGGGATTAAAGAACCTTAATATATAGACATACAAAAAGAGAAAATAAATAAATATAATCCAAAGTTGTGTGATATAATGCTAGGTTTTCATCTCAAAACACATGTCCAATCCACTAACTAGCTCGAAATAGCCTATACACGAATCCATGGTAGGAGGAGAATATCCTACAGCAGCTGGAGCTGAAGTCTATCTAACCATTGCACATCAAACAACAATCTATCGCGATACCCAGTTCTCAAATCTCAATGGCATGGTTAGAATTTAAGAAGGCTGTTGATGAGAATAGTTGATAGCGCAAGACTGCAGAGAAACAAACTGTAAAAATTTTGCTCTACCACCAGGCATGATTGCCTATAACGTTAGCCCGAATTCTGAAAATTCTGTTTGGCAACATGGCTGCATACCAAGAGAATACTACAAGACAGCTTCAGTAGTTCAGTTTTTAAATCTTGGGACAACTTAATGATTACATCTTTGAGACCAATCAGGGAAGGTTAATTCTTTTTCCAGGTTATCTAGGCCATTTAAAAGATCCATTCAATGTATTGACAACTTCAAACAGCAATGAACAATCATCTTCAAACATTCCATGACACTAGTTTGCTTTATTAAGATATTGGTGCAGGAACATGTATTGACAT
This sequence comes from Dendrocalamus sinicus, assembly GCA_036346575.1. Classification (NCBI taxonomy): domain Eukaryota; kingdom Viridiplantae; phylum Streptophyta; class Magnoliopsida; order Poales; family Poaceae; genus Dendrocalamus; species Dendrocalamus sinicus. The sequence goes on along the minus strand of CM070675.1, from coordinate 18,187,750 downwards.
TAGTTGAGAATTTATGAAATCTATGGGACTAAGAAGCAAGAGAAATTAAGAGAACAGTCTATAGCTATCTCTAGCAGAAGCATTACAGCTCAAACAAGACTTCAGTAAACAGAGCTAGCGCTTGACATGATAATCTCGAAAGATACAAATGCTTGGGAATAATTCATTTGACATAATATAATTTCTGTTTCTGCTAAGGTTCTCTGCTTCTGCTAAGGTTCTCTCCTGCAGGTACACAAGAAATATATGATAAATTGGATTTCTGGTGTAACCTTAACAATGACAATCGAAGATTGATTATTCACTTATTCAACATATTAATGTTCTGCAGATGGTCATCCAATGATATGGTAGTTTAAATTATGTTACCGTTCTTGTGTGCATAAAAAAAGTGATTCCATAGCATTGGTTATATTAGATCCATTGAATGAAAATACTAAGATCATAAACAATTACTCTGTAGATGTTGAGAAAACACATAGGGAAGTGTTTCAAGAATAAAACTAACCTTCTTCTCTCTTTCAAGGATTTCCCTTATGGGGCAAGAGGAGAGGTGGGAGCCGACGGCGGTGGCGTTCCGTGGATAATCTTGGATGCCCTCCTAAGACCTGAATTAGTGAATCCTGATCTCCTCAACTGGACACGGGAGTACGGGACATAGTCACACTGGAGAAGGGAGAGGAGGAGGTCGGCCTTGGGGGTGCTCACCTTTGTCTCACCGGATGTGGCGCCGCTTTGTGGGGGAGGAGAGGCAGGCGGGCGGCGGCGTCAGTCTATGGGGACGGAGAGGCAGACAGCGGCGGCGCCGGTCTGCAGGGGTGCAGAGGCGGCCGACGTAGATCTGTGGGGGAGGAGAGACGATCGGACGGCGGTGCGGGAGTGGGACTGTGGGAGGCCCGAAGGCGGCAAAGGCGAAGGAGGAGATGAAGACGATGACAAAGCCGAGACGATGACCTCAATATATCCGGTAACTATCTGGAAAAATACTCGGATAACTCCATATCCGTCGGATAATTTCTTTTCCGAATTTGTTTCCGTATCCGATAAAAAAATATCTGAATTGTTAGATTGATCTCTCCCCGATTAGCCCAACGGCTAATCGGGACCTCGATCCGCGCCCTGATCGGGGGCGCTCAGCCCAACTATTGGCTAATGGGCCGTCACTGCGCAATAAATAGAGGGTGGGGGCGGCTCGACTAACGAGGTTCGCCTGAGCCGCAAACCCCACCCGACAAACCCTAGACCGATCTAGAGAGGGACGCGCAGCCAGCGGCGGGAAGCTCCATCGCCGTCCCCGTCAACGGATCTACGACGCTGCCACCGCCCCCCCCCCCCCGCTTCCCCGACCGTCGCTGTCCGTGCGCAGACTTCACGGACGAAGCAGCGATGGCTAACTCCTCCTCCACGCAATCGGACGGTCGGTATCCAAACCCTAATGTTCTCTCCCTATCACCTTCTCTCTCAAATCCGAACTAGAACACTCTCAGATCTACCCTAGGTGATTCCTATGGACCTAACAATGGTATCAGAGCCCTATTCTAGGCGTAGATCTAGATGGAAAATATCAAAGACCGCCGTCGGTTGACCGGCGTGCGGAAAAAGAAAGAAAGAAAAGAGGGGAAGGACTCGATCTAACCCTAACCCGCACTCCTAACCCTAGATCTGAAACGGACCATCTTACGGCGCCGCCGCCGCCGGCCGCCGTCGTGGCGTGCGGGAAGACCGCCAAGCCGTGGCTCGCCGGCGCTCAAAGGCCACCGCCGCGCGCCCAGATCAGCGCGCCCGGACCGGGCGGGCGTGTGCAAAGGGGCGCCGACACGGAGCCGCCGACGGCGCGCACTCCCTCTTAGGGAGCGCGACGCGGCGAGAGGGCCGCGTTGGCGCCGGTCTTCTCCTTCTCCGCGGCGTGGGACGAAGTTGCCGCCGCCGGCTGCGTTCGCTTCGCGCGAGGCGAGAGAGGAGAGGAATGAAATGAGGGCTAGGGTTTCACGGCGTCCGCGCGAAGCGGTTTTGATCCGGCAGAACGACGCCACCGCTCGGATGGCGACGACGGCGAGATCGCGCGAGACGGCCGGGTGGCTTCGGCCAGCGCGCAGCGACTTTCCCGCCGAGCCCAGTTGTAGCCTGCGCGCGGAGCGCGGCGGCGCTGGGCGAGAGGATTTTGAACAAGAAATGCGAAAAATGATTTTTATTGTTTTTCGGAAGCCTTTTTGAGTGAATTTGAATGAAATTTGAATCAAATCTCTGTAAATTTTTGCACCAACGTGTTAATTTTTCTAGAGATTAGATGAGTACAGTAATGATGCTTTTGAGTAAGAATTATTTTTTAGAATAATTTCTTTTTTCCGCTGCAAAAGTTAATGTTGATTACTCTTTCAATTAAATTCGAACCAACGGGAGAATTTAATTTTTTTTTTTTGAGAATTGTTGTGAATTATGATATTGTTATTTTCTGACCAATGTTGATAATAACAATATTATAATTTTAATTGATAATTTTATGCATTATTTCTATTTCTGTCCAACGGTGATGTAGATTTAATGTATAAATAAAATTGTATGTCGTATTTTGACCAACGTTGGAAATAAGGCATATAATTTTGTGTTATTATGTTTAAATGTTCTCACTGTATATGAATTGTGGTTTCAGGAGGATACTCTTTGATGGGCTACATCAGGGATATCCCGGTTCTCAAAGGAGACAACTACGGTGAATGGAAGAAAAAGATTGACCTGGCCTTCATCTTGGCTGAGGTAGACTGGGTAGTCACCATACCGTGTCCCATAGAGCCTGTGGCACCGGTGAGAGATGAAAATGAGGCTGATGCTGCTTGACAGACCAGACAGAGGGACTATGCTCCTATAAAAATATCATATGATCTTGATCATAAAAAGTGGGTCACTGCCAACAAGAAATATTTGGCTGTGATAAAGAACACGATTGAGCCTGCAATTGTGGGCTCAATCGCAGAGTGTAACACTGTCACAGAGTACCTTGAGAAAATAAAGAGTCAGTTTACTGGCTCTTCAAAGACTTATGCTACACAGTTGATTAAGCAATTTGTGACAGAAAGGTACTCTGGTGGTGGCAGTGGCATAAGAGAGCACATACTAAGGATGAGCAACTTGGCATCCAAGCTTAAACCAATGGATTTGGCTCTCAAGGATGAGTTCCTTATTCATTTGATTTTTGCTTCCTTGCCGAAAGAGTTTGACACCTTTGTTGTCAACTACAACATGCAGCCCGAGAAATGGGACTTAGAAAAGTGCATAGTTATGTGTGTGCAAGAGGAGGAAAGAATTAAATCCTCACATGGTGGTTCTGTCAACTATGTGAAGGACAACAAGAAAAAGAACTTCAACAGTAACTTCTCCTCAAAGAACAAGGGAAAAGCCCCTGTCCATCAGCCTCAACAAGAATAATTTTGCAGAGACAAAGATCAGTGTCTTCATCAGAAGAAGACGGACACTACAAGAAGAACTGTCCGATTACTTGATGATAATGACAAAGAAAGGTGAGAACATTATTACCTTTATAAATGAATCCCTGTATGTGCAATATTCGAAATCTTCTTGGTGGATTGATTCAGGTGCAACTGTTCATGTTGCCAATAATTTGCAGGGATTCCGTTCGACGAGGACTACGCAAAGAAAAGAAAGATGCGTTAAAGTCGCAAATGGAGTCCAAGCTGAAGTTGAAGCCGTTGGCGATCTTTCATTAGAGCTAGCTGATGGCTTCACTCTTTTACTTAGAGATGTTCTTTATGTTCCTCTTCTGAGAGGAATTTGATTAGTGTTTCATGTTTGGACAATGATGGTTATGATTGTCATTTTGGAAATGGCAAGTGTGAAATAATGTTTAATAAAGAATGTGTTGGTCTTGCCATCTTACAAAATGAGCTTTATTTGTTATCATTATGTGATGATGTGAATGTCGTATGCGATAATGGGAACGTCGCGTGCGAGAAAGTGAATGAATCCTCGTCTACGAATGTAAACAAAAAACGAAAGAGAACTTTATATGCGTCATCGAAATTATGGCACTGTCGTTTAGGCCACATTTCGAGGGGGAGAATAGAAAGACTAGTTAAGAATGATATTCTTCCTCCATTAGAGTTCTCAGACCTAGAACAATGCAGAGAATGCATTAAAGGAAAATATGTAAAGAAAATTAAAAAGACGTAAAAGAAGCACAGGAGTTCTACAAATTATTCACACAGACATTTGTGGTCCTTTTCCGTGAAAAGTGTGGATGGATATGACTCGTTCATAACATTCACGGATGATTACTCCGTTATGGATATATTTATCCAATCAAAGAAAGAAATGAAGTCTTGGATAAATTCAAGATATTTAAGGTGAAGTTGAAAACCAACACGATTTAAAGATTAAGATAGTCCGCTCGACCGTGGGGAGTACTACGGTCGACATACCCCATATGGACAAGTTCTGGACCTTTTGCAAGGTTTTTACAGAAAATGGCATAGTGGCCCGATATTCTACAGGCGAACCTCGGCAAAATGGAGTAGTGAAAGACGCAACTGCACTCGATGGATATGGTGCGAAGCATGATGAGCCATTCCACACCGCCATTGAGTTTATGGATGGAGGCGTTGAAAACCGCCATTCATATTCTCAACAGAGTGCCTAGTAAGTCGGTGTCCAAAACACCGTGCGAGTTGTGGACGGGAAGAGTTCCTCACTAAACCACTTACGTGTGTGGGGAGTCTGCTTTGAGGCTAAAGTATTTAACCCAAACCTTGGGAAGCTTGATCCCAAAGCGATGAAGTTGCCATTTCATTGGCTACCTGAAAAGTCAAAAGGTTTTCGTTTCTCTTGTCGACATGATATACAAAGTTTGTAGAAACAAGACATGCTGTCTTCTTAGAGGATGAAATGATGAGGGAAGCATGGTAGCTCGAGAGATTGACCTTGAAGAGAAGCGGCGTATGCGCCACTCCGATGCAAGAGCCATTCTTCACACTCCTGCTGTCGCTGCACCGACGGTGCAAGACACTGTGGTGCCAGCACCTGTTATTGTTTCTCCTGTGGCAACAATGAATGAGAATGAAGAACCTGTTCTTCAGATCCTATAGAACCCATTGCCACGATGAGGGGATCAACAACTGACCTCAAACAGAAGATGTACCAAATGAGGAGGCCCGAGGAGGTCTCAAAGAGTAAGAAGATCAGCTATTTCTGATGATTATCAGATTTATCATACAGAGGAATTTCAAATGGAGGATGATCCCACCTCATTTGAAGAAGCCATGAGAAGCGAAAATTCTTCAAAATGGCTTAAGGCCATGGAAGAGGAAATGAGGTCCATGAAGGCTAATAAAGTGCAGGACTTGAAAATTATTCCTAAAGGAGCCAAAAAAGAGGGTCAGTAAATGGGTCTACAAGACAAAGCTTGACTCCCAAGGGAATGTAGAAAGATACAAAGCGCGACTTGTGGCAAAAGGCTTTACGCAAAGAGAAGGGATTGATTACAATGAGACCTTTTCTCCAGTCTCATGTAAAGATTCCTTCAGAATCATAATGGCATTAGTAGCACATTATGATTTAGAGTTACATCATATGGATGTAAAGACGGCATTTCTTAATGGAGATTTGGAGGAAAATGTTTACATGGCACAACCGAAAGGTTTTGTCGTGGAAGGAAATGAAAGAATGGGATGCCGCCTAAAGAAATCGATTTATGGGTTAAAGCAAGCTTCAAGACAGTGGTACTTGAAGTTTGACAGTACAATAAGAAAATTTGGGTTTAAAGAGAATGTAGAGGACAAGCGTGTTTATGCAAAGTTTAAAGATGGGAAGTTCATCTTCCTAATCAGTATGTGGATGACATCCTACTAGCTAGTAGTGATGTCGATCACATTGGAGACAAAGAAGTTTTTGTCCTCAAACTTTGATATGAAAGATCTTGGTGAAGCGTCGTTCGTTCTAGGGATCGAAATTCACCGGGATAGAAACAAAGGGATATTGGGACTGTCACAAAAGGCATACATAGATAAAGTCTTAAAGAAATTTGGTATGCATAAATGTAGTCCTTCACCGCACCTATAGTCAAGCGCGAGATATGGGGATTTTCAATGCCCCAGAACCGATATGAGATCGATCAAATGAAAGCGGTTCCATATGCTTCAGGTGTCGGAAGCTTACAGTATGCTCAAGTATGCACACGCCCTGACTTAGCATTTGTTACCGGGTTACTTGGCAGATTCCAGAGCAATCCTAGAATAGAACATTGGAAATTGGTAAAGAAAGTCTTGCGTTATTTGCAAGGAACAAAAGGCCTCATGATGACATACTGAAGATCGATTCACTCCATATAGTGGGGTATCTGATTCGATTATGCGGGAGATGATAGAAAGTCGACATCCGGATATGTGTTCACTCTCGCTGGAGGAGCTATATCGTGGAAAAGCTCAAAGCAAACCGTCACTACATCGTCCACAATGTATGCCGAGTTTGTAGCATGTTATGAGGCTACGGGCGGTGAAGCGGCTAAAGAAGTTCATACCGGTTTAAAAGTGGTTGACGACATCAATAGACCACTTAAGTTGTACTGCGATAATGAACCCGCAGTAATGTATGCCCACAACAATAAGTCAAGTGGTGCTGCCAAACACATTGACATAAAGTACTATGTTGTGAAAGATAAAGTTCGGGATCAAAATATAAGTCTTGAGCATATAAGTACCGCAAAGATGTTAGCGGATCCGCTTACAAAAGGCTTACCACCCAACGTGTTCAGAGAACATGTAGCCGGCATGGGTTTAAGAGAAAGCCTATGATTCCTGGACTATAAAGGGCCCAAAATTAAAGAATCTGTTTCAGAACAGAGATGTGTATTGTAGCTGTTAAATCTATCGGCGATTGACCGTGACGATGAAGCATGCTCTATGTACTAATCTGTGATGAAATGGTAGAAGAAGAAAAAGGTATGATATGAGAGGAGATCAAGGGGGAGAATGTTAGATTGATCTCTCCCCGATTAGCCCAACGGCTAATCGGGACCTTGATCCGCGCCCTGATCGGGGGGCGCTCAGCCCAACTATTGGCTAATGGGCCCCCGTCGCGCTGCGCAATAAATAGAGGGTGGGGGCCGGTGACTCGACTAACGAGGTTCGCCTGAGCCGCAAACCCCACCCGACAAACCCTAGACCGATCTAGAGAGGGACGCGCAGCCAGCGGCGGGAAGCTCCATCGCCATCCCCGTCAACGGATCTACGACGCCGCCACCGCCCCGCTTCCCCGACCGTCGCTGTCCGTGCGCAGACTTCACTGACGAAGCAGCGATGGCTAACTCCTCCTCCACGCAATCGGACGGTCGGTATCCAAACCCTAATGTTCTCTCCCTATCACCTTCTCTCTCAAATCCGAACTAGAACACTCTCAGATCTACCCTAGGTGATTCCCAAGGACCTAACATGAATCTGTTTTCGTATCTAGCAAAACCTTCGGATATCCGAAAATATGCTCCGAATTAAAATGGACGGTCGGTCGGTCGGAAAATATTCGCTCCGTTTGCACACCCTACAAGGAGACTCGGATCACACGCATCCTTTTATGGCCACTTATTTGTGTTTTTCAGCCTTTTCATCATCTCCCTGAGCAACTCGGACAGTGGTACGTCCTTGTAGGGTAAGGAGTAGTACTGCTCTTGAAGGAGTTTTGTTCGCTTGTTCATACTTTAGATGAGCCGCTTGTGCCTTGTGCTATGCCTCTATGCAAGAAGAGGACTACGGATTGCAATACATACTCTCAAATTATGATGACCACAGGCTCAATGTGATACTGAGGTTGCAATGCATGCAAGCTTTCACTGCTCCTGTTCTAAAAGCGGTGGCTTTTAGCTAGTTGCTGAGATAGTACTGTAGTGACTATTAGCTTTTTATGAGATATCTAATTAAAAAAGGAAAAATAAAAAAAATACTGTTATATCTCTATAGATAATGCAAAGAAAAAACACGTTAAGAAAGCAACGCATTCCAAACCGTTTTTGGTATCTAAAAGACAGAAGCCATCGCCGTTTGGAAATTTTCCAGCTTTCTCAACACATCTTGTAGCTAATTCATTGCATGCTCAGCCTTGCAGGTTCCATAGAATTATTAATTGAATCATCTACCGTGGGCTGCAGTGGGGTGGCTCTAAAGACAAGCATATGGCTCTAGCTAGGTTGCTTGAGGTATTAACTAGTACAGCTGTAATAGTTTTTTTCTTCATTTCGGCTGTATCCTTTCTACTTATTGCGCGCAAGCCTCCTGGGTGTTCTCGAAAAAAAAAACATATGGCTCTACAGATTGTATTTGTTTTCTAAAAATACAGCATACCATTTGTCAGTTGGATATAGGCATACATTTGTTGATAATCGCTGCCACTTAATTCCATTCTGTTTTTTCGTAAGGTACATGATCAAAATCACTGTGCAATCTGAAATTAAGTAACTCCTATGGATGTCCCTGGGAATTGGGAACTCACGTACATCATACCAATTCATTTACTCGCAGTGTTTCTACATTGTGCTAGTCGCATCAGTCTATTCGGTCTTCATTTTTGTCTTTTCCCCAAACAACTCAGCGCAGCTGCATTTCGATTCTTTTTCCATTCTATGATGCCAACTACACCTGACATACCAAGGTTGTATCAAAATATTTTCCAATTCAAACTATCGAATCACTGGAAAGAACACAAAAATAGCTCTAATCTAACCTTTATACTCGTCATGCCATTTAAATTTTACATGATCACTTACCGAAGCGAACATCATTATGTAGGTGCATTCGTGATGCCTCTCAATCTACGTGGAACACAGAAACCATCTTAATGAGCTCACTAACATTATGAGCGTGTGGAACTGACATCTTACCTGAGCGAACATCATTATGTAGGTGCATTCCTGATGTCACTATGAAGTCGCTAACATTCATGCTTTAATTGCCCTCTCTGACCTGCCAAGTTACTGTGATGTATTCTTGCTTCCTTAAATGACATATGTTATGGTGTCTGAACAACAACTAATGGTACTGTTTTTTGTCTGTCCAGTCATCCAGTATTTTGTTAAAGGGTGTACAAACAGTATATTAGACTATTGCAGACAGCATAGTGCTAAAAGTATGCTCCCTTATATCTAAGACATGAAATAAAAGTGTGCTGTAATTATTTTTTAATTACGCTAGCAAGTGTTGAATCTAAGAGCTCTTGGCTCTGATACCATATTAAGTTACATACACCGATCAGTTCTTCTAAAAGTTTAAACTAATGAGAAAACACGGATAATTCCCTTATACTTTAACAAAAGGAATTATCCCATGCTTGCAAATAGATGCAGGCGTGCTTGAGAAAATTATTGTTTGAACACACACTTGGTTCACCGCAGTTCATCTTTCTCTTCAGCACTTGAAAGATGTCTGCAATCATTTGCCGTCATGCCAACATTTAGTGGCGACCTCGTTGAGTCTTACCCATCCTGCCAATGTCGCGTCCAAGTAACTTGTCAGTTCAAAATATCAGCTCACCCCAATAACGAAAAGCAAATAAAACTTGTCATCAAAAAAGCTTGAGTACATGACTAATTACTTACATTGATAACTCCTGCTCGCATGTGCATTCTCGATGCCCCTCAATCCTACGTTGCTGAGAGCAACTCCTTGTGTTGAGGTATATTGGCGAACCCTGCCTCTCCAATATTAGCGAGTGTTAAGTATATTGTCACTCGATAGCGAGCAAGCTGAGCCGGTTCTTCTATCCATGTTGTGGCTACTAATCAAACAACATATAAGAGGACTAACTAGAGAGAGCCAACGATAGGAGAGAGTGCTTGTGTATAGAGTGGATCTCGTCCCTCATACCCCTCTTAGAGGCTTATATTATTATATACATGAGTGGGATTGGATAGAAAATCCCTATCCTACCCTGTTAATAATTACAAAAGATAAGAATACATTGGTACATTTATTTATACACATATCTCTATACTATTGGATATATTACATATTGGGCCAGTTGTAAGGCCCCACCACGGGGGGTTGGGCCACCCCTACAATAGTATTCCCTCGACAGCAAGCGCGGAGGTCCCGATAGGTGAGTTGACGTGAACAATTGGCCCAGACTGGCCCCGCCCCCCGTCCCTCGCAGTAAGCATGCAGATGCCGATAGGCGAGCTAATGCACCTGGTAACTCCTAATCCTCGGGGGTGTGGACGCTGTAAACCTCCCAGAGCAAAATTGTTTGACCGATCTTGACGTGGTTGTGGTATCTCCCAACAGAGGCTGAGCCGACGCGCGTAGGTCGTGCCCCAGCCTCGGGCAGCTCATAGATGCGAGCGACGAAGTCCCGCACCGAAAGCCTAGGTGCCTTGTCAGGTGGGTGCCTTCGACGCAGACGGAGAAGGCTTGACGACTATGTCACTCGTGACATGGTCGCCGAAGATGCGACCACATGGTGGTCGTAGGTATGGACGAAGTAGTAGCCCTGAAGTGGTCGGACGAAGTGTCGATGAATTCCTGAGCATGAGTGGTCGAACGAATTCCTGATGATTACGTCTACGACCACAAGGTGGTCAGGTGGAGCCTACGACCGTGAGGTGGTGGGACGGAGTCTGCGACCACGAGGTGGTCGGACGGAGTTGCAAACATGAGGTAGTCGTATGCCAACGAGGTGTCAATGAAGTCGGCAGCGAGACAAAACTAACGCGCGTGGCTTGTCCCCTACCTTTGGACTCGCGGTCGATGAGATGGCGGTCAGATGAAGCTCTAAGGCATGCGTTCCGTCCTAACCCTTCGAACTTGACATCGACAGTGGCGAGACGAAACTGATGTGCACGTGGTCGGACCGTGTGCCAGACAAAGTCCTAACTGCAAGATGGTCGAACGAAGCGTCCATGACTACGAGGTGATCAGACAAAGTCACGATCGCGGGGCAGTCGAACACGATCACGACCGCGGGGCGGTCAGATAAAATGGCAACGACCACACACAGCCTTCAGACTTGGAGTTGACGAAGTCAACAGCGAGACGATGACTCATACGCACGTGGTCCATCACCCACCTTTTAGACCTGGGGTCGATGAAGGCGGTGGTGAGACAAAGCTACGACGCGCGGCCTATCCCACCCCCCCCTCAGACTAGGCATCAATGAAGTCGGTGGCGAGACAAAGCTACAGCACGCGCGAACCATCCCCACCCTTCGGACTTGACATCAACAAAGTTGGCGGCGAGACGAAACTGACGCGCGCGCTACCCATCCCCCTTTTGGACTCAGGGTCGACGAAGGCGTGGCAAGACGAAGCTACGGTGCGCATGGCCCGTCCCCCCTACAGACTAGGCGGCGGCAAGACAAAGTTGTAGCACGCACAACCTGTCCCCACCCTTCGAACTAGGCATCGATGAAGTCGGTAGCGAGATGAAGCTGCAGTGCACGCGGTCTATCCCCACCCTTCGAACTTGACATCAATGAAGTCGATGGCAAGACAAAATTGATGTGCGCGTGGTTCGTCCTCCCACTTTCGGACTCGATGGTGACAAGGCGGCAGCGAGATGAAGCTACAGTGCGCATGACCCATCCCCCTTCGGACTAGGCATTGACGTAGGTGGCAGCGAGACGAAGCTACAGTGCACATGGCCCATCCCCACCCTTCGGACTCCGGGTCGATGAGTCGGCGACGAGATGAAGCTAACGCGTGTGCCGGATGAAGTCCTAACCATGAGGTGGTCAGACGAAGCGTCCACGACCAAGATGTGGTCGGATGAAATCATGGTCGTGGGGCGGTCGAGCAAGGTCATGACTGCGGGGTGATCGAATAAAACATTGATGACCTCGAGATGGTTAGACGAAGTCTCAACCGCGAGACGGTTGGACAAGGCATCTAGGACCACGAGGCAGTCAGACGAAGCGTCTATGACCATAAGGCGGTCGGACAAAGTCTGAACCATGAGACGGACGGATGAAGCTTCTATGACCACGATTTGGTTGGACGAAATGTCTACAACCATGATGTGGTCAGATGAAATCACGATCGTAGGGCAGTCGAACAAGGTCACGACTGCGAGATAGTCAAATGAGGCGTCTACAACCGCGAGGCAGTCGAACAAAGTCTCGACCATGAGGCAGTCGAATAGAGCTTCTATGACCACGATTTGATCTAATGAAATCATGACCGTAGGGCGGTTGGACAAGGTCACAACCGCGGGGTGGTCAAACAAAATGTTAATGACCATGAGGTGGTCAGACGAAGTCTCAACTGTGAGGCGACGAAGACGCGCTCCTTCTCGCACACCTTTTGGACTTGGAGTCAACAAAGTCGACAGCGAGATGAAGCTGACGCGTGTGCCGGACGAAGTCCTGACCATGAGGTGGTCGAACGAAGCGTCCATGACCACATGGTGGTTAGATGAAGTCATGGCCGTGGGGCGGTTAGACAAAATGTCCACGACCACGCAGCAGTTGGACAAGGCATCAATGACCATGCAATGGTTGGACGAGGTTTCTATGACCACGCAGTGGTCGGACTAGGCATCTATAATCACACAGTGATCGGATGAAGTCTCGAGCACGATGTGGTCAGACGAAGTAACGACCACAGGGCGGTCGAACAAAACATCAACGACCACAAGGTGGTCGGATGAGGCGTATATGACCATGAGGTGGTCAAACAAAATAACAACCGCAAGGTGGTCAGACAAGGTCATGACCATGGGGCAGTCAGACAAAGTCTGGGACCACGACGTGGTCTGACAAAGTCTACGACTCTGAGGGCGTCGAAGAAGCGTCCACGACCACAATGTGGTTGGACAAAATTACAACCTCAGGGCAGTTGGACAAAATGTCAATGACCAAGAGGTGGTCAGATAAAGTCTTGATCACGAGGCGGTTAGACGAAGCCTCGACCGCAAAGTAGTCAAAATAAGTAGTGCGGCGAACTCCCTGGTGAGATGCGTGAAGTGTGCAACTCACTGAGGTTATGATCCATGGCAGGGACTCCCTAGTGGGATGAGCAAAGCACGTGATTCACGCGTGGCCGCACAAGCTGTCATGTGCTACCATCTATACTTCGTAGAGTTCATGCGGAGGCTGTAGACTCCATGCAGTTATTTATACTCTTTAGAGTTACCCGAGATAGCTAAGTTCCCAGTGCTTTATACTCCACGGAGTACGCCAGGGCGCATGGCCGTCGTGTGTTTTTTTATATATAATTCGTAGAGTTGCCCAGGACAGCTGAGTTCCCGGTGCTTTATACTCCACATAGTACGCCGAGGTGCGAGGCCGCCGTGCATTTTTATACTCCGTAGAGTTTCCCAGCATGGCTAAGTTCCCGGCACTTTATACTCTGCAAAGTATGCCAGGGCGCAAGGTTGTCATGTGTTTTGTATACTCTGTAGAGTTGCTTAGGACGGCTGAGTTCCTGGGGCTTTATACTCTGCAGAGTACGCCAGGGCGCGAGACCATTATGCATTTTTTTATATACTCCGTAGAGTCGCCCGGGACAGCTGAGTTCTTAATGCTTTATACTCCGTAGAGTATGCTGGGGCACGAGGCCGCCGTGCATTTTTTATACTCCGTAGAGTTGTCCAGGACGACTGAGTTCCTAGCACTTTATACTCCACAGAGTACACCGGGGCATGAAGCCGCTGTGTATTTTTTTTATACTCTATAGAGTTGCCAGGATGGCAAAGTTCCCAATGCTTTATACTCTGCAGAGTACCCCTGGGCGCGAGGCCGCCATGTGATTTTTCACAAAATTATGGCCCCATGGAGGTCAAGCAAAGTTACGACCACGACGAGGTCCGACGAAGCCATGATCGCGACGTGGGTGGACGATGTAACAACTGCAAGGCAGGCGAACGAAGTTATGACCATGACATGGGCGGACGATGTCTAGACCATGAGGATAGTTGAACATCCGGACAAACATGTACGACCACAAGTTGCTCACTCGAAGGTGCAGAGGCACGGAACCGAGGCCGACGGAGGCCGGAGGGTGTGAAGGTCGGCGCAAGCAACGCCGGATCTGGCGGAGGCCAGAGGGCACGAAGGCCAATGAATGCAACACGAGGCCTGGTGGAGGCAACGTGAGGTCCAACGAAGACCCGTATAGGCCACGCAAGGTCTAGCGGTGGCAACGTCCGCGCAGTGTCCAACGGAGATCGTGCGAAGTCCATCGAAAACCGGGCAAAGTCCTACAAGGGCCAGTGAAGGTCAGACGAAGTTCGGTGGAGGTGACATCCACGTGGAGTCCAGCGGAGATCGTGCGAAGTCCAGCGAAGATTGTGCGGAGTCCGGTAGAGGCCATACGAAGTTTGTCAGAGATGGAATCCGCCTGGGGCTCAGCAGAGTTAGTGCGAAGTCCATCGGAGATGGCATCCGCACAGGGCTCAATGGAGTCGGTGAGAAGTCCCGTGAAGGTCGTGCGTAGTCCCCACGCGAAGATCGTGTGAAGACCTTAGCGGACACCGCGCAAAGTCTCCACGTGGAGACGACATCCGCGCGGAGCTCGACAGAGTCATTACGAAGTCCTACAAAAATTGTGCACAGTCTCCATGTGGGGATCGTGCGAACACCTCGATGGAGACCGTGCAAAGTCTATCGGCGACGACATCCGCACGGAGCTCGGCAGAGTCAATGTGAAGTCCCGCAAAGGTCACGCACAATCTCTGCGTGGAGATCGTGTGAAGACCTCAGCAGAGACCATGCAAAGTCTTCGCATGGAGATGACATCCGTGCAGAGCTCATTGAAGTTGGTGTGAAGTCCCACGAAGGTTGTGTGCAGTCTCCACTCGGAGATCATGCGAAGACCTCGATGGAGACCGTACGAAGTCTTCGCGTGGATACAATACCTATGTGGAGCTCAGCAAAGTCGGTGCGTAGTCTCTATGTGGAGATCATGTGAAGACCTTAGTGGAGACATCTCCATGTGGAGATCGTGTGAAGACCTTAGTGGAGACCGTGCAAAGTCTCCGCGTGGAGAGGACATCCGCGCGAAGCTCAGCAGAGTTTGTGCAAAGTTTCATGAAGGTCGTGCGCAGTCTCCATGCAGAGATGGTGTGAAGACCTCAACAGAGACCGTGCGAAGTCTTCAGCAAAGAAGTCAGAGGCGGATGCTCCATCCCAAATGTCTACCACAGGGTGGTCGATTCTATTAGTGAAGACTTGGCCACAGCACAGTCAAATATGTCGCCAAAGTCACGACCATGACGTGGTTGTGAGTGTCAACACAGCCGGCGGCAGGGCAAAGGATTTGGAGCACGCGCGCTCGTGCAGAATCCCCGTTGGAAAGACTCGACATTCGCTGGTATTGTTCGGAGACCGACTCCCTGGTGTCAAGATAACAGTGTAGGCGTCACGGTCGACGGTCGTAACGGTGCAGGCGTCGCGGTCGACGGTCGTACCAGTGCGAGCGTCGCGGTCGTTGCCATGGGGTACCACTGGCACCGTGTGCTGGACTCGACGATTGCTGCCACTACACCTCTCTTTCTCATGGTTGCCATTGTTTTCTAGCGCCTTCTCTTGCACAGATTCTTGTGCGTCCCCACGGACGGCACTAACTGTTGTGGCTACTGACCAAACAGCATATGAGGGGATTAGCTAGAGAGAGCCAATGACAGGAGAGAGAGAGAGAGCTCGTGTATGGAATGAGTGGATCTCACCCCACATACCCCTCTTGGGGGCTTATATACATGAGTGAAATTGGATAGAAAATCTCTATCCTACCCCTTAACAATTATAAAAGGTGGAGGTACATTGGTACGTTTCTTTATACGCATGTCCCTATACTATTAGATTTATTACATATTATGTCTGTTATAAGACCCCAACACGAGAGGTTAGGCCACGCCTACAAAAGTCTAATAAACCTAAAGCAAGCAATCATGCACTCTTGGCAACTAAAAAAACCATGGAGACCAAGGATACTCGCATCAAGTGCACGCTTTTGTTGACCTTTACTTGTCTTTTTAGACTTTTCATCGGCTCCCTGGGCAGCTCATTAAGATGGTTTCTGCGTTCCACGTAGATTGAAGGTAGTACCACAATTATGCTTTTGAATGAACGTCGTTCATATGAGCGGCGTGTGCTAAGGCATATGTAAGGCGGTTTTCATGTCCTAATGGAAAATCTCTTTGCACAGTCAAGTGCTCCATGCCACACCACCAGTTCCCTACTACTAATTCTCAATAGGGCCAAGGACATAGCGTTAGCTCAGTTGGCTTGCTTCGCAGGTGAGCGAGGAGCCGGCCCAGGCTCGATCCTAGGTAGCCTCATTATTTTAGGGTATTGTTCACTAGAGATGTACACATGTGTGCATGTTCGGTGGCATTGCGTGTGCTCATATCCCGAAGGTTGTTGAGCCTCCATTTAAATTTCTAGCGTGTGTAGAGGACACACATGCATGTGTGGTGTGCGTAAGTTGTGTGCATCCGCTTTATACCCCTCAAAAAAATCCTCAATAGAGCTAGGAAGACATTGTAACACCTTGTCTGAACATTCGCGCTAAGCCCAGCCCCTATGTTGGATAGACACGCATGTTTAGCACCTCACTTCCCTCGAAAGAGGTAGAGCCACTTTGATGATTGGATAATTACATTGAATAAGCAGGCTTCACAAATATGACAATTCAAACAAACCAATGTCAAGTTTAAAGAAACAATCAAACTTCACAATATAAACCGAGTTGATACGTCGACATCGAAAAGGTCAACAAGCTTAAAAACATAAAGCAGTACCGATCGAAGTCCATATTATCTTTTACTCCAAAAAATGTAGCCACTTGCACAAGTTAAAATTACTACTCTTAGATTGTGTCAAGATGAATATCTCTATATCTCTCAAATATTGCTACCTCAATTCAATGTCTAGAACTCCCAAACAACTTATTGGTGTGAGTTAGAATTATGGTTCAATAAGAGTACTAGGGTCCAATAGCGTTCGCGCCTGTACTCTAATTAGAGTCTATGTTAGGGTCCAGTTGTAATATTTGGCACTGTAAGTAAAAGGTGTAGAGGTCCTATAGGACAACACACAATTGTTCACCACATTATTCTACATGGAATTAGAGTCAATCCATCCCAAACCCTAACCCAAGCAAAACCCTTACCTTAGATTCAAATTCAAATTCCAACATTTTAAATTCAAATCTTCAGAAAAATATCCATTCTATTTTTCTAGATCGAACTCATTTTTCTTGCCCACCTTTTCTTTTCTTTTTCCTTTTTCCTTCCTTTCTCTCTCCTCTCTAGGGTATTGTTCATCTGGTATTGTTCACCATCTTCCTAATTCAGTTCGATCGAACAGACCAAACAGCCATCAAGCTAAAAACAGTGGCCACGCGCCCCATGCCCCTCCCAAGCCAACTCTTTAACTGAGCATTATCTCAACATCATGCCAAAATGAAACTTGTTCCAAATCACACAAGAAATGCATTCTTTCCGGTCCCTTCATGATTCGTTCATCCGTTTGCCTCTTATCTCGTTCGTTCCAAAACTAACTCAAAACTGAATCCTATGAATTCAAGTCTGTTTCTATCTCTTCCAAGCCTTTATATACAACCCCATGACCCCTCTCAACCATTTTCAATCTGTGTCAAGCCTCCTCAAACCCCAGAACACCGTCGTCACCGAGAGCCCTCCGTTCTCGAAATTATTCATCGCTCCAACTCACGTTTGAGTAGTCTGGTTATTTTCTTAATTCCTTTCATGTCACTTTGTGTTTCTAAGTGCCTTGCACCCTCATGTGAAGTTGTTTTATTTTTGTGTAGGTATTTGATGGGAATTGAGTTTTTTCCAAAACCAATATACATCATCCTCTGTTGTTGATTCGTCATCTCCGGTGAGCCAAAATCTAATCCTTTACTACTATACGATCACCATCATCTACTCTATGTATTCCACACCTCCGTTTGTCCAATACATCACCGAGGAAGTCCCATACCAGAGCACCCCTTGGTTTCCACGGATGTCACCATGGCTGGCCCAATCTGGCTATCCTCTACCCAAATAGATTATACTATCACATTCCTCATATAGAGGTTATGTCTATGCTCCGTTGTTTCCTCTGTGTTCCTCGCCGAAACGCTAGAGCCCCTGTCAACCCATGTTGCCACCACCCTTGGTGCCACCGCCGCCATGGACCTTTGCCCTTAGGCCGACCTTCCCTGGCCACCCAACTCCAGCCATGGCCGTCGCCCCCATGTGCCTGCACGTGCTCTATGTTGTCCAGAGAAGAGCTCTCTGTGATTCTTCAAGTGATTGCTTTGAGTCAATAACAAGTGGGCCCCACCTATCATACACATATAATTCCAAGAAAATCCAGCAAAAAGGTGCTAAGGAATATTCCCTTGTTTTAGAATTTCAGGATTTTCCTTTCCGACCGATCTTCCAATCGCTCGTACTCCATCGTCCAAACTCCGAATCAAGTGATTCAAGTTCCTAAATTCATAATCTACCTCCCAGTACCTATTTTATAATTTGTGGATTTTATTTGAGTTTATTTTGTTTTGGTCACTTTTCACGTGTAGACTACAACGCTCCGAAAGAGTGCAACTTCGACGATGACTCTCACAACCAGTATGCTAAGTAAGACAAGTTATACACCTTGGTCATATTGATCCTAGTTTATCAATAAAATTATATTGTTTCATATTATTCCGCATGTTTATGTTTACTCAATGTATTTAAATTCCAGTTTTAAAGGCATAGTTAATACCTACTTGGTATGACAACATATGATATTGATCATCTAAATACCTTATCACCCTAGAATAAAACTCTGGATAGTACATTAGTATTGGCTGGAAAATTTTGTAACGAAGCTTAGACATGCTTGGAAATGATCCTAGGTTTGGGATAACTTTTCCACATAAAATGATGATTACAAAAATGTATTCTTGACTTTGGTGAGTCAAAAAGGCATATGAAATATTTAAAAATAAAATATAAAACATGGTTTAGACCTAGATAAATGGTTAGGTGGTGGGTGCTTGGTGGCACAAGGGGTATATGGAAAGTCTGTCTAACTCAATTAAGGACCGATCTGTGAGCTACTGCTACAAAACCACATCGTACTATCACAAGTCTGGTATAGGATAGACCTAGCTAACTAATTTGTGGAACCCATCCTTGGCTTTGCTATAGGTTGAATGTCGACGTGGCGTAGACCACGAGAAGTCTCACATGGCACAAGAGGGGGCCCCAACTTAGCAGAATCTATGTTGTGGTGAAACTTTAGTGGGGCACGACCAGGTTAAGGATTTTGCATTGTAGAGGCCTTGTGATAATCACTTAGTCACACTTCTACAGAACCATGTTATGGCCGAACAACATAAGTTGATTATCTCTTGTGGGTGAAGTTGTACAACATCTGCAAAGTATATAAACTACCTAGATAGTCGTGTCCATGGTCATGGGCAAGCTGAGTAAATTTTTTTATGGATTATACTTTGGTTTTTCAAAGGAATTTCAGAAAGATGATTTATGGGAAAAGTTGAGTTGAAACTCCAGGTTGGTGCCCGTGCTTAAAATGGTGATGGGTTGGTGCCTAAACTAATGCTTATACATGATTAAAAATTAAGTTTTACATTATGATTATGCTTTCAAAAATATTTATTGTATTATCAAACTTGGCTTTACGCTCAAAGAACCATACTATACCTTAAATTGCAGAGTACATTTTTGTGTTCACCCTTGCTTATATATTGTTGCTCAAAGGAAGAATACTTTGACTTCGGTCAAGATCAACATGAATAGGTTGCGTCCTATAGTCATTTGCCTATGGATACACTGGATGGGCTTCTTCACATTGTTTTTGTCTTCCGTTGTTATTTATATTTGGCCTATGGGCTATGGATGTAAACCTTAGCCATAAGGCTCGTACTCATTTATTTAATAATATTTGTCATTATGGATGATATCTATCTTTGTTACCACTGTGTGCATTATCTAATACTGAACTAGTGCAATTTATATAGAGAATCCAAATATGTTGTTCCTGAGTCCGATAGAGATGGTATCAGAGCCATGATGACTCTAGGACGTAGCCGTAGATATAATAGAATGGTTGAACCCTAATGACTTATTTTAAATAACTAGTAATTTTAAAAAGATTTGCTTACTCTTAACTCTCAATTTTTGCTTACCCTTATCTATCAATCCTTTCTCATCTTTGTCATTACTTGAAAACTTATTTCTATCTCTCCCTTTGTTCAAAGCAACTATAGATGGACAACTGTTGGGATTCATCGACTCTGTCGCCACTTCAATCTTTGTCCTAAAGGATCACGCTTTGTACTTCAAGAGCTGCAAAGGATCACACCAAGATGACCCTTACCCCTTTAGAATAAGCTATTTTAAATAGAACAATGTTGCGAGCTGTCAATTTTCTCTTTTGTCGACAGCCGTAATTGTTATTATTCATTTTTGCTTTGTTTTATTATGCTGGTTTTTGGTGTTGGAATGTGCAAATCAACCCCTGATTTCCCTTAGTCTTAAGTCTTCTTTTCTCCTCTCCTCTAACTCTTAGAATCATCAAGCAGATGGTGAACACAAGGAGCAACATCAATGGCAACCATCGCAACAACAATAGTGGCAACAATGGAACCCAAGGAAATCAGTATGCTCCCATTCCCCCACCACCACACCACTAATGGACTTGACTGAACTCAGATAATGGCTAATTAGAATCAGCTCATTCAACTGCTGGTGCAGACCATCAACAACCCCGCTCAATCTGCTCCTCCACCACCACTAGCCTAGGCTCCACGATCTAGATTATTGGAGTTCATGAGGATATGTCCCCTAACTGGGAGAGAGTCCTCTTTGCCTCTCACCAATTGAATGGACCTACTTCAGAGTGGTGGGACACTTTCACCGTCGATCACGCCAATGCACAGGCCATCACCTGGGATGAGTTTATGCATAACTTCTATAAGGCTCATGTTCCTACTAGCACCATTACTCTCAAGAAGAAGGAGTTCAGAGCTCTTCACCAAGGAGGATGTATAGTGAATGAGTACCTCCAAAAGTTCAATCAGTTGGCACGCTACGCACCAGAAGATGTTGCTACTGATGAGGCAAAGCAAGAGAGGTTCTTGGAGGGCTTCAATGACAACATCTCTATGTTGCTGCTCTTCAACGGCTACTCCGACTTCCATCAGCTTGTCAGCAAAACCATTCACCAAGAAGACAAGCATGTTGAGATGGAGAACCGCAAGAGGAGGATGGCCACTTAGGAGGTCAACACAGGAGGTTCCCCCAAAGCTCTTGGCACCCCACCACAATCAAGCAACCTCAGGCCAACAATAACTCAGGCACCTTTCCAACCAACCACTGTGCTCCTCAGGTGACCCATAACCCTCCTAACGATGGGCTAGTGAGAGTGCACTTGTTTTTCTGGTCTTATATGTGGATGATATATTACTGATCAGAAATGATATTCTATGCTTGAATCTATCAAGTCTTCATTAAGAAATAATTTCTCTATGAAGAACTTAGAAGAGGTAGCATATATTTTGGGCATAAAGATCTATAGAGATAGAACTAAAAGACTAATTGGATTAAGCCAAGATATGTATATTGATAAGGTGTTGAAGTGGTTCAATATGTAAGATTCTAAGAAGGGTTTCTTACCTATGTCACATAGCATTAGTCTTAGCAAAACTCAATGTCCATCGATACCTGATGAGCAAGACTGAATGAGTATGCTTCTACCATTGAGTCTATCATGTATGTCATGCTTTGTACATGACAAGATGTATAAAGAATATCCTAAAATACTTGAGAAGGATTAGGGATATGTTCATTGTTTATGGAGGTGAGGAAGAGCCGATTGTAAATGGTTACATTGATGCTAGCTTCCAAACCAACAAAGATGATTTTCGATCATAATATGAGTTTGTGTTTTGTCTCGATAGAGTAGTAGTGAGCTGGAAAAGTTCCAAGTAAGATACAGTTGATAATTCTACAATAGAAGCTGAGTATATTGTGGCTTTTGAAGCTATAAACGAGACTCTTTGAGATAAGAAAGTTCATCTCTAAACTAGGTGTGGTTTCTAGTGCTTCTAATCCAATGTATCTCTATTATGATAATAGTGGAGCCATTGCTCAAGCCAAGGAGCCTAGATCACATCAAAAGTCCAAACACATATTTTGGCGTTATCACCTTATTCACGAGATTGTTGATAGAGGTGATATAAAGATATATAAAGTGCACATGGATTTAAATGTTGTTGATACGTTGACCAAATCTCTTCCTCAGCTAAAGCATAAGGCGCATACAAGAGCTATGGTTGTTAGATACCTGCATGATTGACTCTAGTGCAAGTGGAAGATTGTTAATGATATGCACTATAGGCAATCGTAGAGATGATTGTATCACTTCTATATTTATGATCTTTTAAATAAATATTATTATGCTCCTTGAATTAATTAATATTTATAAAGGTTAGTAAGTACGTGACTTGTTGGTAAAGCTCTTTATTTGTTATATGATATCATTATAAAAGGATCCTTGGTCCAACTTACACCCCCACCATGGTCACTAACGCCCTCAACTACACCACAAAAACATTCAGCACCAAAAATCAGCATGGGCAGCCCATTAAATCACCAATCATGACTGATCCAAACCTACATCAACCATGAACCAAGCCATAAAGTGCAGGATTTACCTGGAGGCACCGAAGCTCGGGGAGCCAGAACAAGCTGAGCCGCTCCAACATGGCAGGGCAGTCGCAGGCGTAGGTGAGCACCACCGCATCTGATTTGTGACGCACACATAGACAGACGATGGAATCATCACCCACACAAATGCCAACCAAAATCATAACACAATCCATGGAATCTAAACACTAATTTGAGACGTGGGACGCTACCGAATCTAAGAATGGGGTACCTGGAGGAGGTGTCGATGATGGTGAAGGGGACACGGTCAAAGAAATAGTCGGAGGGGAGGCGGGTGGGGGGCATGATGCGGGGTACGTTCTCAGGGAAATGCTTAGTGGTGAGGGTGGCGATGAGGCTGGACTTGCGATTCCCAGGTCACTGATGATGATGACTCGCACACCCTGTTTGCCCACCAGGTTCGCCGCCGCAGCCGCAATGTGTGCGCCTCCTCCCTCTCGCTCCTCAGCTAGGATTTGGAGGATTTGGGTGACGTCCTGCTTGACATGCTGTGTCGGTCAGGTCGGACGCCGGTGGTGGCAGCCAGAGAGGGGCAAGGAACCAAGGAGGAGGAGCTCGCAAGGCATCACCACTAAAATTGATGTGGATAGAGAATTGAGATGGGCTCAAGATTGGCTATGGGATTGGGGGCTTGGGGGGTTTGAGGGCGAGGGGATTGAGAGAGAGGCATTAGGTGAGGGGAAGTGATGACTGGTCCTACCTGTCGACTTGATTTCAAGTGAAGAGGATGGTGACAGATGAACCACCACTAT
This sequence comes from Dendrocalamus sinicus, assembly GCA_036346575.1. Classification (NCBI taxonomy): domain Eukaryota; kingdom Viridiplantae; phylum Streptophyta; class Magnoliopsida; order Poales; family Poaceae; genus Dendrocalamus; species Dendrocalamus sinicus. The sequence goes on along the minus strand of CM070675.1, from coordinate 18,164,325 downwards.
CTACCACCACCAGCAGCTCTTTCTTTTAAGCAACAGAGATTTTGTCATAATGAATACGATGGTTGAAATGGATGGTGAACGTGATCATTAGAAGTTATGTGGATTGAAAAAGAGATTGTCTTGAGTTGCAAGTGTTGACTTGGATGAGTGGGCCGAGAGGTGCACGTCACGGTGCTATTTGTCACCCGCACATCATCTAGATGGCTGGATGTACGTGGCTTGCCTCCTCCCAATCTAGGCTTCCAACGGTGCTCTCGTCGACATGGCGTCGATCAAGAATTCATGGCCAATTTGGCCCCCGTGCGCGCTGAATTGCCAATTCTAGCCCTCGCCCGGGGGAATTTCGGGCTTGGCCCCCTTGCGCGCTCGGCTGCCGCGCAAGGTCGCTGGCGTGATCGGGAACCATGAAGGTCGCTGGTGTGCTTGGAGACCACGCGAGGAGATGGCGTGGCCGGGGACCACGTGAGGTGGCCAGCCCGCCACGTGCCCGCTGACTCCTCCTCCATGGCCGCCGATGAAGCCGAATTGGGTGGGGCCGAGTGCGACGATGAGTGTACAGAGGAAGGTGGAGACGTGGGACTCGCGCATGATGGCCATGGGGGAGGAGCCGGTGGGCACATGGCAGGAGGGCCACCTCACGCGGTCCCTGGCCGCGCCATCTCTCCTCGCGTGATCGAAGACTACGCTAGCAACCTCTTGTGGCCACCAAGCACGCAAAGGTGTTAAACCCGGAATTCCTACCGGGCAGAGGCTAAAACTAGCAATTTGGCGCGCACGGGGGCGAGATTGGCCATGAATTCATCAGGCCCACAAGGTTCAATTATCAGCTAAGAAGATCCATTCTTTGGTCAATGGATCAGCTGTAATCACGTCAAAATACATTTACACCCTAATCGATCAGCTGCAATCACGGCAAAATACATTTACACCCTGCACTGCAAGATCAAAACACGGCCGGAGTCATGCGAAACTGGGGGATTAGGACTAACCAGGATGGGTTAAGCTTCATTTTGTTGCTTTGATGTAGATCAACCTCTTGCTAGGTATATATAGCGATTTCTGCAAAATTCCTACCGACATGCTATGTTCCCGGTGTCTTCGGAGGCATCCGATAAATTTGGAACGAAACGTGCTATGTTCCCGGAAACAGAAAACAAAAACAACAAGGGCTTCAAGTGACCATACAAACTGATTTAGACAATTTATTCATCATTTTTAGAGCAACTCCAGCAGTAGACCTCAAAACAGGACCCCTACTTTTTATTTGAGAGTTCTCCCTACTTTTGAGGGCTCTGTTTTTTGGGCTACACTCCAGCAGGAGCCCTCAAAACAGGACCCTCAAATTCATTCTTAGAGGGGATGACACATAGGATCCACCCTCATCCTCATCCTACTTTTGAGGGCCGAGGGGCAAAAAAAACTCACTCCAGCAGGGTCCCTACTTGAGCCCTCAAAAGTAGGGGCTCTCTCCAGACCCCCCAGCAATGAGGGCTCGAGGGGGAGATTTGAGGGCCCCCTACTTTTGAGGGCTCAAGTAGGGGCTCTGCTGGAGTGAGTTTTTTGCCCCTCGGCCCTCAAAAGTAGGATGAGGGCTCAAGTAGGGGCCCTACTGGAGTTGCTCTTACAAGCTACTATTATTCTGAATGTGACGGGCCTGTTAACGTTGGATATGCTGGGAACTCCAAAGCAGGCCAAGCAAGAAATTCGGACCGCTAAAAGAATAACTTCGATTTCTTTCACCAATCACTATTTATTAGACTAATAAATCATAACTTAAAATGATATGCCATAACCTTCACAAGTCACAACAATAAAACTTCAGGGAATCTATGGTCATTTAGCTAACCTAATACTAACCATCTTTCATATTTTTGACTCGCATGGGTCAGTTCGAAAATATGCACTAAGTTGAGTAGTCGCCGGCACCTAAGACTGGCGCCGAAGAATAAGACAAGTTAACTTTAGACCAGCAAAAGAATACTACTGAAACCGACTTGGGGGTATAAGGGTTAGTTCATGGTCCAATATTCCACTGGCTAGTAGACAAACTCTACCTAGACCAACCAAGGATTGACCAAAATGTGAAAAAAAATAGTGCGAAAAAAAAGATAGATTGTTTTTTAAGGGGTTCGAGAACAAATATTTTGGAATAAGGGAATTGGCTATATAATGTGTAGGCCATGCATAAGATCAAGTCCCAAGGAAAACATGAATGTATTTTAGAACAGCTTTTACATCATGAAAATGTGACTTGAACTTGGGAGCTATGTTTGCCCTTGGCCTCCCAAAAATTCATGCTAAAGCTGCCATCATGCTTGGGAGTTCGAACATGTACCTACTAGTAGTAGTGTAGTACATTGTAGTGCCACATCTGGTGGTTCTATGGAAAGTGCCATCATGCTGCCTTAGCCTCTCTCTGCAACTGTGAAACATGGAACCTTATTTAACCTACTAAAGCAACTTTTGTTTAAATTACCCTGCTCTTAACCTACACAAACAAATCAGCAGCATTAAATTAATTGCTTATCACAAACTTATAAAAAAAATGCTGCTCATGAGTGCACATCTGAGAGCTGTGCTGGCCTGTCGGTGATGCAACACGTGCATGGAAAATTAAATTAAATGGGATCATCAATAGAATAGTGCACCGATGGATAGATAGATGCCTATATATATGAGCTGGTTCAGGACACATATTTGTCAAGCAAGCAGTGCCTGCATTTGGCTGCCAAATCAAAGCCACAAAGCCCGGCTTTATGGCCAAACAGCAGCCTAGGTAGGCTAAGCAGAGCAGCTTCCCCATGATGATTGGCAACAGTGGATGTGGCTTGCATGCTCCTCTCTCTTGGATCACTCTGTTGTTCATGGACAAGAGTGTAATGATTTGTATGATCTATGGATTGCCACCCTCTCCCGATCTAGATGTTTTCTTTAAGAAAAGAATTAAGGGCAGCCAGCTAGCAAATATGTCTGAATTTCATATTTGAATTGTTTTATGGAAACTATCTTGTTCTAAAATTCAATTGTAGTATCTACTTTTCGCTTACGAGCAAAGTGTGGCTCTTTTCTTCACTGATTTTTAACTGCAATTGGCCGAAATCCAACATTAGCCGATTACGATAGTCACCCGTCTGGTTTCGGAATTGCAAAGTTTATTTCTTGTTTCCAACATCATCTCGCGAAAATGTGTTCATATCACCTATAGCTAAACCATGAATCCGTCTAGTGTATTTGCATCATCCAAACCATATACATGTCAGAAATTAAGCCGACACCTCCAAATACGCTGAATGTTTTATTATATTAAAAAATTCCCAAAGTATACACCTTCAAATCCTAAACATCAAATCCGAAGCGAGCAATCGAGATCTACCTAACAGTAAACCAAGACAACCAAATCTAAATAAAATGTAAATCTAAGCGACATGAAAGTGCTTATTTGGTTATCAGTGCGCCATATAAACCACAGAGTACATCAGTACAGAACATATTGTACTCGCATCTAATCAATCGTCCCTCGAATTTTTTTTTAAAAAAAAATCTAAGAGTTCCTCTATCCTTAAAAAAAGTTCCTCCTAGAAAAAACTAAGAATTAAAATATAGAGATATTGGTTTTTTTTAATAAAGAGAAAAGACGGGCATGTAGGAAACTATTAATATATATGGTACTGTAGCCACTTTTTTCAAATTGAACCACGGATACTCGTTTTTGTAATTCTAGCTCCCTCTTTGAGCTTGGTAGGTACCTACCGAGTTAGGAGACCTCGCTCGGCTAGAGGACGTGTCGAGCCAGCCAGTGTAGCAGTGTTTAATTAGTATTAATTATGCTTAATTAGTGTTAAAAATGCAATATAACGCTTAATTAGTGCTAATTATGCTTAAGTTAATCACTAATTAATTCTGTCCAGTTGTTTTAGCGTGGCAGGCGACATGTATCGTCTGCCACAGCCATCGAGCTCAAAAAGAGACTATATTTGTAAAAACGACCGTCAAAAAATCAAATTTAAAAAATAACTACAGTCTCATAATATATGTGAAATTTTCGGCGTGTAGGCGGCGGTGGGGTGGCCAACCATACAAGTCACCTCAGCGTAGGGTAGTTTTCACCCCTGTGGAGCCACAAGCCAGCTTACATCTATTAATTCCTATCATACCATACCTCTGCTGCGTCTCTCTAACAGCACCACTAAAAGCTAGTATCCACGATGGCCAGATCGCTGCCGTCCTTCTGCCTCCACCGGATCAGGTCCGACGGCGGCGGCGCCGCCCCTCCGCCGATATGCGCCGCCAAGGATGGTGATGGCCAGGATGAGTGTGGCGACGGTGGCAACGCGAAGGAGAAGGAGAAGGGTGGTGAGGCTGCTGTGGGGAGGAAGGTGATGGTGGTGGCCGACGGCGGCAACGACGAGGCACGGACGGCGCTGCAGTGGGCGCTCTCGCACTCCGTCCGGCCCTGCGACACCGTCGTCCTCCTCGACGTCGTCAGGGGCACCGGCGGCAAGAACCGTAAGCTATAGCTAGTAGCTAGCCCCCTGTGTAGAGATACGTGCTTACACTCTGTGCATCCAGATTAATTATCATGCTAATTATTAAGTTACAAAAATTTGTAACTGATGAAAAAAAATTCTCTTGTTTCATATGTCTTAATTAGGAGATGATCCAAGAGGGTATCAGCACCTGGAGGCCATGAGGAGCATTTGCCAGGCTAAAAGACCAGAGGTACAAAAAAAAAAGCTGTTGCTCTTGTTTGATTTCTAGTAGTTGCTGAAAGTAGCATTTATTAAGTTAGATTTGTGGGGAAAAGGAAATAAAATAAAACTAGTGTTAGTTCATTTTCTAATGCCTTTTTAAGTAGAAATATATATTTTTAAAAAAGTTTGATTCACTTTCTAATGTTTGTGTTGGCCAATATATATGGGCTACCCAATAGTACTTTATGTTGGTTATTGCTATGGAGTATGGAATACGCATGTCATGATGGTGTTTATAAAATATGTTCATCATTGTGTTTAGGGTTTTCAGTTGTACTTTCAGCATATCATAGGTATACATTTCAAGAATTAGGAAAGGGCTGTGTATTTAATTTTGTTGGTTTTCTTGGGTGTTTTTGAATAAAACTTGCACTTGTATCTACTAAAATGTACAATCTGATTATACTGAAAGTACAACACTACTAAGACCGCTGACATTAACGCAATCTACTAAAGTACAAGATCAATGGAATACTGCTTGCAACGTCAAGGTTGAGATTGATCTTGCAAGCTAGAACTGCTACACAATTAACGTCCAAAGATGCTTAATAAAGAGACATCCCTGATGCCAGCTAGAGCTAATTAATATCCCTGGTCCTGCTTGTTAATTGACATCATCGAGGGCTGGTACAACAGGTACCTGTTGAACAGATCATCCTCTGCTTTGTGGTACAAATCTTCTTTCCAGCAACAGGATCGACTCAATCGATCTGCAATAGGCTTTAATTTCTTTATATTCATCTTTTTACGTGAGATCGAGCTGGGTAACTAGAACAAGACCCCTTCAACGAGGCTATTAACCTGAAGTACCCTTCCGTATAAACCCCTAGTCTACCTTGATGGAAATCTAGCGTATAGCCTATCATACATTCATACGACAGAACAGTGGCGGATCCAGGAAAAATTTTAAAAGGAGCTGAACAAAAGCGATACAACGATATAACTCTACTATACCTCTCTTACACCATACATCTATAGCTAAAAATTTGTGAAGAGGGCTCCAAAGGGGTTCCAAGGGTTCTGTAACGGTAGGAGGGGCTCGAGCCCACCGCTGGATCCGCCCCTGCGACAGAACAAGTAGTCTCAACCGCTAAGGTGTGCGTCTGAATGCTGGTACTTAATCACTAGAAGAAAAAAAACTGTGTGGAGAGGAGGAAAATCTGTTAGAGAGCTGGAAATGATTATTGCAATCCATCGACATGTCCAAGATTGTCCCTTTCTTTACCTTCTGGCATGTGAAGTGACATCTTGTACTCTGATCCACTGCTAACAAATTGGTAAATGCTCTTTGCCGACAACCCTCAGTAAATATGCTGTGGAACTTAACTTTCTAGCTTTTGTGTTTAGAAATAGGCGGGTTGTTTTAGGTTTAAAGTTGAATTATATTTATATTGTCTATAGTAACTAGTTTTTAAACGATATGTTTTTTTAATGCGGGGTCAATAGAAAAATTATAATAAAAAGTGTGATGTGTTCAGCTGTACCCGCCAAAATTACATATAACTATTTTTCTCTACGTACTGTCTCTCACAAATAGTCAGAATTTAAATATTTAAACTATAAGCTATCAACTCAAAAGAAATAACCCATAGACAAATAGTGGATGAACGGACTAAACCAGTTTCTTACTTAATTGAAGCTTCCACTCTAACATCTCCACGAGACAGTACCAAAAGAAAGGGGTCCCATGTACTGTCAAATCACAAAAAGTAGAAGATGTACAGCAACAAACAGCTGCAAGCGAAGACCAAAACTGCCACAGAGATGCATGTGCTGAGCATCATCAAGGGGCGCATTCATTCCCCAGACAGGATCATGGCCCTTGGTTGTGTTTCTCAGACTGAACTTTTTCATTTCTAGTTTTGACTTTCATGCCTCGTGCAATCGCCCTAGCCGATGAAAAAGTTAATCAATTGAGAGTAAATTGCATTGCGGCTAACCGAACTTGTTAGGATGATTTAAGTAGGTCATCGTATTTTTAAAATACATAAGTAAGTCATTATGGTTATTAACAAAGCCACGTGAGATTTAAGTCTATGTTCTTAAACACTTTAAAGTTGACTTATGTTTGTGCTGTCTACAGTAATTAGTTTTTAAACGGTGTATTTTTTAAGACAGTATCAATAGGAAAATTGTAGTAAAAATTGTACTAAGTTTAATTGTACCGGCTAAAATCATATATGACTATTTCTCTCTACATACTGCCTCTTACGAATAGCCAGAATTCAAATACCTAAGCCATAAGGCATAAACCATCAGCCCAAAATAACTATCTACAGTAACTAACTTTTAAACTGTGCGTTTTTAAGGTAGGATTAATAAGAAAATTGTAGTAAAAAGTGTACTGAGTTCAGTTGTACCGGCTAAAATCATATACGACTATTTCTCTCTACGTACTGTCTCTCACGAACAGCCAGAATTCAAATATCTAAACCATAAGGTATAAATCATCAGCCCAAAATAATCCACATAGACGGAGGGGAGCACGAGAAGGTGCGTGTGCTGCGCGAGATAAAGAACAAGATGGCTGGAAGGCTATGAGGGCCAGGGAACGGGATCCCATCTACCGTGAGTGATCTTGAGAGCTGGAGGGTCTGTTTTTTTATACGATTTATTAGTTTAGAGAAATCAAAAGCAAAAAAAAATAAAACAATACTCTGAATATGAGCTTGCGGACCTGTATTGCAAGGTATCCTAGCAGGCTAGCACTGAAGTTATGACTAAAAAAAGACTTGAATTGCTGCAATCAATTTGGTTTGACGCCATCTGATTGTCAACACGTGACTCAAATCAAGTGCTTCTGGACATATGCGTCAAAAGGAGATAAAAGAAGAATTGCAATTTCTGGTGAGGGTCGCCGCCGCTGCCGCCAGGTTTCGAGGCCGCTCGCCGTCGATCACCGCCGTGGGCGACATCTGGAGGAGGTAGGTTACAGAGGCCTTTCTGCAGAAATTCGTTGGCAAGGGTGGACTGCTACGTCACCTATCAAATCCAGATGGTAACCGCAGCGACCCACTAATCGTGTTCAGCGATCTAAGGCTGCACTTATTTTGGCATGAACTTCTAACTTATTTTGTATTATTTATAAATTTCGTTTTTTTTATACTTTTAGTTTTTTAGCTCTTTTGCTGGTTCTTCTTTCTCGTATTTATTTGCATTATAGTGATAGGCTAACATGTTTTTTATTTTTAAATTTTTTAAAATTTAATTACGCTAAATAAGCCTTTATCAGCTACAATATTTTTTTAGCCAGCTACAGTACTTTTCAGTCATAAGCCACTCAAAAAAGCTCTTTTGAGCAATGCCTAAATGTGTATTTTGGAAATACGATGACCTAAGTAAACAGTCCTAATAAGTTTGGTGATCGTGCAATGTAATTTACTTGTAAACTAATGAGCTAGGGAAGATCCGATGATCCGGAACTTCCCAAGCAAAAGTTAAAGAGTTTCATGCACCGACCAATCGGCTACTATATACCCTGCAAAAGCTTCAAATTATTAGAGAGAGATGGCTATATGCGCGCTAATTCATGTTTGTTTATTTTGGGTTCTACTAGGTAGGCGTTGAGCTTTCTTTGGTGGAGGGGAAGGAGCGGGGGCCGACGATAGTGGAGGCGGCGAGGAAGCAGGGCGCGTCGCTCCTCGTCGTGGGGCAGAAGAAGCGGTCCATCACGTGGCGGCTGCTGGTGATGTGGATGGCCGGCGGGAAGGGCTCCGGCGGGAGCACCGCCGAGTACTGCGTGCAGAACGCGACGTGCATGGCGCTGGCCGTCCGGCGGAAGAGCCGGCGTGGGGGAGGGTACCTCATCACCACCAGGCGACAGAGGGATTTCTGGCTCCTGGCTTGAAGATTTTTTTTCTCTCAAGATTTTGCGTGTTTTAGGTGCTAATGGAGGTTATATGGTTTAATAGGAAGAAGGAAGGCACTCAAATTTACAGATAGGGGGAATAATGCACAAGATTGGAGATGCTGTTTGGTGTTTGTCTGTCTTGTTTGTTGCTGGCTTAGAGCTGACATTGAAGGGAATATGTGATGCTTTGCATTTTTGCAATAAGAAATCAAGCAGCTTTCGGAGTTGTGTGCTATCAGATCTCTGAATAATTTACTTGCTACATGTTCATTAGGTAAGGACTATTCTTCTTCCAAAACAAAGCAATTGAGCATAACCAGCTAAGAGGTAAACAGCCTAAGCTCCGACTTGCCGAAGTTAAATAGCAGATTGGCAACATCAAATTAATTGGGAACTTCGTTATGAATAGCTTACAAACTTAATTAGTATATGCAGATCGAAAAAGGACTTGTGGTAAGATAGAAAGTGTAAGAAGCAGCATTTGCATGATAAATTATTACAGAAAGATGAGACTTGCAACGTGCAAGTGCTACACGGTAGTTGTGAAAGGTCATCTACCATGTAACAAGTAATTACGATAACATATTACATCATTGTCATTAAAACTAATTAAGATCCTGCAGCAAATATCAGCAAACATGGTCTTGCAACTTGCAAGAACAAGGAACAGGCAGGTAATGCACAAGTAACCCACCTACTAATGGTTGTATTATAAACAAACAAAGGGCTACAAGGAGGACTGGGAACAACACAATAGTGCAAGTCAAAGTGCAGCGCAAATAGTAGCCATGAACTGCGGTGCTCTTCTGTAGTTATATACAGGTAAGCACGACATTGCTCTAACTACAGTGCTCACTTGTACAAAACCTGAAAGTTGAACATCTTACTGCGGCAAGTCGGAATCTAGGAAGCCTGGGGAGTTTCTAGAAGACGATACATGGTGATCTCTTGCTGCTTGAAGTACCTCCTATCTTCCTCATCCACAAGGACTAGATTCAGGTAGTACTTGACGCTAAATTTGTTGTTTATGTTGCGGTAAGTTGGGGTCAGCTCATAAGGCGTCAAGAATAGCCTCACTGGAATTGATTCTCCTGCAAAACAATTTGATTAAATATGCAGCAAACCAACATCAACATCCTCGCAAGCACACCACATGGACTAGCAGCTAAGCACCAAATGCACCTGACCAGAGTCAGGCTTTGAACTACAGGTGTTTGATATTGACAGGTCACAGACCGGTTATAAACTTCGCCTCTAGAAACATCTGAAGAAAAGGTGTACCTTATGCATCACGCAATGCGCTTTTGTAATAATGAGGATTCCTACACCCAGTCCTAGTTCACAAATACATGGGACCAAGTAGTATGGTTCTCAGGAAAAAGGCAGGCTCTACTGGGTCCGATATTTACAACAAAGCTTATTACATGAGTTGTTTGGTGGTTGGAAATTGTACTTTGGCAGTGCAGCATGATATTTAGAAGATTTCCCTACAGGGCCACTAAGTAATTAAGAATGAACTTGCATCCATTGGCCGCCTTTCATACATGCTTCAAATTGCTCATGTGCCTTGCAAAGGTAAATTACTACAAAATTTTGATTTTTGAGGTAATCGGTAAGTTATGTAACTCAGGCCATAAGACAAGCATCTTCAAAAAATTAAGATGAAAAAGAAAGCAACCATTTGCTCTATAATTGTACGTTCTTTACAATTCCAAAGCTTGCATTAAGCATGTTGCTTAAAACCTCGGGCAACAAGGAAAACATGTAAAGGAATTGTTCCTTTGAGAATTCATAATAAACCACAAATTTTGTAAAACGTACCTCTGACAGGAGTGCCATCCATCAACTCAAATTTTGCAAGAGTTTCAGTCTCAACATATGTGTTAGGGCCTGATCCTGTTGATTCTCGACGACGAATCTCCAATTCCATGTTTTTTATCTTTATTCTGACAAGAAGAAAATAGATCTTCCCGACAATCACATCCTTGAGATGGTACCTGTAAGAATGCCACAATGTAAGCAATACCATGGACGTCCACATTGAGGAACATATCAGAACAGACAGCTATATCACTTACTTGCTTTTGCTATATTCAAACTCAATATGCAAGCAATCTTCAATTCCCACTTCCATCTGAAAAGGAACATAAATCACAATATCACATAATCGAATACATATTCATGTCTCTGACTCCCAGTGATTATAGCATCCTTACTTTAACCATGGCAAACAGCAAGCTTACACAAGTAAAAAATACTGCTGATTGCAATAGCGGAAAATAATTATTCAATTACAATATGCAAGAAAATCAAAAATAGAATAATCACTATTAAAATATTTTAGAGCAATCAGTTGATTCAGTTCTAAGAATTAACTATCAAAAACAGTCACCATTTGCAAGAACGTTACCACTTGCTGAATTATAAACATCAACCATCGCATGGGACAACCCTATTTGTGAGATCCCAGGCTCATAATGACAAAATGCCATACCTAGGCGGTCGCCTTGGGGAACACTGATCAGTTCTAAGAATTAACTATCAAAAACAGTCACCATTAGCAAGAATGTTACCGCTTGTTGAATTATAAACATCAACCATCACAAGGGACAGCCCTATTTGCGACATTCCAGGCTCGTAATGACAAAATGCCAAGGTCCCTCCTAAATTTATGATTCTCATGTTGGAATTTTTTTTCCCTTTCCTTTTTTTTTTTGTACATTAATGAGTCGGTAGGAAATTTTCTCCAACTTACAATAGCATGAAAGATAACTTTGTTTCTGACGAGATAATGTACACTGCTGACTTGCCCAAAAGGACAAGACCAAATGCAACTTGGGTAAAGCATTGGTGTGACCGCCAGGTAAGCTACTAGGATTACAGGAACAATTTGAGAACTTCGCTAAATGCATTGGTGTGACAACCGGGTAAGCTAGTAGGACTGTGTTTGTATATCAATAGGGAGAACTGTACTGTTTTGTTACAACGTGCCATATGCTGACATATCTGACAAGTATGAAATGAAAAACATTTCACATCATTACTGAGAACTCACCTTGATGCTGTTGTTGATTGTAGGAGAGGAGAGTAGTTTCTTACCTAAAAAACAGAAAGATACTTAAACAACCTAAAAAAGAATATCATGCAGGTGATGTTACAGAACCAGAAATGCAATGCCTTGAATGTCTTAGATTTATTTAAGTACAAATGTACAAATCAGGATAGGAATATACAGAGGAAAAAAGTCATAATAGAATAGTACATACACAATGAACAGTAATAAGCATACTTAAAATCTGGTGAAATTGTGCAAATTGCCAAATTTAAATTTTATGGATTTCAAGTAGGCAGTACAAAAGTAATGGTTTTTTTCTTTTTCATCCAGTGGCTATGGCATAAAGATCATTAGACACTTACACAAAAATCCCGATATTCCACAATGTTGCCTACATAGTTTCGGCCAATCGTCACCTTCAAAATGTACCTGCAAGCACAACAAGTATTACTTTAGTCTTTAGAGGTAGCAAGGTACTTCATTAAAGCTTTCTATGCAGCAACAAAACATGACAAGAACATTATGAACTCACAAAACGTGTTGACAAAGTTGAATGCTTTACGAGAAGCCTGAGACCACAATATTGTACAGTAACAATAGTAAGAACTGCTAAAGGTAAATATATAATGACAAACTACAGATTAATGGTTGCATTCTACTCAGATTGAGTACAAATGGACATGCTAGTTCAAGTAAAGTAGAATAGTGTTCATTCAAGTCTTGTACTCTTGTAGCTCAAAGAAAGAGATAATGTGCTTATATTTTGTTGTTGAAATCAAAATCTTTCAGAACAAGTCATCTGTATAAATACTGCAAGTTGAACCATGCATCCTTATCTTACAGAGAGGCACGACACTCAACAATGGTACAAAACGATACCATGCTACGTGATGCCTACCCAGATAGCATGGAATGTATTAAAAATTCAATAAAATGAGAACACACCAATCAGAAAATGACCAAATGGGAAAAGGCATATTTTCAACAAAAGTTAAGTACCTCTTCCAGACAAAAAATAAACTTCGTCTCAAATCATGTGCAGTCAAACTATTTTAACTTTGAGTCTTTGACCAACATTATCTTTATGAATATTTAGATCAGCCATATGAAAAAGATATGAATCGGCCATATGAAAAAGATATGAATAGATGCCTAAAAAACACTTTCACAATATTATAATTTTGTTAGGTTTAAATTTTGCAAATATATTTAATAGAAACGGCTGGTCAAAGTTATGTTTTAGAAACCTTGTCAATGTCTAATGCAATGCTTATCTGTGACTAGAGGAGTATTAGTGATTTCATATATTCCAACTTATAAGAATCCATCTGTGATCTACAGCTTTAGTAATGAACTTACAAAGTGACCAGGCGAATGGAAATATCCGATAGCATGACATATTTAGCAAGAGTATACTTGTAAAATATGTGAAATATAGAAAACATTAAAAAAACACAGTTTGTATTACTTTCACTCAGTTATGTGAATAGGAAAGTTAAGAATGGTGCTTTAAAACATTCCATTTGCTTACCTCAGTCTGACATTTGTTCCATTGTACGATTCATATGGCATTTCAACAGAAGAAAATTCGAATGGATATGTCTTTCTCTCATAAATTTCACCAGGAACATCTAACTCACGCACTGAATGGACAAGAAGGAACCTCAGGTCATCAAATAGCTTCTAACATCACTATAATATGAAATAACTTCTGATTGTTAACCAAGCATCAGTAATAATAATATAAAAGATCAATCAGCAGAACAGAAATGCTGCCAGGAAAACCTTTTGGTGCACTTGCTGGGTTAAGTTCTACTTCTAGCCTTATAGCCAGGTGCTTTGGTCCAATACCAGCACAAGCCAGGTACGGTAACCAGTGAGGAAAGGCAAACCAGTGGGTTGGTGAATACAAAATTGCCAATGTTATACAGCTAATCGCCTCAATGCCTCAAAAGCCAAAGTAATTTCACAACAAATATATACTTATAATCACTTCAGTCACTCATTCATGTACAATACTTGCCTCTCTAGTTAAAAGAAGTTTAAATTGTTCATCCATTTCCTATGGCCTATGACTGATAATTTGATTTAATTCTATCCTTTGTCCATCTACTGTAGACATCCAGGTTGTCAAAATTTGCAGGCATAAATTACTGTTCAAGGATTTTAATCAATAATCTATAATCCAAGTGAAATAGCAGGATTCAAATATTTTTGTTCAAACAAAAATGAAAAAAATCACAAGCATTCCACAGCACTGCAAGAAAAACTCATCGAAACTGTCCTGGTTAAGCAAAATCAGACAAAGTAGACACTCACCCAATGAAGTGAAGTCATAGAAGTTGCCTCGGTCAAAATAAAGCTCTGTAATAGTATTGTCACAAATGGTAGATGTCAGAACCAGCTGAGTAGCAATTCCCATTGTACAGAAATATAATAGTAAACTGTCAGTTATCAGAGCTAAATAACAAGAGTCACTATATAGAACTCTTTGCAGTTTCTCCACTAGTAAGTTTCTAACTTTGTATAGGTCATTATACCAAAAGAGATTAAAAGAAGCTGGGAGCCTTGCAACAAATTGGAAATATCCAGTGCTAAATAAATTGTCTAGACTACTTGTTTACATAGACAAATCGAGTATAACCAAACAATCAAAAAGTCTGGACTAAATAAAATACATTGAAGCAATAGCACTACGCATGTAGAAGTAGAAGCACCCGTGACTAATGTTCAGAATTGGCCGGAACAAGAAGTACTTAAGAGAGTAGCACAGCGTACCTATCTGACCCAGCAACTCGATCTTGACACCCATGTGTTCTATCCTTTTACCTGGAACCGGCGCAATCGACACCTGAACACAAACACGCGCACACGGAACATTTCAGCGGAGCTCCTCAACTCCAGGCTCCACCTGAAGATGAAACAACTATCGCCAGAGAACAGAAGAATCACGAAGAGGAAGAAGCACAAAGTACCTCCCCGGCAATAGTCTCCAGGCTCTGGAAGAGCGGCACCATCGTCGTCTTGCCATTGTCCTTCTTGACCGAGACCTGTCAAACCACACACGGCGCGCACGCATGAACCAACCACTCGCGCGCAAAAATTTATTGATCTCCCTTTACATGGAAATTCAGGATTTACCCTCCTGGCCCACGCATCAGTCACTTATGATGACCCCACATGTTATTGAGGTGGGAGGGTAAATCCTGAATTTCCCAATTAAGGAGAGGATCAGCAGCCGCCGTACCTGCTTCCTTGTCCTGGCGTCGGAGAAGGCGATCGAGATGTCGCAGGGCGGCTTGAACGCTCCGATGATGTAATTCTGGGCGCAAGAAACACGGGCTTTTGGGTCAATCGAGCCGGGAGCACGGCGACCGCAGCACAGGAAGGGTAATCCGCTGGATATTCTCGCTGTATGCTACTCCTACGGTTCGACAGGGAGGCGTTACCATGGTGGCGGCCGGTGAGGAGAGGCGACGGAGGGAAGGAAGGGCCCCGGGCGGCGGCGGAGGCGCTGGCCTTGGGAGAGGGCGGGGAGATCGAGGTGAGGTCCGAGGCGGGGGGGAACCGGCGGATCGCGGAGCCTAACCGAGATGGGATTTGGGGATGGTTCGCGTCGCGTGCTCGGGCTGACAGGCAGGGCCCGCACGCCAGGACTCCCTCCTCATGTGCTCATCGGGGAAGTGTTCGTTCCGTGTTGCTCATCGCAAACATCTCCTTTACTTCAAACTAGTTTAACGCGGGTACGTTTGTACTAAAAAATTATCTAAGCCAGCACATCAAGCTATTTTTAGTGAGTCTTGCTTGTCAAGCTCTATCCTAGACTATACCGATAAACTTGACTTACACTATATTTTCAATCAGATATTGATATTATCATATCGTCTACGGTCAAAATTGACTACATTGAGACTAGTAGAGGTGACATCACTCGACGGTGATGAACAAGATGACTTAATGACATCAACATCTGTTGTAATCTTATTCGTTAGTGGTGATTGAAAAGGAAAGAAATATAAAGGGTATGACAAAACCCTATATAAAAAGTAATTTGTAGGAGGCAAAAAAAATATAGTCAATTTATTGTTATGAGATAATTTTTTTGTTAGAAATTTTTTAGAATGAAAAGGGATATGGAGGATGATGAGGCGATGGGGTCCCGATCTTTCGATAGGATGATAACTTCGATTTAGGTGGAGGTGACTCTCACGATTCGACTACAACAAATCACGATGGCGCTTGCGCCTTAGCAATCATTGAACCAACCCCAAGATGTCATCAACCGTGCCAAGAACGCGGTTGACCTGACCACGAAGGTCTATTCTGCATTCAACCGAAGAACACGCAAGAACAAGGATAGTGAGCAACCTGAAATTTGCTAGATATAAAAGTCGCACAAGGAGTTGAGGTTACAGAACACGAATCTGTTGGTCTAGCCGACACAAGAGACAACGTGGAGTTTGCACATGGGGCTAAACTAATCTAAACAAAACCTCAGTCCTAGAAAGGGAGGCGGCGGCTCTCATATAGTGAAAACAATCAGGGGAGGCGTCCCAAAGGGTACACCCTAGGGTTACAAGGCCCATGGGCCCAAGTGGAGGTGGCGCAGCACCTTTTTGACTCGGACTCAAAAATCTATGTGGATTATTTTGATGATTGCGGTCGGTTCGGACGGAATTTGAAGATGAGGTTGGATCCATTGGAAAGTAGACTTGATAAGCTTTCCATGAAGTACAAGAACGTCCCAAACGGAGTCTGTATGAAGAAGTTATGCCCGTTTAAACTTGCACCTTTGCAGCAGTCCGAATCCGATTCCAGTACGTGTCCAACACGAACTCTTTTGATGATTGCGGTGCGCACAAAGGAATTTAGAGGTGATACCAGATCCATTGGAAGAGGATAAGCAAAGCTTTCCAATAAGTACTAATGGACCTCAAACGGACTTCGTATGTGAAAGTTATGCACATTTGAAGTTGGGCTTGTCGAGCTGAATCCGAATTGATCCGGAGGCCGAATTGGATTCCAAAACGTGTCCAACTTGAACTCTTGCTTGAATTGATGTAAAAATAACGTGGTGCTGTCAAAATATATATTTTCATCATTAGGTAGCATCATATTCTCATTTAAAATATGTTTAAGCTGAAGAAACGAATTCACCTTTAGTTCAATCTTGATATTGGGCGCTATTGTCGTGTGTGTTTGTGGCGTGGTCACATCATCCTCCCCTTCTTGACAGAAAATCGTCCTCGGTTTTAACATTTGTGTAGGCTCACGTATTGTATGATCTTGATCATAAATCTCGGTACATGATAACAAACGCAACAAACTCTCATTATGTAATATCATAAGTTCTTTGTCAAACAAAGTGAAACCTGTTTGAAACGAATTCACCTGATAATTTAAGTGGTGCGTAGGAGCTCTTATAATTCGAACAACAAGTATAGCAAATATGATTATATCCATAGGGTACATGTTCTTATCATTCTACCCTTCTTGAATATAAAGCCGTCCTCGGCTTTTGATAAGCTGAAAGTATGGTAACAAAGAAGCCAAGGTGTATGCATGGTATATGTATATGTCATCCGTTTTAACAGTTCTTCGTTGTTGCACAATTAATGTTATAAAAACAACAGTGATCATAAAAGCTCATTATATTATTAACCCAAAAGTAATCATATATGTTAATGAGCAAATCAAAATTTCTCACACAGCAATTATTGCAACTTGTTTTGCAAATGTAAGTAAAGCATCTATGCAATTCAAATCTTTGAAGTTGTATACTTGTAGTGGTGGCACATATGGGTGAAGCTACAACTTTTGGAATCAAACAAAGTTCTTTCATATAACCAGATTTCAATTGAGCAATAGCAAATTCATCTATTATGGGTGAAAAGATTTGCAAGTTCTTCCATACATCAATTTCATTATTCAGATTGTCAATGTTAGATGGTTCAACAAGAGAAGAACACATAGGTATTGAATGATCACTAAATTTTATTTTTCTTTCATAATGAACAAGATTGAGCATACAAGAGTTGTTGTTCAAAACAACAAGCTTCAATTCATCGATGTGATCACAAGTTATGCATATTCGATATACAAGAAATTGATTTCCTACACCATAATATCCAATCAAATTAAACTTATACCCAGGGTGTAGGCACTAAACAAGAATTTCGAACATGCAAGTTCGAAACTTTCTCCATAGCACAATCCAAACTAACGGCCTCATTAAGCTTGATATAGCACAATGCATCAATGAGGATATTCTATCAAATACTTCCTTATGTGTAATTAATTCGACATGTGCAAAATTATGAGAATTTAGATCAGCACATGGTTCGTTCAAGTCAACACAAGAAATATCAAAAGATTGCACTACAGCAGGTATATACTCACAAGGTTGATCTATGTCTTGTTGTAGCACCAAATCAGTACCTTTGTCATTATCGTCCTCATCAGATACTGTAGGTACCTCAAACTTCTCCTCTAATGGCATAAGATGCACCAGATCATTCTGCACCTCTTCAAGTATCTCGGTGATATCTGTAGATGGAGTAGGAGCCAAAACAATATCAACATTTTCAGTTACCTCAGATTGCACCTCGCTTGTGACCGTGGGTGGTGGAGGTACAAAATGATATTGCAATTTCTTCTTCATCTCCTCCCATGTGTAGATGTAGTGGAACTCAAGATTCGACCACCAATGTTGAACATCACCAATCAGCGCCGTCCTTGTCATCCTCATCTTCTCATACGGATCAAGATCTTTTCTTTCAAAGTAGCTATCCATCATAGTAACCCACAAGAAGTAGTCGACAACGTACTCTCGCGGTGAGTGGCAAGATATATACCGGTAATTGTTTACCTTGAGTTCAAATCTGCCCATGATGACATCATAATCTACCAATTTTCTCAAGCTGTCATTGTTAGTAGAAAACAAGGAAACAAATCACAAGTAAATGTTCCTATCAACTACTAGGATATGGAGGCTCATATCAAGTCACACATCTCTCAAGCTCTTACCAAATTCTTACGAGTTCTTACCAAAGCAAGCGGTGGTGCAACCGGTGGGTGGTTCGTGATAAATCTAACTCAAGTGATGAGTAAAGCGATTGCAAGGTACAGCGAGACCTGTTCGGTTAGTAGAAAAGTGGAGCTTGGATAGGCTATGTATTTTGTAGCAAAGGAAAACAATCAATTAATTTCAGAAATTGCAGAATTGAATTATAGTTCGTATCTAGCACTTAGCCTATGTTGCTGATCAAACAAGGATGGAAGAAGGCTAAAATATACGTATGGCAATGTATGGGAGTGGTAAATACAAGATAATTCAATCGAATGCAATCTGCAATTGAAGAACACAAAGATTGATCCAAAACTTGAAAACTGAAGATTTCTGTCCACTTGACAGCACGTTGGTATTTTGGCCGTAACTTTTTGTCAGTTGCCTTTTTTTCAATGATTCTTTTTTTCCCGTTTTCTGACGGCTTTTTCTACAACTTTTTTTGGGGCCAAGTTCTGGAAATCGACCGAAAAATTCGCACAAAATTCACAACTGCCGGCTGTTGCAGATTCAATCTGGAATTTTAGGTCAACTTTCATCGCAGATATCTCTTAACTGCCTTGCTGGAATGACGTGAAACTTTACAGATGGATGGAAAATGAAGTTTTGAATCTAATGGCGGTGGTCTCACTCAAACATAATCCCAGAATCAAAAGTTATGGCTTTTTTGGTGGCGGCTGCAGAGAAAGGAAAAAATCAGCCGAAATTGGAATTAGGGTTTGGGTGGGAATTTTTCTTTGCATTTTTAAAGGAACAAAGATATGACCAGCAACTAGACAAAGCTAAACGAACACAAATTCAATTTAGCAAACCAAAATTAACAGATTGAAAGACACAACGGGGTTTGGACAATAAAATTAACTCTTTTTGTGGGGCAATTTTTTAGGACTATGGGAAATAAAAAACCAATCTACTAACTAGAGATACAAGAAATTCCTACCGGTCAAGCTGAAGCTCGATACCACTTGATGAGGCGATGGGGTCCCGATCTTCCAATAGGATGATAACCCGATTTTGGTGGAGGTGACTCTCACGATCCGACTACAACCGTCACGATGGCGCTTGCGCCTTAGCAATCGCTGAACCAACCCCAAGATGTCATCAACCGTGCCAAGAACGCGGTTGACCTGACCACGAAGGTCTATTCCTGCATTCAACCGAAGAACACGCAAGAACAAGGATAGTGAGCAACCTGAAATTTGCTAGATATAAAAGTCGCACAAGGAGTTGAGGTTCTGTAACACGAATCTGTTGGTCTAGCCGACACAAGAGACAACGTGGAGTTTGCACATGGGGCTAAACTAATCTAAACAAAACCTCAGTCCTAGAAAGGAGGCGGCGGCTCTCATATAGTGAAAACAATCAGGGGAGGCGTCCCAAAGGGTACACCCTAGGGTTACAAGGCCCATGGGCCCAAGTGGAGGTGGCGCAGCACCTTTTTGACTCGGACTCAAAAATCTATGTGGATTATTTTGATGATTGCGGTCGGTTCGGACGGAATTTGAAGATGAGGTTGGATCCATTGGAAAGTAGACTTGATAAGCTTTCCATGAAGTACAAGAACGTCCCAAACGGAGTCTGTATGAAGAAGTTATGCCCGTTTAAACTTGCACCTTTGCAGCAGTCCGAATCCGATTCCAGTACGTGTCCAACACGAACTCTTTTGATGATTGCGGTGCGCACAGAAGGAATTTAGAGGTGATACCAGATCCATTGGAAGAGGATAAGCAAAGCTTTCCAATAAGTACTAATGGACCTCAAACGGACTTCGTATGTGAAAGTTATGCACATTTGAAGTTGGGCTTGTCAGGCTGAATCCGAATTGATCTGGAGGCCGAATTGGATTCCAAAACGTGTCCAACTTGAACTCTTGCTTGAATTGATGTAAAAATAACGTGGTGCTGTCAAAATATATATTTTCATCATTAGGTAGCATCATATTCTCATTTAAAATATGTTTAAGCTGAAGAAACGAATTCACCTTTAGTTCAATCTTGATATTGGGCGCTATTGTCGTGTGTGTTTGTGGCGTGGTCACATCATCCTCCCTTCTTGTGAGAAAATCGTCCTCGGTTTTAACATTTGTGTAGGCTCACGTATTGTATGATCTTGATCATAAATCTCGGTACATGATAACAAACGCAACAAACTCTCATTATGTAATATCATAAGTTCTTTGTCAAACAAAGTGAAACCTGTTTGAAACAATTCACTGATAATTTAAGTGGTGCGTAGGAGCTCTTATAATTCGAACAACAAGTATAGCAAATATGATTATATCCATAGGGTACATGTTCTTATCATTCTACCCTTCTTGAATATAAAGCCGTCCTCGGCTTTTGATAAGCTGAAAGTATGGTAACAAAGAAGCCAAGGTGTATGCATGGTATATGTATATGTCATCCGTTTTAACAGTTCTTCGTTGTTGCACAATTAATGTTATAAAAACAACAGTGATCATAAAAGCTCATTATATTATTAACCCAAAAGTAATCATATATGTTAATGAGCAAATCAAAATTTCTCACACAGCAATTATTGCAACTTGTTTTGCAAATGTAAGTGAAGCATCTATGCAATTCAAATCTTTGAAGTTGTATACTTGTAGTGGTGGCACATATGGGTGAAGCTACAACTTTTGGAATCAAACAAAGTTCTTTCATATAACCAGATTTCAATTGAGCAATAGCAAATTCATCTATTATGGGTGAAAAGATTTGCAAGTTCTTCCATACATCAATTTCATTATTCAGATTGTCAATGTTAGATGGTTCAACAAGAGAAGAACACATAGGTATTGAATGATCACTAAATTTTATTTTTCTTTCATAATGAACAAGATTGAGCATACAAGAGTTGTTGTTCAAAACAACAAGCTTCAATTCATCCATGTGATCACAAGTTATGCATATTCGATATACAAGAAATTGATTTCCTACACCATAATATCCAATCAAATTAAACTTATACCCAGGGGTGTAGGCACTAAACAAGAATTTCGAACATGCAAGTTCAGAAACTTTCTCCATAGCACAATCCAAACTAACGGCCTCATTAAGCGATATAGCACAATGCATCAATGAGGATATTCTATCAAATACTTCCTTATGTGTAATTAATTCGACATGTGCAAAATTATGAGAATTTAGATCAGCACATGGTTCGTTCAAGTCAACACAAGAAATATCAAAAGATTGCACTACAGAGGTATATACTCACAAGGTTGATCTATGTCTTGTTGTAGCACCAAATCAGTACCTTTGTCATTATCGTCCTCATCGAATCTTGTAGGTACCTCAAACTTCTCCTCTAATGGCATAAGATGCACGGATCATTCTGCACCTCTTCAAGTATCTCGGTGATATCTGTAGATGGAGTAGGAGCCAAAACAATATCAACATTTTCAGTTACCTCAGATTGCACCTCGCTTGTGACCGTGGGTGGTGGAGGTACAAAATGATATTGCAATTTCTTCTTCATCTCCTCCCATGTGTAGATGTAGTGGAACTCAAGATTCGACCACCAATGTTGAACATCACCAATCAGCGCCGTCCTTGTCATCCTCATCTTCTCATACGGATCAAGATCTTTTCTTTCAAAGTAGCTATCCATCATAGTAACCCACAAGAAGTAGTCTGACAACGTACTCTCAGCGGTGAGTGGCAAGATATATACCGGTAATTGTTTACCTTCGAGTTCAAATCTGCCCGCGATGACATCATAATCTACCAATTTTCTCAAGCCTGTCATTGTTAGTAGAAAACAAGGAAACAAATCACAAGTAAATGTTCCTATCAACTACTAGGATATGGAGGCTCATATCAAGTCACACATCTCTCAAGCTCTTACCAAATTCTTACGAGTTCTTACCAAAGCAAACAGGTGGTGCAACCGGTGGCTGGTTCGTGATAAATCTAACTCAAGTGATGAGTAAAGCGATTGCAAGGTACAGCGAGACCTGTTCGGTTAGTAGAAAAGTGGAGCTTGGATAGGCTATGTATTTTGTAGCAAAGGAAAACAATCAATTAATTTCAGAAATTGCACAGAATTGAATTATAGTTCGTATCTAGCACTTAGCCTATGTTGCTGATCAAACAAGGATGGAAGAAGGCTAAAATATCGTATGGCAATGTATGGGAGTGGTAAATACAAGATAATTCAATCGAATGCAATCTGCAATTGAAGAACACAAAGATTGATCCAAAACTTGAAAACTGAAGATTTCTGTCCCTTTGGACAGCACGTTGGTATTTTGGCGTAACTTTTTGTCAGTTGCCTTTTTCAATGATTCTTTTTCCCGTTTTCTGACGGCTTTTTCTACAACTTTTTGGGGCCAAGTTCTGAAATCGACCGAAAAATTCGCACAAAATTCACAACTGCCGGCTGTTGCAGATTCAATCTGGAATTTTAGGTCAACTTTCATCGCAGATATCTCTTAACTGCCTTGCTGGAATGACGTGAAACTTTACAGATGGATGGAAAATGAAGTTTTGAATCTAATGGCGGTGGTCTCACTCAAACATAATCCCAGAATCAAAAGTTATGGCTTTTTTGGTGGCGGCTGCAGAGAAAGGAAAAAATCAGCCGAAATTGGAATTAGGGTTTGGGTGGGGAATTTTTTTCTTTGCATTTTTTAAAGGAACAAAGATATGACCAGCAACTAGACAAAGCTAAAACGGACACAAATTCAATTTAGCAAACCAAAATTAACAGATTGAAAGACACAACGGGGTTTGGACAGCGAAAATTAACTCTTTTTGTGGGGCAATTTTTTAGGACTATGGGAAATAAAAAACCAATCTACTAACTAGAGATACAAGAAATTCCTACCGGTCAACTGAAGCTCTGATACCACTTGATGAGGCGATGGGGTCCCGATCTTCCAATAGGATGATAACTTCGATTTTGGTGGAGGTGACTCTCACGATTCGACTACAACCGTACGATGACGCTTGCGCCTTAGCAATCGCTGAACCAACCCCAAGATGTCATCAACCGTGCCAAGAACGCGGTTGACCTGACCACGAAGGTCTATTCCTGCATTCAACCGAAGAACACGCAAGAACAAGGATAGTGAGCAACCTGAAATTTGCTAGATATAAAAGTCGCACAAGGAGTTGAGGTTCTGTAACACGAATCTGTTGGTCTAGCCGACACAAGAGACAACGTGGAGTTTGCACATGGGGCTAAACTAATCTAAACAAAACCTCAGTCCTAGAAAGGGAGGCGGCGGCTCTCATATAGTGAAAACAATCAGGGGAGGCGTCCCAAAGGGTACACCCTAGGGTTACAAGGCCCATGGGCCCAAGTGGAGGTGGCGCAGCACCTTTTTGACTCGGACTCAAAAATCTATGTGGATTATTTTGATGATTGCGGTCGGTTCGGACGGAATTTGAAGATGAGGTTGGATCCATTGGAAAGTAGACTTGATAAGCTTTCCATGAAGTACAAGAACGTCCCAAACGGAGTCTGTATGAAGAAGTTATGCCCGTTTAAACTTGCACCTTTGCAGCAGTCCGAATCCGATTCCAGTACGTGTCCAACACGAACTCTTTTGATGATTGCGGTGCGCACAGAAGGAATTTAGAGGTGATACCAGATCCATTGGAAAGAGGATAAGCAAAGCTTTCCAATAAGTACTAATGGACCTCAAACGGACTTCGTATGTGAAAGTTATGCACATTTGAAGTTGGGCTTGTCAGGCTGAATCCGAATTGATCTGGAGGCCGAATTGGATTCCAAAACGTGTCCAACTTGAACTCTTGCTTGAATTGATGTAAAAATAACGTGGTGCTGTCAAAATATATATTTTCATCATTAGGTAGCATCATATTCTCATTTAAAATATGTTTAAGCTGAAGAAACGAATTCACCTTTAGTTCAATCTTGATATTGGGCGCTATTGTCGTGTGTGTTTGTGGCGTGGTCACATCATCCTCCCCTTCTTGACAGAAAATCGTCCTCGGTTTTAACATTTGTGTAGGCTCACGTATTGTATGATCTTGATCATAAATCTCGGTACATGATAACAAACGCAACAAACTCTCATTATGTAATATCATAAGTTCTTTGTCAAACAAAGTGAAACCTGTTTGAAACGAATTCACCTGATAATTTAAGTGGTGCGTAGGAGCTCTTATAATTCGAACAACAAGTATAGCAAATATGATTATATCCATAGGGTACATGTTCTTATCATTCTACCCTTCTTGAATATAAAGCCGTCCTCGGCTTTTGATAAGCTGAAAGTATGGTAACAAAGAAGCCAAGGTGTATGCATGGTATATGTATATGTCATCCGTTTTAACAGTTCTTCGTTGTTGCACAATTAATGTTATAAAAACAACAGTGATCATAAAAGCTCATTATATTATTAACCCAAAAGTAATCATATATGTTAATGAGCAAATCAAAATTTCTCACACAGCAATTATTGCAACTTGTTTTGCAAATGTAAGTGAAGCATCTATGCAATTCAAATCTTTGAAGTTGTATACTTGTAGTGGTGGCACATATGGGTGAAGCTACAACTTTTGGAATCAAACAAAGTTCTTTCATATAACCAGATTTCAATTGAGCAATAGCAAATTCATCTATTATGGGTGAAAAGATTTGCAAGTTCTTCCATACATCAATTTCATTATTCAGATTGTCAATGTTAGATGGTTCAACAAGAGAAGAACACATAGGTATTGAATGATCACTAAATTTTATTTTTCTTTCATAATGAACAAGATTGAGCATACAAGAGTTGTTGTTCAAAACAACAAGCTTCAATTCATCCATGTGATCACAAGTTATGCATATTCGATATACAAGAAATTGATTTCCTACACCATAATATCCAATCAAATTAAACTTATACCCAGGGGTGTAGGCACTAAACAAGAATTTCGAACATGCAAGTTCAGAAACTTTCTCCATAGCACAATCCAAACTAACGGCCTCATTAAGCTTGATATAGCACAATGCATCAATGAGGATATTCTATCAAATACTTCCTTATGTGTAATTAATTCGACATGTGCAAAATTATGAGAATTTAGATCAGCACATGGTTCGTTCAAGTCAACACAAGAAATATCAAAAGATTGCACTACAGCAGGTATATACTCACAAGGTTGATCTATGTCTTGTTGTAGCACCAAATCAGTACCTTTGTCATTATCGTCCTCATCGAATCATAGGTACCTCAAACTTCTCCTCTAATGGCATAAGATGCACGGATCATTCTCGCACCTCTTCAAGTATCTCGGTGATATCTGTAGATGGAGTAGGAGCCAAAACAATATCAACATTTTCAGTTACCTCAGATTGCACCTCGCTTGTGACCGTGGGTGGTGGAGGTACAAAATGATATTGCAATTTCTTCTTCATCTCCTCCCATGTGTAGATGTAGTGGAACTCAAGATTCGACCACCAATGTTGAACATCACCAATCAGCGCCGTCCTTGTCATCCTCATCTTCTCATACGGATCAAGATCTTTTCTTTCAAAGTAGCTATCCATCATAGTAACCCACAAGAAGTAGTCGACAACGTACTCTCGCGGTGAGTGGCAAGATATATCGGTAATTGTTTACCTTGAGTTCAAATCTGCCGCGATGACATCATAATCTACCAATTTTCTCAAGCCTGTCATTGTTAGTAGAAAACAAGGAAACAAATCACAAGTAAATGTTCCTATCAACTACTAGGATATGGAGGCTCATATCAAGTCACACATCTCTCAAGCTCTTACCAAATTCTTACGAGTTCTTACCAAAGCAAACAGGTGGTGCAACCGGTGGCTGGTTCGTGATAAATCTAACTCAAGTGATGAGTAAAGCGATTGCAAGGTACAGCGAGACCTGTTCGGTTAGTAGAAAAGTGGAGCTTGGATAGGCTATGTATTTTGTAGCAAAGGAAAACAATCAATTAATTTCAGAAATTGCACAGAATTGAATTATAGTTCGTATCTAGCACTTAGCCTATGTTGCTGATCAAACAAGGATGGAAGAAGGCTAAAATATACGTATGGCAATGTATGGGAGTGGTAAATACAAGATAATTCAATCGAATGCAATCTGCAATTGAAGAACACAAAGATTGATCCAAAACTTGAAAACTGAAGATTTCTGTCCACTGGACAGCACGTTGGTATTTTGGCCGTAACTTTTTGTCAGTTGCCTTTTTTTCAATGATTCTTTTTTTCCCGTTTTCTGACGGCTTTTTCTACAACTTTTTTTGGGGCCAAGTTCTGGAAATCGACCGAAAAATTCGCACAAAATTCACAACTGCCGGCTGTTGCAGATTCAATCTGGAATTTTAGGTCAACTTTCATCGCAGATATCTCTTAACTGCCTTGCTGGAATGACGTGAAACTTTACAGATGGATGGAAAATGAAGTTTTGAATCTAATGGCGGTGGTCTCACTCAAACATAATCCCAGAATCAAAAGTTATGGCTTTTTGGTGGCGGCTGCAGAGAAAGGAAAAATCAGCGAAATTGGAATTAGGGTTTGGGTGGGAATTTTTTCTTTGCATTTTTAAAGGAACAAAGATATGACCAGCAACTAGACAAAGCTAAAACGGACACAAATTCAATTTAGCAAACCAAAATTAACAGATTGAAAGACACAACGGGGTTTGGACAGCGAAAATTAACTCTTTTTGTGGGGCAATTTTTAGGACTATGGGAAATAAAAACCAATCTACTAACTAGAGATACAAGAAATTCCTACCGGTCAAGCTGAAGCTCGATACCACTTGATGAGGCGATGGGGTCGATCTTCCAATAGGATGATAACCGATTTTGGTGGAGGTGACTCTCACGATTCGACTACAACCGTCACGATGGCGCTTGCGCCTTAGCAATCGCTGAACCAACCCCAAGATGTCATCAACCGTGCCAGAACGCGGTTGACCTGACCACGAAGGTCTATTCCTGCATTCAACCGAAGAACACGCAAGAACAAGGATAGTGAGCAACCTGAAATTTGCTAGATATAAAAGTCGCACAAGGAGTTGAGGTTACGTAACACGAATCTGTTGGTCTAGCCGACACAAGAGACAACGTGGAGTTTGCACATGGGGCTAAACTAATCTAAACAAAACCTCAGTCCTAGAAAGGAGGCGGCGGCTCTCATATAGTGAAAACAATCAGGAGGCGTCCCAAAGGGTACACCCTAGGGTTACAAGGCCCATGGGCCCAAGTGGAGGTGGCGCAGCACCTTTTTGACTCGGACTCAAAAATCTATGTGGATTATTTTGATGATTGCGGTCGGTTCGGACGGAATTTGAAGATGAGGTTGGATCCATTGGAAAGTAGACTTGATAAGCTTTCCATGAAGTACAAGAACGTCCCAAACGGAGTCTGTATGAAGAAGTTATGCCCGTTTAAACTTGCACCTTTGCAGCAGTCCGAATCCGATTCCAGTACGTGTCCAACACGAACTCTTTTGATGATTGCGGTGCGCACAGAAGGAATTTAGAGGTGATACCAGATCCATTGGAAAGAGGATAAGCAAAGCTTTCCAATAAGTACTAATGGACCTCAAACGGACTTCGTATGTGAAAGTTATGCACATTTGAAGTTGGGCTTGTCAGGCTGAATCCGAATTGATCTGGAGGCCGAATTGGATTCCAAAACGTGTCCAACTTGAACTCTTGCTTGAATTGATGTAAAAATAACGTGGTGCTGTCAAAATATATATTTTCATCATTAGGTAGCATCATATTCTCATTTAAAATATGTTTAAGCTGAAGAAACGAATTCACCTTTAGTTCAATCTTGATATTGGGCGCTATTGTCGTGTGTGTTTGTGGCGTGGTCACATCATCCTCCCCTTCTTGTGAGAAAATCGTCCTCGGTTTTAACATTTGTGTAGGCTCACGTATTGTATGATCTTGATCATAAATCTCGGTACATGATAACAAACGCAACAAACTCTCATTATGTAATATCATAAGTTCTTTGTCAAACAAAGTGAAACCTGTTTGAAACGAACTCACCTGATAATTTAAGTGGTGCGTAGGAGCTCTTGTAATTCGAACAACAAGTATAGCAAATATGATTATATCCATAGGGTAGATGTTCTTATCAGAGGAGAGGTGGGAGGAGGTGGAAAATACACCACTCAACACTCACTAGTTTCTTTGAAGTAGTGGAGAATTTTTGTGACAACTCTATGAGCTTGTGTTAAAAGAAGAGGATTGCTACTATATAGTGCACACTATAGTTATTCAGCCATCTATCTACATGCCATTTAAAGACCATGTGCCAATATGAAGAAAAGAAAATTAGCCGGAAACCTAGATTGTTATGTTTGTGAACCTATCAACCCTTGTTATTTGAATGCATGGTGGTATCGGGATGGTTGGTAAGACATCATACATTCCTCGTTGGTACTCAATACTTCGTCCGAAAGAACAAGTTCACGTTACAACCTAATCTTTTGGGTTGGTTCAAAAAAAATAACCTCGAGAGGGAGAGGGAGAAGTAGGAGAGGAGGAAGGAGCATAGGCATCCGGAGAACAGCATCCGAGCACCTACCTCTGTCCACGTCAAGTTGGCCTCCTCCTTTAGCCCCACATGCTTGCGTGGGTGGAAATCAGCTCCTGGGTTGCCGCCCACTAGTAGATGTAGTTGTCACGATATTTCACTAGTGAGGACATACATAGCAGCTAGGTCATCCTAAAACCAGGGTGGGTTCGCTCTTGGGGTCACATGACCCGGTATTGGTAGTTCAGAATTGATGTTCATATGGTTTTAAAGTTAAGATTGTCTTTCGGACCAACCCAATGCTTCAGGTTGTAATGTAGACCTATTCCTTATTTGAACTAAAACTTTTTACCTCATGACGAGATATTATATACAATAGGTTTGCTGCCAATACTAGTTTCCACCACAAACACCATCTATGATTGACGGTGCTTTCTATGTCACTAGTCATGTACTACCTCCGTTTTACAATATTTATTTGACATATATATCAAAAAGACATAAAATTTAAGTACTATTAGGTGATGATGAGTAAGATCCTAGTCCTGTATATGCGCAACATAATTCCACGGCAAAACTACCTTGCTACAACAAGTTGGATAAAAATGAAGCCATTTCTACCAAGTTCCCCCATTTCCCTTGTTTTCACTCCTGTCCCCGTTTGAAATGGTAAGACCGTTTTGCCCTTTCGAATCAAGTCAGCCCGTTTGTGTTAGGAAACCTGGACTCTATCCAGAGTCCTGATCTAATTGGGCACCCCACCGTAGACTATAAATAGGGACCTAGACCCCCCTCATTATGTACTCCGATGCAATCTAAAGCAATAAAGAAAGACCAGGAGTTCTCTCTACCTCTCGTGTTCAATCTATTATTCGTGATTGATTCGTTCTTGTTCTAAGCGAGAGAATCGCTCGGGTGGTCTCGGCGTCGGTTCCTCAACACGTTATCGACACGACCGCTCGGTGAGCGAGGTAATCATCGAAACAGATTGAATTTTCTAGATCGCTTTTGAATCGTATTTTCTTTTCGCGTTCTAGATTGAAATTCTACGGTGCAAATCCGCCCTAATCTACCGCGGCGGACTTGAAGTCGCCGGCACAATGTCGATCGGTAGATTGTGAAACAGGGTAGATGTTTATTGCACTATAGAACGATGCAAATCCGCCCTAAATCTACCGCGAGCAGATCTGAAATCGCCGGCACAATGTCGATCGGTAGATTGCGAAAAAAGGGGTAGATGTTGATTGCATCGTAGATTGAAAACGAATTTTTGCATGGTTTGTTTTGATTCTGCACGATCAACACACAAGAAAAGAAATAGATTCTCTGTTGCAATGCATGAAGAAAAAAAAACAACCTAGGCATCGGCCTGAAGCCGACCGTAGGTCGCCGGATTGCCATCGGCCGCAAGGTCACCACCCCGAAGACCGGCCTTAAGCCGTCGCCGGCCGACGCCTCGGTTTTCACTGCGCCTGCATGCGCACCCGTGCCCGAATGCACGCCTTTGGCCGATATCACCGATCGGCCTTCACCGCACGGCCAACGCCCGCCCGCACGGGTTGTTGGAGTCGTCAACCTCGGAGGCCGCGGGCTCGCCGCCGACATGCGGCTTCCTTCTCGGCGCCGCTGCGCCGTATGCGCCACGCACTATGGACCGAAGTCCGGCTACGGCGGCAAGTAATTGCGCGCCGCCTCGGTTATCACGCCTAAACGCGCATCAATTGGCCATCGGCGCTTCGATGGTTGCGCCCGTATGCGCTCGCCGCCGCGCGCCGCGCCGTGCGCGCCGCTCCGCCGCCGCCAGCGCCGGCGGCGCCCGAAAACAAAGCCGACCGCGTGGCACCACCGCGCCTCTGGCGCCCCACCTTGGCCCTTCCGCTGTCGCGCGCGTCCGCGTTGCCATGCCGGCGGCACGAAGCGCCTCACCGACCACCGGCGGTCCCGCCCGCCTCCGCATGGAGAACCACGCGCTGGCCGCTCGAACCGGCGGCCGTAGCCGCCTCCGGCGCCGAATCGCACCTCGGCTGGCCCGACGCCGCCACGCTCACCCGCCGGCCGGCCGCCGCCCGCCGGCCGGCCTCCGCCTTGCGCTGCATGCGCCGGCCAACCACGCCGCCGAACCGGCTCGCGCCGCATGCATGCATCGCCAACGCGCGCCGCGCTGCGCGCGCCTCATCCAACCCGCCGCGCGCCATGCTCGCCGAGCAGCTGCTGCGCGCCACAAGCCGCCGCCCGCCCGCTTGGACCATTGCCGTGCCCCTTTGACCGCGCGCCGCCAAAGGCATTTGGGGTAGGGAAACCCTACCCCATCTCTTGATGCCACGGGTGGGCGGCTGGGTGTTGGGCGGAGAAAGGCCATAGAAAGGCGGGCGGAAAGAAAAAAAGGTGGGCCGGCGCCGGATTTTGCGAAAAAAGTCCTTCGGTTCTCAGTTAATTACTATTCGGCCCTTAATTATTTTAATTGAAGTCCTACATTCTTGCAGAAAGGGTCTCGTAATTCCAAAAATTACGTATAAACCCTCAAATTTACGAGTGGGTCCAGAATTTTGCAGAAAACCCCTCGGTAAATCAGAAAATTGCGCGAATTTTCTCTGAACTGAAATTTTACGCATAAACCCCAGAAAATGCAGAATTTGCTGAAATTTCATATTTTAGCATAAAAGGACCTCGGGAATCCGAATTTTGTATTATTTTTTTGCATTTGAAGCTTATTTATTTATGCCATTATTTTCTTTGTATTTTTTGTATTTATTTACTGTTTTTGGTTAATTGTAATTCCTGTAAATTGCTTTTAATCACTGAAATTAGCAGTAAAATTATAGAAAATGCATAGAAAATTCTGGAACATTACGAGAACCCTTTTGTACTATTTATTTACCTGCAGTGAATTATGCCGTGCATGTCTACCAGCAGTAGACTTATACACATTTAGATGACTAGCATAACGAACTGGAAGTTCGAGGAGCCGCCCGGCATGGCCAAAACTATCGGCGTAGGCATCCGATGTCGAGATTGTGCTTGGAGCCGGAAGCTCCATGCTGCTATTGGGATTAGCGGTGAATGACGCTCAACCCAAACACGAGGAGAATGATCGGGCACTTCATTTTCTCGAGCACCACCTGCGCCTCACTCTCAAGAATGAGTATATGACGGAGAAGAGCGCGGCTGCTCTGGACCGCACTCGAAGCGGTTTGAGAGGCTAAAGTACACCATTCTTCCTCAAGCGAGGCGAGTGGATCGAGGCGAGGTTTTGCCGACTTTAAGATGGTCGGGAATACAATTACGCCTTGCAGATTTGTACCCCAATGAGAAAATTGAGAAAAACCTTCCACCTCAATATAGCACAATCGCACGCAACTATCGTCAAGATGGCTGAGAAATACGCGAATTGGTGATATGATGCAAGTTGCGGAGGCTCGGGACAAAGTTCTCCGTAAGAACTACGTCACTCGGTCACTGGAGCTCCGTGGCCGTGAAGCCAACGGCTGGGAGCTACAAGGTGCGAAAAGCTCTTAATGAGAGAAGGGAAGGAAGGGTAAGGCATGACCCGAGAAGGCGAATCGGATGCTCCACGAGAGAATAAGGCCGCAAGCCAAAGCGGGATGGTCAAGGGCAAGATGAAGCCCACTCTACATCGGTGAGGGGAGAATTGCAGTAGTCGCTGCACCGATGGAAGTTGAAACCATCACGGCAGAGTAATCCCTCTCGACCTAGAAGTAGTTAACGCCATGATTTCTCTTGAAGAGAATGTCAACCCCGAGAAAATAGCAGAAGAAGTCTAGTGCACTGAATGCATTTCGACTTTAATTGTCATTTATTTTATGTGGAAGATTATGTTAGAATTTGCATGGATGGTACTTAAGAATTGTTATTTTCTCGTGATGGTTGGATGATATTTCATGAATTCATTCATTTATTCAGTTTATGATGGCATGATATGTTCTGATATTGGAGTGTTTTATCTATGTGTTGATTGCCTTCTCATACATGTTAATAAATACCCTATATTAGAACATGTGTAGCGCCCTATGAAGGAAGTGTGCTTAGCTAGCAGCGGCACAACGCATATCATCTTAAGAGAAATTGAGTATTTTCAGTCGATTCGTAAGAGCACTAGCAACCTTACGACAATCGCCAGAAGCGATGCATGTATAATTTGTTCGGGAAGAGCCACAATAGGCACATCTCTGGTCATTGAAGAAGCCTTATTGTATCCAGAATCGGCTAGAACTCTCCTAAGTTTTAAGAATATTTGCACCAACGGTCTCCACGTTGAGACTAAAGAAGAGTAAGGTAAGGAATACCTGCTCATCACGAAGCGCGAAGAGAATGGCAAAAGAATATTAGAAAAACTTCCTTCACTGGGCTATATTATACCAACATTAAAGCGCCTGCAGCGTACTCGCTCAAAGCGGTGTTTAGAAGCTCGAACTCTTACATCTCTCGGCATGACAGTTAGGCCACCCAGTCTTAGGATGATGAGTAGCATAATCAATAACTCGCATGGGCATAATATTAATGAGAAGAATTTCCCGAATGATGAAGATTTTGTGTGCTCTGCATGTGCCACCGGGAAACTAATTACTAGACCCTCCACTCTGAAAGTGAAGGATGAAGTCCCTACATTCCTGGAACGCATCCAGGGAGATATTTGCGGTTCCATTCAGCCCGTCCCAGGGCCGTTTAAGTATTTCATGGTGCTCATTGACGCTTCTTCGAAGTGGTCATATGTGGGTTTGTTGCCCACAAGAAACCACGCCTTTGCAAAATTGATCTCGCAGATCATTCGCATCAGAAATGTGTTTCCAGATCATCATATCAAGTCCATCCGAATGGACAACGCCGGAGAATTTACTTCGAAGGCATTTGATGATTATTGCATGGTGATGGGAATTGCGGTTGAGCACTCGATATCCGCATGTCCATACCTGAATGGTTTGCAGAGGCTTTAATTAAGAGAATTAAATTTATTGCCCGACCTCTTTGCATAATTGAAACCTAGCGGCTACATATTGGGGACACGCGGTCCTTTATGCAATGAATCTCATCAACCTTAGACTTTTGGCCTACAACATCCATTCACCTATGCAATTAGCGCAAGTGTCACCAGAAAATTTCCCAACATTAGGGGAGAAATCAACCCTTGATGAAGAATGTCGGAAATTATGTGGCAAGCTGGGAATCCATGCGGATGACACATGCACTAGAGAAGTCGGAAGACATTACATGGCAAGCCACGGAATTCATGCGGATGACCGATTGCATTAGTGAAGCAAAAGAGAAGTCCGAAGACAAGAGAAGTCTATAAGACAATCGATTTGCAAGAACTAGCAAATCAACCGCTCGATCACTTTAGTGATTTGAAGAGCGTGATTAAGTCGCATGTGCCTGCACGTACTGCACTGGAGAGGGTTGAAACACCAAGAAAGCAGAAGGTATCCCTAATCTCGTCCAGAGGCCTCAGAAAAATAATAAAGGACGAGAACTCCGGTTCCTCGAATCCTTAGTAACCGGGGACGCCTGGCGAAAAAGGATAAGCGGGATTTATCACAGCCGATCACTGAAGTCCCCCAGAATGAGAAGGGGAGCCAGTTGAGACCTGGCACGAGTATGACACCTTCCGAAAAGGGCATACCGGATCTGAATATCCCCATCGGCATGGATGTGTGCGCACACATCGGAGCCGAAAAACTAAAGGGACTTGCCACCGCAATTGAAAGAAGCGATGCGCAAGGTGAAGCTTCAGAAGAAGCAACTCATGAAGAAATAGCTATAAATTATGTGCACATGGGAGAGTCCCTGAATAGGACAACAGCTAATATCGATATCTACTTCGCAAAGAAAATTGCCACCATCATCGATCTTGATCCCGAGCCTGCATCGCTCGCTTAATGTAAGAAAAGATCAGATTAGAAAGATTGGAAGAAGGCAATAGCAACTGAATTGCTATCTCTGAATAAAAGAGAGGTGTTTGGGCCCGTATGCCGCACACCTCCCCACATGCACCCCGTTGGGCACAAGTGGGTATTTGTTCGAAAGAGAAATGAAAGAAATGAAGTAGTGAGATACAAAGCAAGGCTGGTAGCCCAAGGTTTCACTCAACGTCTGGGGTTGATTATGAAGAAACCTACTCCCAGTCATGAGTGGAATTACCTTTAGATACTTGATCTCAATGGCGGTGAACTTGAATTTAGAAATGAAAGCGATGGATGTTGTGACTACATACCTTTACGGTAATTTGGATTCGAGATTTATATGAGAGTCCTGAAGGAATCCCTCTTACGAACCAAGGCAGAGCAAATAGAAATCATGCGATGTGAAACTCGAGAAAGTCCTTGTATGGTGAAACAATCGGAAGAATGTGGTATAATCGCTGAGCGATTTTCTGCAAGAAAGGCTACACGAACAATGAAGACTGTCCTTGTGTATTTATACGGCGATCCCGAATGGATTACGTATAATCTCTGTGTATGTAGATGATCTGAATATCATCGGGACAGTAGAAGACATAAAAGAAGCAAGCTCCTACTTGGAGTCGAATTTGAAATGAAAGATTTGGGCAAGACCAAATTTTGCTTAGGCTTGCAACTTGAGCATGTCCTGAAGGAGTCTTGGTACATCAGTCGACCTACACCGAGAAGGTGCTCGAAAGGTTTGGCTTTGAGAAGGCATTTCCTCGAAAGTACCGATGATCGGTGAGGTCTTTACAAAGAAGAAAAAGATCCTTTCCGACCAAGGAAAAGGGGAGGAAGTCACTGGGACCCGAATTCCCATACTTAAGTGCGTAGGAGCACTCATGTATTTAGCAAACTGCACTAGACCGGATATTGCATTTGCAGTGAAACTGTTAGCAAGGTGCAGTCAGAGCCCACCAAAAGGCATTGGTAGGGCATAAAGGACATTTTCGATACCTCCAAGGTAGCAAGGACCTCGGATTGTTTCTGAAAGAATCAAGATCTGAACTTGATTGGCTATGCAGATCTTTGGGTATCATCGGACCGCATACCGCTAAGTCACAAGCAGGCTATGTATTCTGTGTGGTAGAACCGCAATTTCATGAAAATCGTCTAAGCAAAGCCTGGTAGCTACTTGACGAACCACTCGAAATTATAGCATTTGTATGAAGCCGCACGAGTGCGCTTAGCTCCGCCGAATGATTCACCACATCCAGCGATCATGTGGGATGAATATTGTGCAAACCCCACAATTATCTATGAAGATAATGCACTTGCGTTGCACAAGTGCAAGCGGGCTATGTGAAGAGTCATCTCACAAAGCATATCAACCCCAAGTTCTTCTATGCACATGAATTGCAAAAGATGGACGAGATTAAAGTCTTGCATACTAAGTCATGTGAAAATCTTGTAGATTTATTCACTAAGTCACTCCCGCATCTAGCTTTGAAAGGTGCGTGCGTGGAATGGAATGATGAGACTTAGAGAAGTGCAGAATTCGGGAGAGAATTCTCACAAGC
Organism: Dendrocalamus sinicus; assembly: GCA_036346575.1. Lineage (NCBI taxonomy): Eukaryota > Viridiplantae > Streptophyta > Magnoliopsida > Poales > Poaceae > Dendrocalamus > Dendrocalamus sinicus. The sequence continues at coordinate 18,127,648 of CM070675.1, read as the reverse complement.
CCGCTAATAAATCTTGATCATGAAGATTAAGTACCCAAAAATAAAGTCTTGCAGACCAAATGAATTTGGGTGAATTGTACTCTTTTTCCTTGTGAGTTTTCCATGAAGTTTCTCCACCAAGGTTTTTAACGAGGCAATTCGTGCATCGCAGCATCACATGTATCATGTACTCTTTCTCCAAATTTTTCCCACTGGGTTTTTATGGAGTTTTAACGAGGCATTGAGCATGTTGGGTGGGTGCCCAAGGGGGAGTGTTAGGAAACCTGGACTCTATCCAGAGTCCTGATCTAATTGGGCACCCCACCGTAGACTATAAATAGGGACCTAGACCCCCCTCATTATGTACTCCGATGCAATTTAAAGCAATAAAGAAAGACCAGGAGTTCTCTCTACCTCTCTGTGTTCAATCTATTATTCTGTGATTCTGTGATTGATTCGTTCTTGTTCTAAGCAGAGGAATCGCTCGGACTGGTCTCCAGCGCCGGTTCCTCAACAGTTTGGACCGGACCAAATGGTTCGTCCGAGTGGACTAGACCACACAGCTCAAGCCTCCGCCGCCGCCGCTCACCTCCCCGCCGTTCGCCGATTCATCTTCTCCTTCCACACACAGCCGCCGCCCTCTCGCTCCGAGCATGCACGCGCGAACCTGCACGCTATCAAATTTCTGCAACGACTCTCCCTGTTCCAATGCTTTGCCAAGACCAGAAGCCCCGAGAAGCTTCGCGGCAACATGGAGCAGCTTAGGGCAGGGAGGCCAAGAAACGAGCACCCTCCAAGGCGTTCAGGTACATGGCGGGCTAGGCCTTCCTCCCGACACCGCCACCGCCACCTGTTGTCAGCAACGACCATCCTTCCAACTATCCAAGCTAATGGATTGCTATTGGCTACAAGCTGTGGGATCAAAATGACTCCGTGGCTTTTTACTTAATAGCCTAAAACCTTTAAGAATTTATATAAAAGTATACACAATTATAAAATGAGGTAATGTAATGAATCCTACGAAGCTAATGTAATTAATCCCATCGGTCTAAGATCACAGTTATCTCTTGAGGAAGTTTGGTCTGAGAAACCACTTAAGTAGTTTCTATCTATGCCATGTCATATAGACACTATTTTAGACACTATTGTCTCCAATGCACCATGTCTATTTATAACCCAAGCAATTAATTAAGCATCAAAATCTCTCTCTCCTCTTCACCAATCATAATTTTTCTCCATCTATCATGAAGATATCACCATCTCTCCAATGCAAAATTTGGTAGTGTCTATTGCATTGGTTTTTTCATAGAAACTAGGTCTTGCATGAGACCCAGTTTCTTCCTCTTTTTCTTATCTCTCTTATTTAATATAGCGCCATATCATCTAAAACTCCTACATGGCAATCTAATTAATGCCATAGACACTATCCTACATGGAGCCAGTGGCGGAGCTAGAGCAAAACGGAGGAGGGTGCAACGAGCCGCGCGTGGGAGCATAGGACGGTGGGAGAATGGGCTGGACAGGGCGAGTGAGGGTGTTTGTTGGGCTAGGGGTACACCATATTGGACCAAGAGGGGTGCACAAAGGGTGAATGTTTACTAGTAATAACTAAAAAAAATTTTGGACCCGGGTTCCTGGGAACCCCCTCTGGCCCATTGGGCTCCGCCCCTGCGTGGAGCACTGGGACTGCCCTTAGCCATCCGGCAATAATGACTTGCGAGGGGAAGGACAACGAAAGGAGGCGCGACGTTTGCGTCAAAACAACGGGCAAATTATTAGCTTGTTTTGGCGGATACTGACGTGGACAAATTAGCTTGCGAACCCATTCTTTTCCACATCATGCATGCGACCACCTAAGCGGACTAAGCGATTGCAAGAAGAAGGCAAAGAAGAGGAGGCAAGAGCACGAACAACGTGCAAAGCTGCAAGCCATGGCGGCGCCAAGGATGAGAAGCTCATCGGACCCTTCGTCATGATGGGGAAGCTCTCGGCTCCATTGCGCTCTAAGATGACGACGGCTTCCCTCTCCCGTGGGACGTCGTCAGTGTGGTCGTAGATGACTAGGTTGTGTGTGGTCGGTCACGACCATGTTGTCGTTGTATGTGGTCGGTCACAACCATGTTGTATGTGATAGTTACGACCAGGTGTGGTCATAGACGACTAATCTGTGTAGTCGTAGATGACAAGTTTGTGTGTGGTCGTTATGACCAGTGTGGTCGTAGATCGACCGGTGTGTGTGATCGACTATGACTAACTTTTGTAATAGTCGGTGGCATTGTAGCATCTGCGATATCGTAGCGATCATCAACGCTACGCTTGGTATGGGCGGCGATTACGGTTGGTAGGCACTATAGCGATCGTCAACACGAGAATGGAGCATGGGCGAGCGGCGAGCGATTGAAGGCGAGTAGTCGTAAGTCGAGTGTGCGTATAAAAGTCGTAATATAACTCGAAAGCATTGTGAGAAGCGGTGAAAAGAAAAGAAACATTTCAACTGCGTAAGATCTCCCTCCCACTCATACTGGGAAGACTCTGTTCTTCACGTCCTCGATTTCATGTGAGTCGTAGGAGGCTGCAGGCGATCGTATTGAGTTTGGGCGTGCAGATCTTGTGTCGGTTTCCCAACACTTGGTATCAAAGCACGGTGTATGCCCAAATACTTACGATCGGAGTAAATGGCAACCAGCGCGCAGCAGGCAGTGAAGGAGAGCGGCGGCGTGTGCTTCCACTACCCAATGCTGACTTCCTCCAACTACACCGCATGGGCGATCAATATGGAGGCACTGATGGATGCCTAGGGGATCTAAGAGGCCGTCGCTCCACCAACCGGAGTGGTCGTGGAGGTGAAGAAGGACAAGTCGGCACGGGCCTTCATCTTTCAAACCATACCCAAAGATATCCTTCTGCAGGTGGCAAAGAAGACAACCAAGGAGGTCTGGGAGTCTCTCAAGACTAGATGCCATGGCGCCGACCGGGTGCAAAAGGCATACCTGCAAACTCTCCAAAATGAGTTTGTGGCGTTGCGCATGCAGGATGGAGATTCTATCGACGACTTTGCTGGAAAGTTGAGCAAGATGGCGAGCAAGTACAGCACACTTGGCTCAACCATGGAGGACCCTGTGCTCGTAAAGAAGCTCCTCGACTCGGCACGTGACAAATTTCTCTCAATGGTCACCTCAATTGAGCAGTACTCTGATTTGGAGTCGATGCCATTCGAGGAGGTCATTGGGCGCCTAAAGGCCTATGAAGAGAGGATCCAACATCGTGTTGGAAACTCCAGCATCGATGGGTAGTTCCTCCTCACTCACATCGAGTGGTTGGCGCGAGAAAGGCGCGCGGGAGTCATCGGCAAATGCTTGAGGTCGAGGCGCAGGAAACCCACAAGGTCACAGCTTGGGCGGAGGTTGTGGCCATGGCAGAGATCATTTCACTAGTCCTAGAGGGACACAGAAGAAAGGCGCTGGAGGCAGCAAAGACAAGAGTCGCATCTGGTGCTTTAACTGCGACAATAAGGGGCACTACGCCTCTGAATGTTGTAGCAAGCGCCGAGAGGAGGTGAACCTGATGGAAGGCAAAGAAGATGAGCCAGCCTTGATGTTGGCCGTAGCTATCTGGTACTCTTGAATGAGCAACGAGTCCTACCAGACTTGCGAGAAGATGGCGACGAGCAAGTCGCAACTCGGGAACGGCAAACGACCGGAATATGGTATCTGGACAATGGAGCCAGTAACCACATGACCGAACAACGCTCGTTCTTCACCGAACTCGATGAAAGTGTCATCGGGAGAGTGCGCTTCATAGATGGATTGACCGTGTAGATCAAGGGAAAAGGTTTAGTCTTGTTCGAGTGCAAGAATGGGGAGCAACGGTTGTTGACCGAGGTATACTACGTACCCAGTCTCTACAAAAACATCATGAGCTTGGGGCAATTGACAAAGGCTGGCACCAAGGTTGTACTTGAAGACAACCTGCTCCAGATGTACGACCAGACAAGAAGGCTCATGATGAAGGTGGAACGCTCGACGAGTATACTGTACAAGGCACTATTGGATACCGTTGTACCAGTCTATCTTGCTGTAAGTTTAGCCAAACCAAAGTAGTTATGGCATGCTCAGCTGGGACACCTCAACTTCCAGGCGATGAAGCTGATGGTCGACAAGGGCATGGTACAGGGAGTACCTAGGATCGAGTATCCTACTCAGATCTGTTAAGGTTGTCTGCTAGCCAAGCAAGCTCGACTACCATTTTCGAGACAGGCAATGTATCGGGCAGTCCAGCCTATGCAACTCATACATGCAGACTTGTGTGGTCCAATCACTCCTCAAACACCAGCCGGGAGCAAGTACTTCTTACTACTCATCGACGACTACAGCCGAATGATGTGGATGTACACCCTGAGGTCAAAGAGTGAAGCAGTCAAAGCCTTCAAGAAGTTCAAGAAGCTGGTCAAAAATGAGTATGGGCATAAACTAAAGACTCTCAGAACTGACTAGGGTAGAGTTCCTCTTGAATCAGTTTGCACAGTTGTGTGATGAAGAAGGAATCCGTGGCACCTCACCGCACCCTATTCACCACAACAGAACGGGGTGGTGGAGTGGCAAAACCAAACGGTGCTGACGACCACAAGAAGTCTTCTGAAGACCATGGCAGTGCCTAGTGTATTGTTGGGAGAAGTAGTCCGCCACGTTATCTACCTCCTAAACAGGATTCCGACCAAAGCACTGGTTGGAGTCACTCCATATGAATCCTGGACTGGGAGGAACCCAAATCTAGCACATGTGAGGATCTTTGAGTGTACCACACATGCAAAAATACCAAGAGTCCACTTGAGGAAATCAAACGACAGAAGCAAGTCGTTGGTTCATCTCGGTGTCGAAGAAGGAAGTAAAGCGTATCAACTATATGATCCTCAAAACAAGAAGATTGTTATGAGACGAGATGTAGTATTTGAGGAAGAAAGGAAGTGGAATTGGGAGACTACAAGCTGCGGCGAGATTAGAGAGACCACAGAGTTCACTGTAGCAGAACCAACAACAGGAACAGGCTGGCAGTCGAATCAGCAAGCCTCAGCGGGGGTAGACACTTCAGTACTCGGGCAAGAGGACTGGACCACCATCTCGCCTGCAATGTTTGATGGCCAGTCATACTCGGGAGAAGATCAAGGCCCCTAAAGTCCCTCCTCTCTAGAAACAGTGGAAGGAACCACCATATACCGAGCACTCTCTAAAGTATACGCAGAAGCATAACTGGTCGAGCTTTATTTGGAGATGCTACTGGTGATAACTGAGGAGCCACAAAGCTATCAAGAGTAGCAACTTCATCCAAGTAGTAGGATGCAATGAAGATGGAGATAGAAGCGATCGAAGAGAACAAGACGTGGTCGCTCACTGAGCTACCGACTGGTCACAAAGCAATCGGTCTCAAGTGGGTATTCAAATTGAAAAAAGATTCAAATGGGAACCCTGTTAAGCACAAAGCACGTCTCATTGCAAAAGGATACGTGCAGATACAAGGAATAGATTATGAAAAAGCATTTTCACCGGCGGCGAGAATGGATACAGTGAGGCTACTGCTAGCATTGGCAGCTCAAAAGAGTTGGGAGGTTCACCACCTTGACGTCAAGTCTGCATTTCTAAATGGGAGGCTCCAAGAGGAAGTTTATGTGAAGCAACTTGAAGGCTTTATTGTAGAGAATCAAGAGCACATTATGTACAAACTGTCCAAGGTGCTCTATGGCCAGCGACAAGCTGTAAGGGCGTGGAACATCCGGTTGGATAGCACACCGAGGGAGCTCGGTTTTTAAAAATGTCCCCGAGACCATGCTCTCTACAAAAGAAGCTCCGAGACTGATCTGTTGGTGGTTGGAGTATATGTAGATGACCTGATCATCACTAGTACAAACAAAGACCACATACACTTGTTCAAGCAACAGATGATGAGAGAATATGAGATGAGTGACCTTAGACTCCTCACATACTACCTGGGAATTGAGGTAGAGCAGAAGGTGGAAGAAATTACCCTGAAGCAATCAGCATATGCCAAGAAGGTATTGTAGGTGTCAGTTGTGGGAATGTAATCCGGTGAAAGTTCCTATGGAACCCAAATTCTCTTGAGCAAGGATGAGAAGGAGTACCTATAGATGCCACTAACTTCCGCCACATAATCGAATGCGAGGTATCCGCGCACACTCGGTCGGACTTGGCGTGCTCGGTGGGGATGCTGCAGTTCATGAAAGCACCCAAGGAATCCCATCTTCAGGCTATTAAGCAAGTCCTGAGATATGTGAAGGGAACCATCAACTTAGGCTTGAAGTACTCGAAAGGAGGTGAAGGGTTCCTAGCAAGCTACAACGACAGTAACCTCGCTGGGGATGTGGAAGAGAGGAGAAGTATGGCGCCTCGCCTTCTACCATGCCGAGAGCTTGATCGCATGGTGCTTTCTAAAATAGAGGGCGGTCTTACTCTCCTTATGCGGCGAGTTTATGGCGGCAGGTGCATCCTACCAGCGATCGGCTCAAAGTCTATGCGGTGAGATCATCGGGAAAAGATCGAGCTCATAACTCTGTTCATAGACAACAAGTCGACAATCGTACTCATGAAGAACCCAGTGTTGTATGGCAGAAGTAAGCATATGGACACACGTTTTCACTTCATTAGAGAATGTGTGGAACAAGGGCAAATAATCATGGAGCACATCAGCACAGAGGAGCAGTGTATAGACATCTTTACGAAGGCACTTCCAGAGTCAAGTTCGATGAAATGCGGGAGCTGATCGGAGTCAGGGACTTCACGACTTGAGTCAAGTTTAGGGGGTGAGTATGGTCGTATAAACCTGACTCGACCAGATTGTGTGTGGTCGTAGACAACCAGGTTATGTGTGGTCATCACGACCAGGTTGTGTGTGGTCGTTACGACCAGATTGTGTGTGGTCGTAGACGACCACATTGTGTGTGATTGTTACGACCAGGTGTGGTCGTAGACGACTAGTTTGTATGTGGTCGTTACGATCAGTGTGGTCGTAGTCGACCAGCGTGTGTGTGGTCGACTACGACCAACTTTTGTAATAGTCGACGCCATTGAGCGATCGTCGCCGCTCTTCGGTATGGGTAGCAATTGCGGTTGGTAGGCACTATAGCAGTCGTCAGCACCGGAATGGAGCATGGGCAGAGCGGCAAAGCAGATGAAGCTGAGTAGTCGTAAGTCAGAGTATCTGTATAAAAGTCGTAATGTAACTCAAAAGCATTGTGAGAGACAGTGAAAAGGAAAAGAAACATTTTACTGCGTAAGATCTCTCCTACTCGTACTCAAAAGACTCTGTTCTTTCTTTCCTCAGATTTCACCGTGGTTGTAGAAACCGCGGAGCGGTCGTATTGAGTTTAGACGTGCAGATTCAGTGTCATCGCTGAGCTGCTCTGCCTCCACGCTCCCGGCGCTCGCCCCGGGGCTCCGGGAGTGGGCGGGCCGCGCTTGCGCGGTGGGCTCGTGCCGCCTTGGTCGTCGCCCTCCCGGCCGCGGCGGTGGTGACGTTGGTCGTCGTCGTCGAATTTGTGATATGTATACATAGCTGTTGCCTGTTTGAATCGTCTGGAGTTTTTAATCCATTACTGTATGATTGCTTTTGTGATTTGTTTGAATGAAACGCTCGAAACATCCTAGTGTATACGTCTGATTGATCTGCGACGAGTTACATCCATTTGCCGCACCGTGAGTTTGCGGCTTTGCGCCAGGTCATTGTTGCTGACTGTTCGCCGTTTATTACTGGTAAACTATTGCTGAACCCACCACCGTAACCTTACTAATGCAGAATTGGAGGACTTAAAGTGGCTTGCAGACTCGCAGTTCACTTCAGACTGAAAATGACTATAGATCACTTTAGTCTTTAGGACTTTAGGTACCCATTGCTTTTGTTTTACTTTAAAGTTTCCTAGTGGGAGCGTACATGAGATCTAACAAAGCTATTCCTTTGATAGATTGATTGATTTGTGCTTAGTGTTCACCATTGGACATGTAGGTCATATGTGTGTAAACTTTTTCTTCAGTTTCATACATATTGGTAGGGGGCCTCCCCTGCCGTTTTCCTCGAGTAAAGAAAGAAGGGGGGCTATGCAATTTACCTTGGAAAAATACCAACTAAACCAAACATCAAGAAAGAATTGGAAAGCTGCACACTTGTCTGAAGTCTGAACATCCCTGTCAAATTACAAATTTAGATTGCTGTCAATGCTAGGCCTTTCTTTCTGCTCAAAACAAGGACAAAGAACATGCCAGGACGAAATCAGAGAAATCATATCTCTGGGGCTCTTTATCAGTCACTTAAGCAGCTGAAATAATAATTAATAAAAAAAATTCCCGCCAAAAACCTCTTTCTAAAAGAGGAGGTCTCTCAGCCAATAAAGTTTCTTAATGAACACAACATGGTCTATCACTAGCACCAATATAATTTAGGACACTGGTACAGTGATACTTGGTGCTAGAAGCTAATAATAGAGGGCCAAATCTTGAAGATCTCATAGCCTTTTCCAAATCAAACACCAGGCTGCTAAAAGGATCAAGCTGCCCAACCTAAACAACTAATTCTTGACTATATGCCAGTACCTTTTACTGAATAAATATGGAGCTTTTGATTCAGAAGGACAAAAGTTGATCTTAAGGCTAGATCACATCATGTAGTTCAAAAATCACATTCAAATGTTTAGCTGTATTGAAGTTTTGTTTTCACATTAAGCTGTAAAAACTAATTTTTACATGGCAAAAGCAAAATTTATCAATTGTAGCCCACTTGGTGATAGATGATCCTAGCAGTGGGACAGACCAGTACAGACACAAATGCACAGCACTGACAACATTATTAGCATCTACTGAAAGTCTGAAACTCTAGATATAAATATGAAAAGAAGGGCCATGCACATGTACAATTTTCCTTTGATCAAAATATGTGCACGCGTGTTATTTCTTCTATAATAATATGCAGAAAGAAAGCACAAGAAAAGATGCAACAAGGCTTCCACTGAAGAATCACAAAAGAAAATTGAGCTCTTGTAAAAAAAAGGTCTTAAACCACATGTAGGCCAGCACAACCTACTCCCTTTCCCTGATTAAAGCTTTTAAGCAATCCAGATAAAGATTTTTAACTTCACCAAACCTTTGGTAAATTCATGCCTTGATGCCGAAGTTTGAGCACTTGATGGAGCCCCTTGCGATGTCAATCTCAATCAGGTTGTCCTCCTCGCTGATCTCCGACAAGATGTCCATGAAGTCCCTCTTGTCAAGCACCAAATCCGGCAAGAACTCAGCAAGAAGGTCCTGCTCCTTCCATGCACATTGCTCCCTTGCCCCACATAGTGCCCATCGACAAGGGAGATCTCAATAAGGCTATCGTCGTCGTCTTCAGACATCAAGCCCTCCTCGGTGCATTCTTCATTTACCGGGCAATCTGAAGACTCCGACAGGCTTCCTGCCAAATCCTCCGGTGCATCCTCGGCCACCTCATCTTGTGGCACAGTGTTCTTCTCTTGATGAACAGCCTCCTCCATGGAAGGGAGAGGCTTAGCTTTGTGGCTGCTGGCTCTGATCAATTGTCTAAGGTTGGAGAAGAGCAAGGAGAGGCAAGTGGAGATAACCAGCACCAGCAATGCAAGAGAGGAGGATGTGGAGAAAGAAGATGAAGAATACATACTGTAAAGGCTACATGAAATGAGTAGGAGTGTGAGTTGTATGGCCATTTAGGAGCTGGGAAGCATGAAGAATTGCTCACAAGGGCAAGATATTTAGTGGCCCAAATGATGCAGTGATGCTAAAGAAGAAAGAAGCCATGATGAGACAAGCATGAAAGAGGGAATTGCTGCTGCTCACTTCCTTTACAACAACAAACCTGCGCAGGGAAAGCAAAGGTTGTGTGTTTCTCTATCAAATGGATTTTGTGAATTGACACAAAGAGGAAAGGACAGGAGGAGCAGTAGGGCTCACCATGCCGAATGCATCTGCAGAAATATTTTATCTGAAACTGATGGATGTAAAGGTAATTGTAACAGTTAGTGCTTAGAAAACTGAAACTTTTAGGTGAACTGTTACCAGGGCACACAGTGTCCTTTGTAGCACTAGGTTAAGGTAACTGTTGCCTTTGCATCATGGTCAGAGTTATTAAGTGCTGCATGGCAGCAATATTTAAGGTGTGGTCCATTGCACTGCCTATAGGATGACAACATGTAAGGCAGAGTTTTGGGCTCCAATGAGCTTAGAAATAAGAGGATGCCATGTGCATGATGTAAATTAAAGTTTAATACATGGGCCTTACCTTGCTATTCATTCATCTCTTTAACTCTCTCTTCCCTTATCAAAAGCAGTATTTTTTTACTTTGTTCATGAAAGGTGAAACTGTAATGAAATTTCTCCCCTTTTTCCAGACCTCTTTTCCCCTGCAGTTAAAGCTGCCAAAATCTCATGATTTGCTCCATTCCTCCTTTTCCTTCAGGAAATAATCTTTGAAAATACTATTAATGTTAAAACTTTATTCCCAGGAGAAAACACACACATTGCAAATAATCGGAGAGAATACAGGAGAATTTCTGAATTTCTCTATTATCTTATTTGCTCTCCTTTTTTCTTGCTTTTCTTACAAAACTAGCTACAAGCCTCCTTAATATATAGACTAATAATCTCCTACTAGCATACGTATTCGGATTTCAAGTTGGACACAACTTCAACTTGAGTTACACACGGAGACGAACTCTACTACGTCTTAGACTCGAAATCAAGATTATTTCTAACAATCTCCCCCTTAATCTTGACTTGACATACTCTAATTTTAGTCTCAATGCATTATTAACTACCAGCCACGCCTCCACATGAAGCGTTCTACATGCAAGCTGCATGTAGGAACTCAACTCAACTGGCACAGGTTCATCCGGATGCAAAGATTCTAAAACATTGAGGCAGTCGGTCTTAACTACGACTTACTAAACTCATACTTGACACAGAACGGTGACACATCTTCTCAACGTTCCGATTCCTTTTCACCTTACTTGAGTTTGGACGGCGACACATCTTCTCGACGTCCCTGACTCCAACCTTCATTAGAGCAGTGTTGGTTCATCATCGCTGAGCGCTTCAACTGAGACGATGCGCACGATGCCGTCCCCTGCTGCTTCGATTTGCTCAGGCTACGTGCCTTTTCTGTCGAACAAGACGCACCGACCGCTGGAGATCGGGATTAAATCCCAGCTCTGATACCACTTGTTAAAACTTTATTCCCAGGAGAAAACACACACATTGCAAATAATCGGAGAGAATACAAGAGAATTTCTGAATTTCTCTATTCTCTTATTTGCTATCCTTTTTTCTTACTTTTCTTACAAAACTGGATACAAGACTCCTTAATATATAGGCTAATAATCTCCTACTAGCATACGTATTCAGACTTCAAGTTGGACACAACTTCAACTTGAGTTACACACGGAGACGGATTCTACTACATCATAGACTCGAAGTCAAGATTATTTCTAACAATTAATATAGTAACTGTCATTTTCTAACACCTCAATATTTTTTTAGTGACTGATTTCTATGCACAAAATTGGCCGACATAACTATATGTCCTGATATTGCGGTTTTGGTCAATCATAGACAAGAACATGGAGAAGTGTCAATATACTTCTATTCTCTAATAGTTCAAGTCTTTTGTGTAATCAATTCGTGCATAGGGATCAAATCTAAATTTGGAATCCTATGATGTCGACAAACAGAAACTCCATTTCTTCTTGAGTTGCATCAAGCCATGGTAAGTTGGCCTGTAGATAAGGTAAAGAAACAAGATTAGACAACACATCAATTCACCTGAGTCAATAGATCTACTTTGGAGTACTCCTCCTTAATTACCTCAATCTAATCTTTTGTGAAGCCCTAGTAGTATTATATCTACAGTGTCAGAGAGCTAGGTTGCAAAATAGCAGATCAGACAAGTATGTAAGATAAAAAAGCACATTTCTCACCGACAACATAACCTTTGAATTCAAACACTTAGCAGTGAGCATCCGGTACCTTCCCCAGGCTACTCCAAAAACCTATCGATTACCAGGATGGGTGCAGAACTAGGAACAATAATATATGTTAATATGTCGATTATTATATGTAATTATGTACACATAACAAGGTAGATTGATAGAGATACAGCCTTATATGTTTTGCTACTGGTGGTTTATCCATGTGAAGTTTTGCTACTGTTTTCAGAAACATGTTTCTTTTCTGTTAAACAGGAAAGCCGAGGGGCAAAAGACTATGAAATTTTTAATTTGAAAACACTTGATCAGATATAATTTTTGGAGTAATGGAAGATGCTAAGTGAAATTCGAATATTTCAGATCACCCGATTGCACATATATTGTGTGCCTATCAAGTCTGTCTGTCTACCATCAGTTCCTGCTTGTAAATAAGGATTAAGTAACCACAAAGTACGGAATAGTGGACTCATGGAAGTAATGTCTAATAATATATCCGCCAAGCAGTTAATTTTTTGGCTAATGATAATCGTGACAAATTTTATATTTGAGCTTCAGTATGCACCACTGAAAAGTTGCCTCAGGAATGTGTGGTTTGAATCTTTGATATACTATACACACTTATATAGATTGTAATGGATTTGCCATCAGTTACGGCACATTTCTTGGATGTGCAAGTTGTAGTCAATTGTTATCACTTATCAGAGCTACTGTTATTGCCTTTACCATCTCATAGCATGCCTAAAATAACCTTTCACTTGTCAAGGCCATGCTTAGATGATCTATTAAAACCTAATACAGTAGTAGTGCTCTATGATAACTAATATCCTTCTGTCCACTTGTATCAACTGAATGAGCTTTTCTTTCCAGCATTTGGTGACAATGGGTAGCTGGGAGAATGATGCATCAAAATCCAACAACCATGAAATTAAGGTCACACAAGCTCTCATTATTACTGAACTTTCTGTGGAAAACGAAAAGGCGCTTTCTCTCTCGCTAATGCTAGACCTTCTATACAAACAGAAAGGGACATTTCATACAGGCATCAATCATTCGCGTTCCATGAACTCGAGCGAAAGGCACCAAGACACAAATCTCGACAAATAATCCAATCATTCTTGCAGTCCATAAGCACACAAGGCCTAATCCCACTGTCTAGCTGATCCTATCTTCTTCCATTTGTTCTTTCCATATGTGGGCCCTATTTTTTTTGTTTGAAACAATGTGGGTCCCAAATTTAATAGGCTTTTCAAACACATTCTTGAAGTGGACGTCTTAATGTTGTCTAGACTTGATTCATCCTTGCATCTTGCTGGTCCTTTGGTGTTCGAATTATGTTGTCTTGACTTGATTCATAACTTCTATTGTTAGTACTATCTTTTAGAGCTCAAATTATGTTTGTATAGATTTGGTTCATCCTGCTGTCTTAGCTAATGTCTTTTCAGTGCTCAAATTACATTTTTTACCATTTCTTTCAAGGTTCACGGGGATTATATGATGATAGAAGGCACAAGCACGTCAGTTCTAACAGCCACATGAGAAACAATTTATTTCTAATTTCAGCAGTATGATGTGGCTAGCTCGTCTGAATTGTTTTCAGCTTCTCTGAAAAATATTGAGCTGTTGTCATTTTGATGCAGAAACAGATTCAGGTGCAAATTCAAAAACAATGCCGGGTAAGTGCCTGCATGCTTTACTAAAAGCAGAATTGAACAAGGTCTTATCATCATTTTTTTCATTTCATTAGCTTTTTGTTTGGAAGCTATACATTATGGTAGCTGTAGCCTGTAAGAGTAAATAATTCAACGCAGCTGTACTTCCTTTCCCCTTTCCTTTCAGGATGGAAAAGTTAGCATTGCGCTTCCGCTATTATGAACATCACATGACCTAAAAGCGAGTACTTCAATTCAAACAAACCATCAACTAAATATCCAAGACACTTAATTCTTTCAGCAATAGATCATCTGCCAGGAAGTTAGGGTCCCCAAGAAATCATCAAAATTTGTCAAATTTGATGCTGAAGTACTGCTGTACTGTAAATTCAAAAATCAAAAGTATCATTCCTGTAAAAAAATTCAAGAGTACCGTCCATATCACCACCAATTGGGCATTGTTTATAAGGCATTATTTGTAGCATCCGTTCCTCATAAAACCAACTTTAATTTTTTTGTGTCATCTACTTTTCATTCCACTTGCATTTGTAGATCGGGAGTATTACTTAAGCACTGTACAAGTGAACTTCAGATTTCAAAATGCAGTCTCTTCTTTTAAGAATGAGAAACCTTGTTGCCTACTTTTCACATAGCTATGGGCAAAGAGCAGACAACACAATCTTCAGAAATTTCTATTCATTTAAAAAACTCAGATGTTTCATTACCATTTTTCTGAGCTGACAAAAACAACCAACAGAAGAAATTGCAACCCCCAAGTCAACTGATATGGATGATAAAAAAATAGCATTTGGGCTACTCATTTATGTGCTGCACAAGTAAGTATTTCAGTAGTACTCCAATCCAGCTATAGTAGTGTATCTAATGCATAAACATTTTAGCTGATCTGTGCATAAACGTACGAAATGATTCTTTGTCAATGAAACTTGGGCTGATTTTCACTAAATAAACCATTTTGATAAACGGCACCACACTGGACCAGGCTAGCAGCGTGTTGGAGAGGGAGTAATTAAGAAGATACACTATCCAAGAGGCAATGATAATCTTCCCCTTCCAATAGCGCATGAATAAAACTTGTTGATTACACAAATGACAATTACAAAATTGAATATTATAAGACTTTAAAGTACATTTTATCATGTGCAATTCCCTTAGGCTCTACTTGGAACTTAGGAATTTCACAGGAAGTAGTATAAGGGCCTGTTTGGTAACGGCTGCGGCTTATGGCTTTTGACTGAAATTTTTGAATTTTAACTGTTTACGGTACATATTACGGAGAGAGATACTCACTTGCGATTTTGACTGATACAGATGTTGGACTTTTAACGTGTACATCGTTTAACTTGTAGATCCCGTCTTGAAAAAATATTCCGTTTGAAAGTTATATACTATAGTAAAAACTAAAAGCCACCAGCTTCGGAGGAAAAACACAGGCCCTAAATCATATAAAATTCCTCAATTCCAAATGGGGTCTTACTCTGCTTTTTTTTGTCTTATCCATTATGATACACGCAAGCTAAGCCTAGGACTACTGGACTAGGCCTATGAATCTATCTAGGAATACTCGATTCAACTTCACCTTAGGTTATTGTGTAACGTATTTGTATATAGTACATACTACTGCCCTTCTATCACCGACACGGACATCGCATGTGACCGTCGCATTCCTTCTCCTTAAAACTCCAAAGGTGTAGGGGACTAGGATGAGCTGAACCCCCAAGGAGTAGCTTGCAAAGCTGGTTCTTGTTCTTGGTGAGCTTGCTATTCAAGGTAGCCAGCAACCAATGCTTAGGTCTATATCTTACCTCTCATAGGCACATAGTATATGTATGTAATCAAGAAAGATACATAGTATATGTGCAAGGGACCAGACAAGGACAGTAGTATGAGCCAGAGGGAATTATCATTAGTGTCATTTGGCAATCAGGATTGTGCTCCCAAGGTGTACTGTTAGGGTTCCATGTCCCCATTCTAGGAGCCAAGGCCTCTTTTTGTTGAGATCATGATGCACAATCCCAAGTGATTAGCATTAATTCACTAAATCTACGTGTTGGAGAAGGGAAAGGGCAAGACCAAATTAATTGTCTAATTAGAAACCTAGGCCTTTAAAGAAACAATTGATGAGGATCAATCAGATTGTTGGTGAACATGCATGTATAATGTTTGATCTAGATGAGGGGAAGCAAGCATGTTTCTTGATGTGAAAGAGTTGTGACCATGCATCATTGCATTTTAGTACAATACATTAGTAGAGCAAATTGGGGCAAGTATATGCATGTATCGTGTGCTATGCTGAAAGTGTAGCCCAGTGCTTGTACTTATCGATTCGCTGAGAGAATACTTGACCAGTTGCTATACATGTGAACGAATCGACGAAATGTCTAGGAACACTGAAAGTGTTTAGGAGTACGTGAATTTTCTTGTATTTCCGCCATTTAAAATTCACGAGTTCCAAAAAAAACCTTGATGTCACAAACACTGACGATTGAATGTTCATTTGTTCTTAATCTATATACCAGTATTGAAGACACCTGTCTTTAACCTTGGTCTACGAGTCAAGCTTTAGGCGTAGGATTCGTTCTTGACTTGTAATATATATGAGTTTTTTTTTAAAAAAAAAGCGTAGAATTATCTGCGCTGCATCATCTACAGGCGCAACAACTTATTTCTGCCCATATTCTTGATAATTTAGACAGTGCAGCTTTCTATATTTGCCGCTTCATAGTAGCTAAGAAGGTGTTTTTGGTTAATTAAGGTTTTAAATCACAATTATCTCATCGTTGCATTGATGCTTGAAAAGGTACAACAGGTATCGCAGATTCGCAGAAGCTAAACTGCGCAGCGATTTCTTTTTTTTTTTTCAATTTTTTAACTATATTTTGGTGTTCTATAAAACTCTTAAGCTAAACATAATACTAACAAACACTACTACAGATAAGATAATACTGGATGTCTCATCAGTTATCACAAACAGTTCCTCAGAATTCGTCAGTGTTGTAATTATCACAAATGACTTTACAAGCGTGATTGTCTATATTATTAACGATGGTTAGAACCTATGTGATACATAATTATTACAAACGGTTCTTGTTAAGAACTGTCTGTGATGTATCACAGATGTTTTGGATTAAAAACTTTAGGTAATGTCTACAATTATCGCATATGGGTGTTAAGAACTATCTGTGATAATTTGCATCATAGACGGTTATTTTTAAAAACCGTCTGTGATACTCCCCTCTTCTCCACCTCCGGCACTGCTACCTCCTCCTCGATTCCCTATCGCAGTTGCCTCCTCCTCGGCTCCCTATCGCCGTCGCGTCCTTCTCGGCTCCCCATCGCCGTCGCCTCCTCCTCGGCTCCCCGTCACGCGACTCCTCCTGGCTCCCCATTGCCATTGTGTCCTCCTTGGCTTCTGTAACATCCAAAATTTCAAATGTTCAAAAATATGGACTTTTTAAAACTTTTCTTGCAAATTGCTGGCATTTAAATTTCTTCTGAATATTTATTTGAAATTTTCTGAGTTTCATGCTATGCAAATTAATAACTCAAGAATAATCCCAAGCGCAAATAAGGATCATGCAAATAATAAAAATAGAAAATGACATTACATATCATAAATTCAAAATACCAACATCCTGAATTCAAATTCAAGTCAATAAATGAAACCAAATAAAATCAACAATAAAGGAATATTAGATTTTGTATCTGGATATTTGAAATTGAATTGAAAATTTTGCAAAAATTAACAAATCCTAATGAGAACTAAAGTTTAAATTAAAAATCCAAATTCTAAAATTTTGCTCCAGCCTTTCTCTCTCTTCTTTCTCGCTATTACATGTGGGGCCCATTTCTTCTCTCTCTCTCTCTCCTTTCCTCTCTCTTTCCACCTTGCCCCCATTTTCACTAACCGCGGGCCCCCAATCCCCTCTTCTCTCTCCCCCTTCCTTCTTTCCCTCCCTCTGCCGCCGAGCCTGGCCTCCTCTCTTTCCCATTCTCTTTCTCCCGTGCGGCCGCGTCATCTCCTTCTTTCTCCTCCTCTATCTTCGCTGCATTGTGTCACCCCATCGCCTCCTCGTCGCCATCGCCCTACGCCTCGTCTGCCCCCGCCTCCTCTAGCGCCAACCGCCCTATCCCCTCACTCTGACAGCAGCACCACAACGCCAGTCACCTCGCGCCATGCCCTGCTCCGACCCGCCCCGATGAGACTCTCGCCAACTGCACTCAGCTCCGCCTCGTCGCCGTTGCATCAGGCCGGCGTCAGCCGTGCCTGCCCCGCCCCCAGTTTCGTAGCTCCATCCCGCGTAATCACAGGCGTGGCGTCACCATCGCTTGGTCGAATGATGGCGTGATGCAGCCCTGATCTGTCCCGCTGCCTCGTCGCGTCGCCACCCTCACCGTGAGAGTCGCCTCCGTCAGCCACAGTGCCGCCTGCCCCCGTCACTTCTCTCTCTCTCTCGCCTCGGCCCACGCGCTCCTAACTGCTCCCCTATTCCAGCATCAGCACGCGCCCGCGCCGCTCTGACCTTTTTCGTCGCCCATGCCCTGCCGCCAACTGCTCGCACTTCGCTCGGCCACGCCCAGATCCATCCCGCGCCCTGTTCACCTGTCACCAACTACAGTTTCCCCACCGTTCCTTGCGGCTATAAATAGCTAATGGCTCCTCCCCTTACTCCCCACACCACCCCTTCCTCCCCTACCTCCTCATTCCTCATTCGCCCGTGCGCCGGCCGACCCGCCTCACACCGCCCCGGCGGCTTTGGCAAACCCCACGGCTAATTGACCGCGTCACGGCGTGTCCCTGCTCCCCATGTACTTCCCCTCCGAGTTAATTGGACTTCGGTGCCTCTGGCTCGCCACACAGCCGATCTTCCTCACCTCCGACCAAAGCCGCCTCCACCACCGTCATTTCTTCATTGGAGCGCCACCGCTCGATTCCTCGCCTTGGGAGCACCTTCTCGGCACCCTCGAGCCTCCCCAGCCGTCGCCAGAGCTCTTCCCTCACCCCAGCTCACTACCGCCGAGAAGCCCTTCGCCGCCTCCCCCGTCCACATCGCCGGCCAGCCTCGGACTCCCTCCAGCATGACCAACAACGTGGTAAACATCGCCCTACCTCTTACATGCTCGTGCGCACCCCAATTTCCCTTCTCCTTCACTCCGGCACCGTCGCCTCAAGGCCGCCTCGCCGCCACCCGCACGTAGTCGAAACCACAGCTGCCATAGTCGAAGAGCCTGTGGTCGAAAAAGAGACATGGTCATGAAAAGGTCATTTACGACCATGCGGCCAAAAGCCACGACCACGCGGTCGAACTCACGACCACGTCATCATTTACAACCATGCGGTCGGAAACGCGATCACCCTTAACTCTCCTAGTCGTAGCTCCCTACGACCACACAAGAAGTCTACTGACCACGCTCACCCCTTTCACAACGTGGTTGAAACCTCCTTTTGACCACATTCACGCTCTCACAACGGGGTCGTAACCTTTAATGACCACTCATGTTGTGGTCGAAATGCCCTCCGATCACTTATACTGTGGTCGAAGCATCCCCGACCACGTACATTGTGGTCGAAGCCCCTCTGCCGCTCACAACATGGACGAAACACTTTTTAACCACGATTCACTTCTTCACTAGCAGTCGTAACCTCTTCCGACCACATACACTCCTTCACAGCGTGGTCGAAAATACTTTTCGACCACCTCCACGACCACTTCGTGTCCCGTACGACCGCTCACGGCCACTCCCAGTCGAACTTCCGACCATGCGGTCGTTACCGACCACGCGGTCGATGCCACGACCACGTAGTCGTTTACGACCGAGCGGTCCAACTCACGACCATGCAGTCGGATTTATGACCATGCGGCCGTTACGACCACGTTGTCGTCCCGACACTCAGCTACGGGTCCCGCTTGTTAGACTTTTAGCTATTTCCCAAATTTATTCAAACAGAGAAGTTCAAATGGTCATAACTAATTCATTTTAACTCCGAATTGAGTGAAACAAACTTCTAAATTCATCTAAAATCAAAATATAACCAATGGAACTAAAATCATGGATTTTAGAGTTCATTTGAATTTTTCTTTGAGGATTTAATTGCTTTGCTGATTTTTATCCGAATTTTCGTGCACGTTAAAATAGCGTACGAGGCTCAAGAGGAAGAAGCCGAAACTGAAACACCTGCTCTCGACGATCAAGACCCAGTTCACTGTGACCAAGGTGAGTCAATACTTTGATCATGTTGAGCCTACATTTTTCTGTAAATTACTTTGGTTTAAATTATCTAATTTTATGATGTTATTTTATATACAAATATACATTTTAATTAAGATTCTAGTTATATGCCCATTGTTTAACTTGATTATTATTACACCTCCTTTGGAATATTTGATTATGTGAACCTTGTCACCCTAGTAAAATTATAACGGTAACTTTTCATAAATAAGTCCGTAATTATACACCATGTTTACTACTGCTTAGATACTCGGGGGCGCTGAAATGCCCCAAGCATCATTATCATTTTTAATCATGAGAAACTGGTTTGGGAAGTCATGGTGGTAATGACTAGTATATTTTGATATGATTATTTTATGCTCCCAAAAACTTCAAATTGCTTATCTAGCTGGGCGGATGGTTCGGGGGTATGGTGCAGCGGTGCATGAGAGTGTGGTTTGTAGTAGAACTGCCCAGATAACCCTAAGAACTGAATCTTGTCATGACCTCCTGTGTAAAATAAGTACAACCACAAGTCTGTAAAGTACAATTTGGCTTAGTAAATTTACCGGACTCTGAAAGTCATCATCATGGGTGGAGGAGGTGAGGTAGTGCAAGCGGCTGTATGGGTGGCGGGCTTGAATGGGACACCCACAGAGGGTGAAGTTCTTCTGCGGCGTGCTAGCAGTGTGGGTAGCCAGCTGCTAGGCGCATAGGAGGGGAACATCCCGCACAACATATGGGACCCACCGTAAGTGGGAGCGGACCATAGGGTGAGATGATGAAAGGGCCGAGGTACTTTGAACGGTTACTGTGATGGTTTTCTCAACTGCTTGGCTAAGGAATCGTGTGGGGCAACGAGTGAACTGTCTCTTATGGGTAAAGTGTGCAAACTCTGCAGAGTCAAAACTATTCGAATAGCCGTGCCCACGGTCAAGGGTGAACATGGGAACTTAACCAGATATAGTTCTATTTCAAAAACTTTGTGGGTGGAAATGAAAATGTAGAGAGCAGTGGAAAGCCCTGTTTTGTGTTGCCCTAGGTGTCGTCCCAGGTCCCAGTGTTAACGTAAGCGGCTATAACGCTGAAGGTCTAGTATATGGTGCAGAATCCATGTAACGGTGGAATCTGGATCGCTGATATTATTGCATTCTTTTACGTAGTATTTTCAGTTCAAACTGCTAGGTCTCAGAAAACTGTTATGTATCCTATTTCAAAATAATATCACTTCTATTCTTACAAAATAAAAGAAAGAATAAATAGAGTCATGAGTAAAGAAGATGGATGTCTGTGGTTAACACATAAAGATGTTGGTGGATGTCGTGTCGATCATTAAAAAGGAAACGATAGTGTGAATTCTGGGAAAATAAATTGGTGGAGTCTAAATGAATAGATTGGCTAGATGGATGAATTAAATGATTTTTGGAGATTTAGGGAGTGCGAAAGTAATTGCTGGATTACGACACTGATAAATCATATGAATTCTTGGGAGATGTTGGCAATAATGGAATTAATATAATTTTGATCGATTACTAGATGGGTCAATTGAATTTTTGGGAATTTGGAGATATGATAACAATTATTGGAGTATAACCTTGATTAATAATATTCTTGGTGGATGTATACTAGTAAATTAATTAGAGATAGATAATGGAAAATAAGATTGATCACTGGAAGAGCAAATTGTTGTTTTGGATCAATAACAGAAAAGGGATTGAATTGTTAGAAAGTCCTGATACAAATGATATCGGTGGATTTAAAAGTAATTATGTTAGATAGTAATTAGAATTCAGAAGTGAATAGTCGATGAATAGCAACTACAAGATTGGATTGTTAGGAATTCAGAACCAAAAGATATTGGTGGATCTAAAATAAGCGATACTGAATTTTCATAAGATTGAGGAACTATTCAAATTGATAAATAATGAACCTGAGATTGGATCTATAAATTTGTGGCGAGAATTTAGATTCATATGAGAGTTGGTAATCCCAATTTGATTAATAGAATTTTTAGACAATGCAATGGGGATTGGTGGATCCAAGTAAAGGTATTAGATTATCATGGGATTGTAGAGTTAACAGATTGGCATATAGTGGATCGGAGATTGGGAATGTACAACCATCTAAGATTGATTTACAAATTTATGGTGGAAATTAGGATTTATGTGAGAATCAGACACCCATGGCTGGATTAACGATATGGTGGGTGACAAAATAGAAAGTGTATGATCTGTGGATTAAGCAAATAATGACACTCGCTGTTTGAAGTATTAGGCAGCAATAAGTGTATGATTGGTGGATTAAATAAATGATGACACTCGCGGGTTGGAATCTTAGGCAGCAATAAGTGTATGATCGGTGGATTAGATAAATGATGACACTCACTGTTTGAAGTTTTAGGCAACAACAATAATACTGTGATTAAATCATAATAATAATACTAAAAGCAATTTATGGCAAATAAAATAACCCGAGCCTCTCCTTTGATAAGCCATGTATACTATTTATTTGCATTCTGTGTATTGGCTCGCGGAGCACGGTAGTTGTGCTCACCCTTGCTCTCACAACAAATCCAGAATCAGGAACCAGATCGCTACGCTTCAGCAATACTCTTGGTCATGATGGAAAAGAAGATGAAGATGTCTAGAGCTAAGTCGCGAACCCCCAGTTGGCTGCCTATGGGCATGTCCTGAGGGTCCCACCTGTGTGCTTCGTTTCCGCTGCTGCATTTTATTGATTTCGGTTTAATTGGCCATGAGTAAGTCTACTATTATATTTACGCTTCTGCATGATATGTATTTTGATGTCCAGTACTGTATCTGTGAGCACTATCTACTGATCCAAGGAATAGTGCGGTGGAATCACAGATGATGTCGGATTGAAAAATCCGGGTCCGACAGCTTCCCATCACGCGGCTCCTCCTCTCGGCCCCCGTCGCTGTCACTTAAGATGTGCATCATATATAAATGTGAGTGCCATGACATATATGAAGGCATAAAGCAAATTATACACTTTAGTGTGTTAGGTTCTATAAAGTAGGACATAACTGCTATCTTTTCCTCCTCATCATGTTGGTATTGGGTTTGGTTACTGTCTTAGGCATAAAAGAACGTTTGGGTTGCCACGCCCTTCATTTGTTTTTTGTATTTGTTTTTTGTTCCACATAAATGAAGAGTGCGGTAGCCCAAAGGTTCTTTTACGTCTAAGACAGCAACCAAGCCTAACACGTAGCATTATGAGGAGGAAAAGGCAACAACTATTGATAGGAACGGGGTCCCGATCTTCCAACAGGTTCTGGATATGTTCGATTTGGTGGAGGCGTGAAACAAATCGATCCGGCTTCCGAACAACACGTTTCGAACCCCACAATCGCAGCACCACGTCTCCTCGGGTTATCAACCGTGCGCGGCCAGGTTGACCTCGCCAAGAAGGCTAATCCTGCGCTGCGAATCGAAGAACACAAGCAAGAACAAGGAAGAACACAACTGAATTGCAGATGTATTGATTTAGCACTTTCGAAAGTTGGGGTCTCACAAACCGATGAGCAATGGCTGTTCAAAGACAGAATAATCTAAGCAAAACCCCAAACCCTAATGGTGGGGGTGGCGGCTGGATATACAGGAGTGAGGCGTGCAAAACCCTGGGCCGCGCCTAATGGGCTCCAACACGATACAAAGCCGAGCGCCCCAAAAGGCGGTGGCGCAGCACCCTGATAGATTCTGAATGCCCAATTGTTTCAATGATTCCCATTGACTCAGAAGGAATTTTGACATGGGACTAGAGCCATTGGAAAGGTCGCCTTCTCAGCTTTCCATCCATATGTAGAACGTCCAAAACGGAGCCCGGATGCGATCTGGGCGTCCGTTTTAGTGCGGCCTGGTCCTGGACTCCGAATCTAAAGAATTAAAACCTACCACGTCTCTAAAGAACGAACAAGAGCATACAATTCTTTATCATACGTGGAATAATTAAGGGCAGGACCATTCAATTTTTCACTAAAGTAGGCAACAGGTTTGCCTTCTTGCATCAAAACACCACCAATACCAATTCCGCTAGCATCACATTCTAGCTCAAAAGTCTTACCAAAATCCGGAAGTTGGAGCAATGGTGCGTTTGTAAGCTTGTCCTTCAAAAGATTAAAGCACTCCTCTTGTGATGGCCCCCAATGGAACACGACTCCCTTCTTTGTCAACTCAATCAACGGTGTCGCAATGGTGCTAAATTCCTTAACAAAGCGCCGATAAAATCCTGCAAGGCCAAGAAAACTCCACACTTGGGAGACCGCCGTGGGCGTGGGCCAACTCCATATCGCCTCCACCTTGGCTCTATCAACCACAATTCCTTGTGTAGTCACAATATAGCTAAGAAAAGAGACTCGACCCGTGCAAAAGGTGCACTTCTCAAGGTTACCAAACAAACGTGCATCTATCAAAGCATTAAAAATAGCATGTAAGTGATTCAAATGTTCATCCATGGACTTGCTATAAATCAAGATATCATCAAAGTAAACGACCACAAATTTGCCAATGAAAGGACGTAAAACCTCGTTCATTAATCTCATGAAAGTGCTAGGTGCATTAGTTAAACCAAAAGGCATGACTAATCACTCATACAAGCCGAACTTAGTTTTAAAAGCAATTTTTCATTCATCGCCAAGTTTCATTCTTATTTGGTGGTATCCACTACGCAAGTCAATCTTTGTGAAAATTATAGCACCACACAACTCATCAAGCATGTCGTCTAGCACGGGAATAGGATGACGATACCTTATAGTAATGTTGTTAATGGCTCTACAATCTACACACATACGCCAAGAACCATCTTTTTTGGGAACCAAAAGAACAGGAACATCACAAGGACTAAGGCTCTCACGTACGTACCCACGGTCCAAAAGGTCTTGGACTTGTTGCTGAATCTCCTTAGTCTCTTCGGGATTGGTCCTGTACGTGGTGCTCAATCCCTCGAATGGGTGGAAGTCCTCGAGATATCTCATCAGGGAAAATATCTCTAAACTCCTGCAAAAGGTTAGTGATAGTAGCAGACAAAGTGCAAGGCATATTATCAAGAGAAAATAAAGCATCTTTGCACACAAAAGCATAGCATGTATCATTAACATCATCAATTGCAGCAAGGTCTGATTTTGTGGCAAGCATAACAGAATTTTTCAAATGGACTACTTGCTATTTTTCAGATTTATCATGTTCCTTTGGATCATTAGCAGCAGTAGCTCTCTCCCTATCGGCCTCTATAATCTCAGCTGGGGTCAAAGGCAGTAAAGTAACTTTCTTTCTCTTATGCATAAAAGTATATTTGTTACTACTACCATGGTGTAAAGCATCATTATCAAATTCACAAGGTCGACCCAATAAAAGAGAGCATGTTTGCATGGGAACCACATCACAATCAACATGATCAGCATAACCACCAATGGAAAAATGGACTCGGCATGTTTGCGTTACCTTAGCTTTTCCAGAGTCATTTAACCACTGAATATGGTATGGATATGGATGCGATCGCGTGATCAAGCCAAGCTTCTTGACCAAATCAGAACTCACCAAGTTGTTGCAGCTTCCTCCATCAATGATGACACGTGCGCGCCGGTTCTTGATTGCGAAGAAAGTCTGAAACAAATTATGACGTTGAAGCTTATCGGGTTGTTGTACCTGTGTGCTGAGGACTCGCTGCACAATGATGCTCAGTAAGCGTCGTGTGGACGCCCCACCAGGACCAGTCGTCATCACCACCACCATTGTCGTCCGAGGCGGCGGCAACATCATTATCCTCCTCGACATCCGAAGTCGCGATGTAGCATCCATCTTACGTGGCGATGTATGCCCGTTGACTAGGGCAATTCTTACGCACATGACCATGCCCATGGCAGCGGTGGCACTGAATATCGGAGGAGCGGCCCGTTAAAGCCACGGAAGAAGAACTCTTAGCTGGAACACGCAAAGAATTTTTGTAGAATCTGCAAGGCGTGTCGTGGAAGGTGGCTTGGTGGCGATGTAATCTTGTTCACGGTGGTGGAGGAGAAGCGAAACTTCAAGAAGACTTGGCGGTCCGTCGATGTAGTCGTTCGCGGCGTGTAGAGGGTCGTCCGGTGCTTGCCTTGGCGATTCCTTGCGTCCACGCAATTCTTTTTCGCAAGCATAGCAATTTGGAGCAAGCCGGTTATGATAGTAAAATCTTTATAATCAACAATGTCACGAATTTCACGCGTAACCCCCGTAGAAACGACAAATCTTATCCTCCGTTTCCTCAACAACCTCACAACGCACCATACCCTTTAGAAGCTCGGCATAATAGTCTGAACGAACTATCACCTTGTTCTAACTCTATGTTGTTCGGGAACCAAGTGAGAATTAAATTTCGCTCTCCGTCATCTCCCAATCAAGATATATATCAGCATCATAAAGACCAGCAAAAGATGGAATGGTAAACTTGACTTTAGCAAAAGAGTCGTGCGTTACCATGGCGGTTCGGTTATTACCTCCCATACCATGTCGATTTTCTTTGAAGACGCCGGCGTGATCGTGCATCTTGTGTCGCTTGTGATCAATGTTGCCATCCGCATCATACACCGTGTCATCATCATGATGATGGCCGTCATTGACAAGTGCGGCGTGCCTCCAATGTGTCCATCCGACGGTGAGGTCGACCATCCGCCGCTCCACCCGCTCAATGCCTTCCGTGGTGTTCAAGCGGGCAATGGCGGCGGCGATGGTGTCCATTCTCGCACCGAGATCGATGAGTGAAGTATTTTGTTTGTCGGCGCAGCTTGTAGCCGAGCACGACTAACACACTCGTTGAAATCGCCGGTGTCCCGTCCCTTCGTCTCTGCCATGTTAGTGGAAACACGGGAAAACAAAAGGATTATCCTATCAACTACAAATTAAGGCGGTGGGAACCCGCAAAGGAAGTGGCTTACCAAGCTCTTACAAGTGTTCTTACCAAAGCAAGGCAAAGGATACAGAGTGTGATCGACGATTGCAAGGGTCAAAAAGCGTGCTATCCTAAGTAGGTATATGGAGCTTGGCAGGCCAAATATGTTAGTGAAACACAAATCAATAACAGATAGTAATGCTGAATAAATATCCAAAGCACTGGTCCTAGTTGCTGGTCTAAATGTGTCCTATATCAGTTATGATATGATGAACAAGGAGTCAAGACCAAAATAATAAAGCAAAGACAGCAACAAAGATGGCTAGGCAATGAGAAACTTAATTCAGCATAAGCACAAAACAAATGAAGCTCTGTCACCTAAAACTGTGCTCTGTCACGATTTTTTTTGGGCACAGATAGCACTCTCAGCACTATAACCCCAGGTGTCAAAATTTTTCTTTTTTTTAGTTTTTTTTCACAAAGCAGAGCACAGAAATAGGAACCACACAAAGTTTCACCTCAATCTGATGTAAGGTGTGGCCTACAGAAAATGATGAATGTGCGGTAAATGATGTGATGAAATTTCGGAGCTCGAATATTGAACTTTCCAGGCCGAATTTGGGCAAAATAAATTTGCCAAACCCAAAAAAGCTGGGAAGTTTCGCATGCACAATTCAATTTCACCCAATTTGAAAAAAAAATCGCCTGATTTCGAGTTCGTATGAGAAAGTTACGGCCGTTTGAAGGAGGGCCTCCGAGTTATGGTTGCTGTGGAGGCCAAAACGAAATCGGGTGGAGGAAATTGGTGGAAATTGGGGGCTAAAGCTCGGGGAAAGGTGGGGGATGGTGTTGGGTGATCACGAGACGCGATGGATGACTCAAAGCAGAGGGTGGGATATGGGTGGGAAAACAAAGTTGTGGCTAGGGTTTGTATGAGAGGTAGCGAAGCAAGACAACCCGAAACAAAACACGATCTAAACCAGCAACACAACTCGACTAAGGACACAAACTCAACACTACGGACTCAAATCAAATTGTGCAATAGGCTAAATGAGATGCGGGACAGAAACAACCTATGACTACAATTTTTTTGTAGGGCTTTTCTTAGACTCTAGGATGAAACCGAAAACAACAAAGGTAGGGTAAACTCGAACTGAAAGAACACCTGAAGCTCTGATTACCACTTGATAGGAATGGGGTCCCGATCTTACAATAGGTTCTGGATATGTTCGATTTGGTGGAGGCGCGACACAAATCGATCCGGCTTCTGAACAACACGCTCCGAACCCCGCAATTGCAGCACCACGTCTCCTCAGGTTATCAACCGTGCGCAGCCCGGTTGACCTCGCCAAGAAGGCTAACCCTCGCCTGCGAATCGAAGAACACAAGCAAGAACAAGGAAGAACACAACTGAATTGCAGATGTATTGATTTAGCACTCGAAAGTTGGGGTCTCACAAACCGATGAACGACGAAACTGTTCAAAGACAGAATAATCTAAGCAAAACCCCAAACCCTAATGGTGGGGGTGGCAGCTGGATATAGAGGAGTGAGGGGCGTGCAAAACCCCTGGACGCGCCCTAATGGGCTCCAACACGATACAAAGCCGAACGGCCCAAAAGACGGTGGCGCAGCACCCTGATAGATTCTGAATGCCCAATTGTTTCAATGATTCCCGTTGACTCAGAAGGAATTTTGACATGGAACTAGAGCCATTGGAAAGGTCACCTTCTCAGCTTTCCATCCATATGTAGAACGTCCAAAACGGAGCCCGGATGCGATCTGGGCGTCCGTTTTAGTGCGGCCTGGTCCTGGACTCCGAATTGGATTCGAAGTCGGCTTGAGTTGGGCCTCCAACATGATTCGACCGCCCTTGTTAGACTTGTGCGCCTCGTAGCCCTTCTCCAAGTACTTCCTGGTCCTCTCCATGGTTCCTAATCATAATTAAATCATTAGGTAGCAATCGATTCTCAAATGAACAAAAAGAAGTACTTAGGAACGAGCTCACCTGTAAATTCAATTGTCGGGCGCGAGCTCTAGTGATTGGTCCTTGAATGTCAAGTGGAGGAGTGTTGTGTGTATCCGAGGAAGTGATGTCCTCATCAGCTATGACCTAATTTATAGAAACTGACATACCAGATTCTGTGATTTGCTTCATGTCCTTTGAAGCCTAAGTGTATAGTTCTTTAATGTTTATCTTGTAGTTGTTGAGAAATACCACCATAAGCAGCTTAACTACTTTTAAGAAGAATTTATAGACAATTGGTTATCGCTTTCTCATTTTGGCATATATTATTGTTACAAGATCGCATTGAAAGGGTATTTTAAAACAACTACTACTCCGATTGTCATAGTTTTAGCTGTCAAGTGTGATATGCGATATGACTTTATCTCTCTCATTTAAATTGTGGAGTGTGCAAGACTATGTTAGTATTACTATGAAATATGTGGACATCATTTATCCAAATCAAGAACAAGTAGTGAGTTGTGACTTTATATTGTCTAGTTTACGACTTTACTTCTCCTAGCGACAGGGCATGACGATCAACTCAAGTACATTCGATCTTAACGAACTCTCCAATGTTTGAGAACGGCTCTCTACTTTTTTGATGATAGAGGTCATTGACCTGAAAGGAGAGTTCAACTTCGGTGGCAACAATTAATAGGTGTTCAAGCATTTGATTCAATTGTAACTTATTTAATTATAATTCTTTGTGACATTTGTGTAATGATTATTATGTCCTATAAGATCTGCAATTATCTCTGATCTGCTTGCTTATTTTCAGATAGCATGGCTAGCATTTCCTGAGGCTAACCAAAAAACATTTTTTTGCTATACAAAGAACCATCAGAGACAGGTTTTTTTTGTATTAACAGTATATGATAATTCACAACACAGACAGACCTTTTAAAAAACCGTCTATGTTGTGACTTTTTACAAATGGTTCTAAGTTAATAACCTTTATGATAGTCTACATTACAAACGGTTCAAAAACTGTCTGTGATGACCTCATGTCATTACTGACCCATAAACTCAAATGGCTTAGAAATCATCTGTAATGACGTTTTTGAACTATGTGTGATGACCTTTTCTGCAGTAGTGAAACACAGAAACATGGTATTATAAACATTATTAGAGCTTGAATATCGAATTGCTAGCAACCTTACGTCTGATAGCATTAGACGCTGGCTCCAATTAAGGCCCATGGCCTCATGTGAGTCGTTCACATGGCCCAACTGCTCGTCGATGCTTATCCACATTGCCTCAGCCTGAGCCACCCATTACACCTCCACATGACCACTTCGTTCTTTTGTGTTCCCTACTCTCTATCGCTGAGCTCCCTTTTCCCCTTGCCTAGTACACACTACAACTGGAGCTCACCAGATTTGTTGTATCCATGGCCGGAGCTCACCTAATCTGGTGGGGTTGAGGCTGGAGGAGGCGAGGGCTGCAGATGGCTGCTGCTAGCCAGGAGCCATTCGTCCTTTCATCGCTCAAGCTCCATTGCTTGTTGCTGGTTCGAGGTCACCACCACCTGTCATGGCCGGAGCTCACCGGATATGGCGAGTCCATGGATGTGGTCGAGGCGACGAGGTAGTGGTGCTGGCTGGACAACTCCCCTTACATGTACTCTCCTGAGCTTGTCTAAATAAATGTTGCCACTAGTAGGTCAGGTCGTTGCCTTAGTTGTTTTTTAATGTTGGAAACCTCCATTCAAGTTGATTTGTTACAACAAGGTTTCTTTTTTGTTGGAGTAGGGCCTTTTATTTGTTACAATAATACTTCTCATTTGTTGCAATTTTTTGTTCTCGTTAGTTTTCCCCGTCATTGCAACAAGTTTTTTTTTGTTAACCGTTCCCTATTTTTGTTGCGGCAATAATTCTAATTTATTGCATAGTTTTGTTGTGTGGTTAATTCGTTGCATAAGAGTTCTTTATTTATTACAGTACTTATTGCTGATTATTGTACACGAGATCTTGTATGTTGCATCATAAGGTCAGTCTCAGTGGGAGTTTCATCTGCATTTAATAGGCTGCCACATAGGCATTTTTGATGATATGACAACATTTTTAAGAAGAGAGAGAAGAAGTGAGTTTCATCTAGATGAAACTTTCTTGGCACGATTACCAACTCTATATGAGTCATGAAATTAAATGTCTATGAAACAATAGAATGAAACTATGCATTGAGGATGGATGTTTCATCCATGTTTCATTTCATTTTACATGATGTGGCAGTCTTGGAAACAACGCCATAAAACTCTCCACTGAGAATGGCCTAAGAGAGACATTTGCTATGGCTATGTTGTTTTTTGTACCTATTTTTTTTGTTGCAATAGGTTGCCATTTTATTGCAGCCTTTTGTTGTACTGGATTTATTGCAAACGGAGAGTTTTTTTGTTACACAACCAATGATTCAATGTTGCGTTGCTTATTTTTTGTTACGCAGATCTGACAGTCCAGAAATGGACTCTTATGTGAGATCGAGCGGTTGGAGAGCCCATCATATGTGCGGGTGCTAATCCTTCTCTTTGAATATTGCAAAACCGTAATACATCCTAGACTCACAGTATTATTGAGGGGAGTGTGTTGTAGTCCATTTTTTTTTCCTTCCAGAGAGACGAGTGCTATAAATCTTTTTTTTTTTTTGGTTTGAGAGAGAAGTGTTGCAAATGTAATTTAGCTTTTTCCTTTTCTCTTTTTCTTTCCTTTGGACTCGGTAAACTGTTGCAATTCAATTAACTCTGCGTAGAGAAAGGAAAGCTTACGACCCGACGTACGTGCAAGCCCATATAACCGAAGCCCAGGCCGCGCCGACAAGCCCAGCCACACCGCCGCCGCCGCTTCTTCCCTCTCCACGCCACGAGCCGGCGAGTTCGACTTCGACCAGCCCGCCTCCGACAGATCCCGCTCCCATGGCGGTCGGCATCGCGCTCCTCCTCGACCTCGCCGCCCGCGCGCCCCGCGCATCCGCCGCCGTCCACTCCCACGCCGCCCTCTCCGCCGCCGCCGCGGCCTCCGCCGCCGCCGCGTTCTCCGCCTCCGGCCTGCCCCTCTCCGCGCGCCATCTCTTCGGGTTCGTGCCCCCACCCCCTCCCCTCGTTATCTCTTACTGGAGCTTTTGTCTCGTCCTGTGGTTTGCTATGTCGCGATCGGGGTGTTCGGCGCATTGCGCGGGAGGTTTTCGTTAGGGTTTGGCTGCGGCTTCGCGGTTTAGCGCGCTGTGTTTCGGTGGCGCGGGTTCGGTCGGTGCGCGGTGGGGCGCTCCACGGATCGAGGGAGGGAACGGTAAGCTGCTGTAGTATGGGTTCTTTCGATCCTCGATGAACTGCGGGAGAGGTCCTTGTAGATACGCGATTGGTCTGCTCCTGTGATTGTTGATCTGCGTGGTCTTGAGGCACGGTGTGGTACGCTTGCCGGTCCTGCGCTTGTGGGTTTTACATGCGTTTGCGAAGTACGAATGCGTCTGAGAGGAATGTGTTTGATGGATAGAGACCAGGATAAATGCTCGGTGCGTAGGAGAGATAAATGGCTGAAGCTAGTAAAGTATGCGCTTGCGGCATTGGATGGGCTAGAAGGTTTTTAAGTCTTGCTGCTCATTGCATGGGTTTGAGATTGTTTTTGGACAGCTAGTTGCAAGTGTTTACTTTTTTAGCACTGAAACAATGTTTTCCTCATTGCATAATTTTTTTTATCAACCGAGGAAAACTAGGCCTTGGAGATGAATTTATTTATTACACACTGACCTTCATGTTGTAGTCTATTCAAGGTTTACTTTTGTGCACCTTAGGTGTACATGGATTATGAAGTCTCCTCTTTTGATACACTGTCAATAATCATTGGCCCATTAATGTAAAATATTAGATTCGATTGGGGAGACCATATCCTTCGGAGCTGAAGCCTGAAACAAGCATCTTTAAGCAGTAATGGAAATGTGGATTTTCACTATCCTCATCCATCTACTGATGCTAAAAGAACTGTGATGAACTATCCTCATCCATATGCAAATGTCGATCAAGGTTGTGTTTTTTTGTAGCATTGTTCACTAACTAGTAGTCTAGTACAAGTAATGCACTTATACAAACAAACGAATAATAATAAGATATCTTCGCTACCATATGTTACTGCACATTTACCCACTACTATGGGAGTTGTTTGCTGACATTGACAAGCTGCATGTAGTTTTTCATTTGCTTACTGCCATTTTAATTTTATTGACCATTAAGGCTAATACTGGTAAATTTTGCTTTCTTAATTCAGCTTTCCAGGGTTTCCTGTTGCCTATTGTGATGCTGGTCCAACCGCTGGATTGAATGATGGTCCTGATCTTGTTAATGATCTTAATAACAAGATACATGACTCTATCCAATACCCAATAAAGGAATACCCTTTGGAGCTGAAGCCGCTTTTTTCTGCCTTTGGGTATAAGAATTTTGGTTTGACAACCCTGAGGTCCTTTTTATTATACTATTTGCCGCTTTTGGAACCTCGTCCGCACACTGACGACGACGACGATGATGACGATCTGCTTCAAGATGCTCCAGAGAAGAAGCCTGTTGATCTGGTTACTCCCTTCCACAATTCAGTGAAGCAAATCATCCGCGAGGTACTTATTTACTCACTGGTACTTTTAGTAAAGTAGTTCAATCGGTTCTAGCAGTCTTTCATAAACTGTCTATTATGCCTCCAATAGCAAGTAATATTGTTTGGATGTTGAAAATTAAGATTCTATAGTAAGAGTGAGTGATCAGACACATGCTTGGTTAGAGTGATTGATCAGATACAATAAGTTATTAGCTTGATATTAGATACTCCCATTTGTTCACCGAAAACGTATTTTGATCTATGCAGATTTGATGCTTGCTGAATTTTTCAATCATTATTGTGTTAATCTTAGCTTTCCAGCTGGACTACCTTCGAAACAAACACAAATTTGTTCTTTGTATATGTGGACTAAAAAGTTTGTTCCAACTTCCAAGTATCCATGTTGTTAATTACCTGGAAGTCAATGCTAGGCCAAACAGGTGGGGCTTCCTAGGCTTATCCTGTAAGCCTAATTCTGCTTTGTACTAGAAGACCCAAATAAGCTGAAGCCATTAGGAGGGGGTTTATGGCACTTATAAGATGAAACCTAACCTAGCTTATTGCCTTATTGTAGAAGCTTTAAGCTTGGCCTAAAAGGCCCTTACTATTTTGCCTATGCAAAGTAGAAAGTCACTTGCATGCTAATTGTTCTTGTACATTTCAGACTTCTGTTGTAACAACTAGACGAGTATTGGAAAGGATTGCTGTTCGTCATGTTTCACAAAGAACAGCATGGAAGCTTCTTAAAGGTATAAAGTTTCTCTATTTTTGTAAGATCTTCTAGCAACATGTTTGAAAGGGTTGTGGCATCCAAGCAGGCCTCTTGATACTCGTATGTGATGCCTCTGGTTGTTTTTCCTATATGGGCCCACCAGTTGGGTGGCATAGGCATTGTGTTAAACCAGCATATAGGAACTTTAACCTGTGTTGCTCCCCGTAGTCCATTACAATAAATCTGGAGAATGGAAGGTATTTTTCTGTAGAAGAATAAAAAATGTTTGGACTACCTGTACGCATTACTTTGTTATATACATCTTTTTTCACTTTAGTGCAGCCAATAGTTTTACCATTGTTCCCCTCCAAATTGATCATCAAATTGCCTTAAACATGATTTTCATTTTTGTTCCGATGGTAAGGTGCTACAGCTATACAGATGGCCTAGAGATGTGCCTTATGTTTCTTTTAATGCATAACAATAAGTGAATTAAACCTATTAGACATGTGAGCTTTTTAGCCCTATTTGGTATTAGAAAGCATTGTGTGCAAGCAATTAATGTAGATATTTAGAGATGCTAATATTTCCAACTTGAAATATTCATTCAATTCTCAGCTAACCAATGGCTTTGCCATGTAGAACAAGGGATATCTTAGTCCAGATTAAATCAAGGATAATGATGTGTGATCAATTATAAATTCTGAATGTGATTGTTATTCCAATTGAATAATTCTGTAAAGATCATAGAACTATTTTGCATAGAAAACAAGTAATCATAGCCATACTATCATATTTTTCATGCCTTAAAATTTTCTCTATAACTTGCTCAGCAGGTCATTGACATGTCTCGTATTGCTGTTGCTCTCAGTCAAAAACTATTGGATGCTCAACTCAACTTGCAAATTGCTTGTGTAGGCAACAAAAGCACATTTGCACTACACAAATTCTTGTTTTTACAATCTTCTTTCTCATGCATGTTTAATGGACTAGTTTGTTCATAATTTGACAATATTAGGAGTAGCGCTCGCTTGAGCGTAAGTTAAGATAGCATTTTAAGTTCAGCCTAACACAGTTTTACTAGGCTCAATAGAACTTATCTCTTTGCAGGCTTGCATTTGCCTCCAAATTAATCTTAGATATGCTAGCTACATTTTCTGTCATGATCACATGATTAGTTTATTGGTAAGTTCTAGCGTGTTTATTCTTATGCTTCTATGTCTCAACACAATATCTTACAGTTATTTTTTTAATTTATTGTAGACTGTGTTGTGATTATCACTTCATCAGCTGTCACAATTTGGTGCCTTATCTTGCAATTCCTTTTCTATAGATGCTTCAAAATCATCAAAGAGGAAAGCTGCAAGGGGGATGTCAATTCCAGAGTACACATACTGTGTTGCCAGAACAACATTCCGAGGTAAGATTTGCCTGCAATGTTTTTTTTTGGTAGTTTATTGCTCATTTTTGTTCTTCAAACAGCACATGCATTGGGAGTAGCTGCTGCTTGGGCTGTGCAATCTATAATTGAGGTTTACAAATGTTTCATCCGTAAACCTCGTGATGATGAGGAATTGTTTGACGATATGGAGAAATTCAGATTGTTTGGGAGAAGGATACATGGCATAACCATCAAATGTGGTTTCTCTTTGGTTTTTGCCTCAATTGGAGCAGGCCTTGGTGTCCTCGTGCATCCAGTACATGGACAGTGGCTTGGTGAGTTATAACTTACTGTCTTCCTTCAATGCAAGTACCAGATGCAACATTCGCCAAAGCAGCATCCAGTACATTGGACGGCGGCATGTTAGCATAGGTTCAACTCAAACTAAGTTTTGACACTGTATTTTCCTATGGCCTGCAGGTTGTACCTTAGGAGATTTCACAGGACCAATTGTCGCTATCATTGTTTTCAAGAAGCTCCAGCTACCTCTTTAAGGTCAAAAACCAGGTCATTAGACCATGCATCCGATCTGCCTGGTTTTTTTTTCTCAGAAGAATATGAAATCTCGTCGCTTCTAAACAAGTAGCGCTGCTCTGCTTTCATTCCACCCAGTTGGAGATCTCCGATGATCTAACTTGAAGCTCACAGTTGATGAATAACTAGCTATCACCTCTATGCACATTGCCTTCAGGCGTCGTGAGATGACGATGATATTATCCGTATGCTAAATTTGCTACTGTTTCTCAGATTTTGGAACTCAGATGAATATTTTTTCATGTTAATTGATTTGCTAAGCTTTCACAAATAAGTACATCGCTGTTCTTTGTCATCATGATTTGAATCTGGTACATTTCGACTCGGGGTGCACGGTACGCCACATTTCCTCCCAAATTCCATTTTGAATCCGTACCGCGAATTGGCTCAGGATGAAGATAATTGGTGTTTGCCTTCACGTGGCTCTGTATACCTCGTTGGGATTTTTTTTTTTTTGCTCTTTTCGTTCCTTAGCTAGCAAACGGGAAATGCGACACTTCTCTTCGCGAGCTATTTGGTCTGAAGATGGCAAAATAATTCCAAGTACAATGTATTTTTGAGTCTCGACAGTGCCGGGTTGATTGAATGCTTCCTCCCTTGCTCGTAGCTTTATTTGGTAATCGGTATGAACAACCGGTCATGCAGCATTTGAACAACAGCATCTGTAATTCTAAAAATAAAATAAGATCCTTGGCACTCATTCCGATTGCATTGCATGCACGTAGGTCGAAGATAAAACCACCGTATGCTTGACCAAAAATAGATAAATCGCTTATCCCGATAAGTCATTTTAAAATAACGGCAAAGAAACCATCCTGTTTATTTGTTTAAAGATAGTCATAAACCATAAGTTGAAATAAATTAAAAAGAACTAAGCTAAAACGGCATGCATATACGGTCTACCTCTAGTACTCATAAACAGTTCTTTGTCTTGTGCAACACGGCTAAGCAAGAGTTTTCTTCGAAGGTACATAGGTAACAATATCATAATTCATAGCATGGTATCTTCTTTTATGTCGTTTCAGAGGCCGAGATATACCAACAATCTAAACCTGGATTTTCACGCAGCACGAGTTTATACGTTCTCTCTTGATAATATAACAACAGCTCAAGCACATTCTTTGCTGAAAATTTGTAGGGAACAAGATAGTACATCATCAGCTGCAAAGGACCACACCCCATCACCATGGAGAATTTTCTGACCCAACTAGTTAGTTCAGTCCATCCGCTCAGCGATAGATAAGTACTCTAGCAGACTATCCATTGCGGCGCAGCTCCATTAGAATGTTGGTTGGATGATGCAATTGACATGAATGCTCAGTCAGTTGCTCTCATGTGAACGGGTAGAAGTTGGAGAAGAGCAAACTACCTAGAAGAATATAAGCAATGAAATAAACGCAGATCAGGTAGCCCCATCTTTTAGAAGAGTGGCTGGGAGAAACCAAAATGTGTGAAGCGGCCCAGTAAATCGGTGGACTGGCCGACAAAAATCTTGTTGACACCTGCACCAAAGGAACAAAAGATGAGACTTCAGCAATGGAATCTGCAGTGCAGCGCCTCCACATAAACTATGTTTTATATAGGAATGCATAA
Organism: Dendrocalamus sinicus; assembly: GCA_036346575.1. Taxonomy (NCBI): domain Eukaryota; kingdom Viridiplantae; phylum Streptophyta; class Magnoliopsida; order Poales; family Poaceae; genus Dendrocalamus; species Dendrocalamus sinicus. Next base: position 18,090,051 of record CM070675.1, on the reverse strand, counting down.
TACTGACCTGAACGTGCATCACAAATAAAGCTGTAAATGTCATGAACGCCAGATGTAAAATGAAAGGGAGAACTAATATTGGGCACTCATTATCTTTGAGACTTCGGCCAGTTGACCTATTGTTATGTAAAGATGGTGAAGCAGCCTCGGTAGCAACTGATTTTCTCTTCTTAATCTCAGCATGTCCTGTTCAGATATTGCAGGATTAGGTTCATCTAAAAGCTTTATGCATAACTATTCTTAGTAGCCTATATCATGTGGTTGATTTAAATTATCTGTTTTTCAAGTCACTTCAAAATTTCTTATTTCCTAGGCAACTTCAGAGTATTCTGATTTCATTGATAGAATTTATATATTAGCAAGTTGTGTTTAAGAAAGTTGAAGACTATAATTTTGATGAACTCAATAATCTTTCATAAGAAAGGAAAATGTTGGTAGCTGAGATTGTAATAGTACCTTGTGTTTTGTTAGTTAGTCCAGTAGAGAATTCACTCTTCAACACTGTAGCAACATCTGAGCTTTTATATGCTTCAACTGACCACCCATCAACAGTGTCAATAATCTGCTCCTGTATGCTAGTTGATTGGAAGAGTTGGTGAAGCATTTTTGTGTAATGAACAATAGAATAAACTGCAAGAGACAGTACTGGTGAAGCCAAAAGAAAGTTGGGCAGCTGCTTCACTTGAAAGTATCTCAAGAAACCAACTCCCCTAAAAAGAACGAAAAAATAATGTAAAGTTCGTGAATAATGAGACCCAAAAGTGGTCAAAAAATAATTATTCAACAACTCAACAAGCAAGCTTAATAAAGAGTAAATAAAATTGTAAGGGAAAATGCATATACACGAACATTCCTGAACAATTGTTCAGAACAGCACACATACGGACATACCTCAACAAGATTGTGGTGAACGTACATGATAATAGGTTTTGTCTGCTCCCTTACACTACACATGGCCACATGGGGCCCACATGCTACTACATTGTCCAGCGGTCCAGCCCAAGCATGGGCCCTACTTCACCAAATGTTCTAATAGCATTCATAAATGGTGCAAGAGAACACAAGGATGAAAGAACAGGTAAATCATATTCCACTAAATATGAGTATGGAGTTTTCATGGTTGTACAAGAGAAATCCTGAATCCACAGAACTCTTGTTAAAAAAAACATAATGATATTTACATGTCAGCCATGACACAAAATATAATACTATCCTACATTCCTACTATCGGTGAATCAAGAACATGGGCAAAACAATGGCCATATTTGATGAGTTAATACTGCTAATGCTAAGGTAGAAACAATTACCAGTAGTGGCTTTGAATAAAACTGTACAAAAGAGGCACTTTTGCTTTGCACCATGGCCTCAGCTCCTCTGAGTTCCCATGTAGGCATATGTTCATATATCCATATGCTTGGAAAGCAAAGAATGGTAGAAATATAAAAATGGAGCGCAAAAGTCCACTGACGAGGGCCTGCACTGCCAACTTGGGCCAATGGAAAAGGAAACGCAATTAGATAGACATGTCTTTTCAAATCACATCTTGTGCAACCAAACGAAACTTTTATATACGTCAAAGTGACAAGTGAGGTCATGTAGCCTCTCCGTCTTAGCTAGTTACAATAAGCACCATGCAAGACTATATGAAAAATTCAGAGACTAAAATAAAACATACTATGGGCCTTTTCTTCTGGACAGCAGCATCATATGCTTTTAGCAAAGCATGAAAACAGAAATAACCAGCATTAAGTACTCCATTTGACCTAGCTGAGCCAGAGAGAGCGAGCATTATCATTGCAATGGTATTAGCACCGGAAAACAGGTAGAACAGCCCTCCAAGTGAAAACAGCGCATAAAGACTTTCTGAATATCTGCCAAAAAAATGATGTTGCTGTTAAGAGACGCCAAGCACATGATTTTCTTTTTCTAGTTGTGGTGAAAAGGGAAGGAAAATTACAGTGATGAGTAGAACACAGAAGCAGGGTTGAAGCAAAAAAGAACAGCCGCTCGGTAAGCTGCTCTTGACTCCTTCAAGATCAGCACAGACAATCTGCAGTAACCAGAATTGAATCGTTTTAGTGATATAGGAAATACTAGGGAAGAGTGGGTCAGAAGTTTGAACTTTATGAACATGAAATTAGAAAAAGAAGTCATCAGTGGTAATGCGAAAAGGGCAAAATTTAGCAATTAAAAATGGGTCGTCCTACATTCGAAATGAGGGCACTGCAAGTGCAGAACTTGAATTACCGTGCACTCTGATGGATTCCAAGGCAGTCCCAAACACCAAGCATCTCAATCCACTGGATGGCTAAAATGCACCAACACTAGTAGACCATTTTGCTCACCAACCAAATAACCTGTACCCTCAAATAGCCTAAATATTTCTGAACAGGCATGATTCAACTAAAAATGCAGCAAACAAAGCATAAACTGTTTCATAATTCCTTAGCACTAATTGCGCTCCTATCTCTCAAATATAGTCGAATCATTCCAAGGACCTAAAACAGCACTAAAACGCTAAAAAAAACTTAAAATTTCAACATCATAGCTATAGTAAAATTCAGCAGACGCACAAAATAAAAACACAAAGCCAAACAATTACACTAAAAGAAGAATCGAGCCAAGCGTGCATTGCCCAAGAACGTCAATCACCTGTAGAAGTAGGCCGCGGAGGCGACGAACGCGGCATTGTTGATGACATACCCGGAGATGACGAGCACGGTCCTGTGCCCCAGCACCGGCACCAGCGGCGCGAACACTGCACAGCACCACAGCCCAACACCAGATCAGATCAAGCAAACACACATGAGCAATGAGGAGGCGAGGCGGAAGGGTGACTTACGGGATCGGGCGAGGAGGGCGAGGGAGGCGGGGAGGAGGGGGAGGAAGGCGAAGGACTGCTCGTACTCGTAGCCGCACTCGGCGGCGCGGGCAAAGTAGACGCCGTCCCACACGACCAGGGACGAGACGGCGGCAGAGGAGCTGGAGGGGGCCGGGGGGGAGGAGAGGCAGGGCGGGTGGAGCGAGGCGGAGGTGTCGTAGGGGCGAAAGAGGAGGCGGGAGAGCAAGGAGAGGGCCAGGACAAGGGCGCGGGAGGCGGCGGCGAGCCGAACGACGGAGGCGAGCGGCGGCTGCGCCGCCATAGGTCGGAGAACGGAGGAGAGATGCCGGCGGGGTGGGTCTGTGGAGCCTGGATTGGTCTGGTTCAGCCACCGGCTAAGCCAGTTTTCCTTGGAACCAAAACTACCATCAAGGCTCCAAGTGCAAGACGTTTTTTTAGAGCAGCTAGGGAATGATCCGACGGTCGCCTCCCTACCGCGCGCTCTGTGTCTCTTCCGAGATAATTGGTTTTTTAGGACTCTAAACGTTGGGCTTCGCATATTTAGGACTCCAAACATTGACTTCGCAAAATTAGTACTCTAAACGTTGACACTTTGATTTTTATGGTATTATAGCTTATTTATCATTTATTAATCTCTTTTCTTAATACTTAGCATCTAAAATGACTCTTATGCCCTCTGCTGCCTCTCGCAGAGCTGTTTTTATTAGTCTCCTTGCCCAATGTGCTTTGGTGCTGTCCATCTATCCCGCATTAAGGTTCATCCCTTACCTTACTGCTCTTCATCTGGTAGAATATAATTTACGATATTGTTCAATGCTGCAATGCAGAGGCTGGTGTATGGAGCCAAAGCAGAAGCTGCTATTGCCATTGGATTTGATGACTTCATTGCTGATGCTCTGAGAGGAACTGGGTACTACCAGAAGGCCAACATGGAGATAAAGCGTGCAGATGGCAATGGAGCCCTTATTGCTGAACAAGTCTTTGAGAACACTAAGGAGAAGTTTCGAATGTATTAATCTATAGGTAAAGACATGGTGGGATTTCACATTGCGAAAGCCCCTGCTGCTCAGAAAGAATAATGTACCTGTCAACGTTTTATCATTGGTGATGGGCCGTAAACTATCAATTTAAATATATTTGATTATCATTATGATTCTGTTTCTGAGAAACAAGAATGTTGCTGCCCCATGTTCTTGTTTAATGTGTAGTTGATTATTAATTTGCCTGACAAATGTCGTTCTGTCTCCACTTCATCTTACTTGATGGCGAGGTACTAATTCTGGATACATTACTGGTGGCAATGATACCTCCAATCTTTTTTCAGGCAGCCATCTTCATTTTATTTTTATTAAGTTCTTGAAGTCAAATTAGAATGAACAGAAATGCTTTGATGATACATCAAAAACAGCAGCGCACATTGCATAGGCTACTTACTACTACAGCCCAAACGGCTGGGAAATCAACTAGAGTAATCACCACAAATTGCAAGAAGACTAATAAAAACAGCTCTGCGAGAGGCAGCAGAGGGCATAAGAGTCATTTTAGATGTTAAGTATTAAGAAAAGAGATTAAGAAATGATAAATAAGCTATAATACCATAAAAATCATAGTGTCAACGTTTAGAGTACTAATTTTGCGAAGCCAACGTTTGAAGTCCTAAATATACGAAGCCCAACGTTTAGAGTCCTAAAAAACCAATTATCTCGTCTCTTCCGGCATCAGCCTGGCTTTCACCATCGGCAAACTTTTCCTCCTCTTCTCTCCCCTCTCCTTCTCCGACGCCAATTTATAAGAACTCTCAATTTTCTATGAGATTGATCGACTAATGAAAAAGATCAAAAATATGCACAATGCCTCAACTCCATTATCTAGTCTCTCATGCCTTCTCGTCACGTACTGTTCTCATGATTTTCTAGTCGGCTCCCCTATTCTGATTGATCTCACCACGTATTTATACGGCGGTCGTCTGATACGCACACGCACAAATTGGCCTAGGTTCAAAACGTGACATGCATGGGTTTAAGGCCATAACTAATAGCATTTATTAATGACCAATACATAGCTAATCTAATTGATTTTGGCCCATTCTATAGGCAAACCACGAAGACTCTCGTCATGGCATGTGCCGTCTCCGTTCATTGCTCGTTTACTGTTGATCTGCATGGCATTTTGGATACTAGCGGCCGTATAGACTTCTTGCTTGTTTTGTATAGTCCACATTTGCTCCTCTCTGGCTTTGGCCCCAGCCTCCTTCTTGATTCCAAAATCATTGCAATGTTCAAACCTAAGAATGCATAAAGTGTTGAATATATAAGCACATGTAGGTTTAATTTATTCCATAAATAAATCATGACACCATGCACGCAAAATAACGTAACCATCATGCATAAAAGATCTAGACATGTAAACCAGAAACCGTATATGAACAGATCTAATACGGAGAACATGATCATTGCATGCACGATGGTTCGTTACGATCGGCTTGCCGATGTAGACGCCATTGCACGGTGAGGATGACACGAAGTCGATGACGATTCGCCGGCCGAACGACGAGGAAGACGAGCGAGCTACAGCGAGCGATCGCGCAGAGCGCTTCCCAAAACCTTATTCGCCTCTCCGGTGCAGACTTGAAGGCGGCGTTGCCCGAGACTGCTCTCCGAACAGCGATGCACGCCGCGGAGCGGGACGGAGTAGACTACGTGGGACGGCGCAGCACAATGGATGGAGGAGGCAAAACCCTAGATTGATTTTCGCGTATCGTATGGGCGGCGACTCGTATTTATAGAAAACCAGACGCGTGATCAAGACGCCGCACGTTCTCCATAACTCGAATCGAACCGGATTAGTTGCGTAACCGATCCGGATTCACCGCCACACAAAACAGCAAAAGATAAAGCGCAAAGGAAGCCGCGTCACAAGCAAGCACTGAGCGGATTTTGGCGGACCATTCACGCGCGGTGCCGTGCGCGCGCGCCGCCCTTAGCCCGGCCCGGCCGGGCGAGGCGAGGCGAGGCAGCGAGCGCGCGTGTTATCCTCTAGTTCTCTCCACACATGCCTCAAGTGACTAGGAGTGCACCATCCCTTTAAGGTGGTCTTCCTCTCCTAGAACTAGCAATATGGTACTAAAGGTCACATGCATGCCTCCTTTGCATGAGTGGGCCTTTGAGATTTAATAGGAATTATTCTTATTATATGGGCTTGGCCCACATAATCCAACAATCCCCACCGATCTCAAAGTCCCACGAGATTTGCCCAATTCCAATGTACTGTTTATATATCGATTTCGATGGAGACCGATTAAGGTTGAACATCCACCTAGAACTCAAGCTACACTTACTCACAACTTGAACAATGGACTATGCCTTGAATTGCAAGTTTGGTGCAAGCAAGCTTCACTTAAAGACTTAATCGATACTAGGCCGCCAGAGGCTACCCTCGGTTGGAGCGTATAAGTCATACTCCTTGGTCTCTTCATGAGCTTAGTAGGAGATTACCCAAGATCTCCATAGATCGCGACTAACAATCGGACTCATATAGGTGTGTTCTTTCAAGAACGCTCTGCAGATAGCGTCTTCGCTTCTAAAAGCCAATGGAACACATTAAGACCTTAGTCAACTTTGCGCCTTGCAGCTTCGAGAGTATTGCATCTTCACATAGAGAGGGTTGAAATTACTCTCCTTCGTTAACTAATGGCTTGTTTTTCCTGCATCCTAATTCACGGGATCTCCGATCACATAGGTTGGGTTACTACCATAGATAACTCACATGGGTCTCATACCCATCTCCTTCGATGCACTATCTATCACATTCCGTGATAGTCCCTTTGTAAAGGATCGCGAGTTTTTATCTGCTTGGATGTAATCCAAGGTTATAACTCCGAGTTTCTCAATTTCTGATGCACTTCAATCGTCTCTTAACATGCTCGGACGATTTCATATTATCCTTAGAATCGTTCACTTTAGCGATAACGGTTTGATTATCACGATTCATAAGGATAGGCGCGCGGCTTTTCCACCGTAGGTAGATCCATCAATAGATCTCGTAGCCATTCGCCTCAACAATAGCAGTTGTCAGTGCCGCAAGCTCGCTTCCATGGTTGACTCGTCAAAATGGTCTGCTTGCAAGACCTCCATGAAACAAAGCACCACCACCAATAGTGAAAACATATCCACTAGTGGCTTTGATCTCATCAAGATCGAGATCCGCTTGGAATCACTATAACCCTCCAAAGACCGACGGTACCCAGATAATGAAGTCCAAAGTTCGAGGTACCTTTCGGATAGCGCAACACTCGCTCAAGCGCCTTCCGTGATCATCTCCGGGTTAGATGTAAACCGACTCAATTTGCTCACAGCAAAGGAGATGTCCGCCTTGTTGCACTAGCTAGGTACATTAGTGAGCCAATTATCTGGGAGTATTCCGGTGATTCCTAGCAATTTTCTTATTCTTACGAAGTAACACGCTAGGATCATAAGGTGTTGGAGAAGGCTTGTCGTCGGAAAAGCCAAAACGGCTCAAGACCTTTTCCACATAATGAGATTGCAAAAGTGTAATCCCATCCTCACCTCTAACCAATTTAATGTTTAGAATAACATCACCACTCCCGGATCTTTCATATCAAAGTTTTGAGACAAGTATGATTTGACCTCATTTATCACACTAATGTTTGTCCCAAAAATCAAGATGTCATCCACATACAAACATAGAATAACTCCTCACCCCCACCATAACGATAGTATACACATTTATCTCGCCTCATTGACAAAAGCTGCAGATGTCGGTGTTCTATCGAACTTCTCATGCCACCGCTTAGGGGCTTGTTTCAGACCATACAAAGATTTCAACAGCTTTAACACCTTGCCTTTTGACCTTCTACTACAAATCCATCAGTCGTTCCATGTAAATTTCTCATCCAGCTCTCCGTTAAGAAAGGCATCTTAACGTCCATTTGATGAACGAGAAGACCATGTGAGGCAGCCAAAGCAAGTAGTACTCGAATTGTGGTCACCTAGCAACAGTGAGTAAGTGTCAAAGAAATCTTCGCCTTCTTCTCGAGTATAGCCCTTGGCAACAAGCCGAGCCTTAAATTTTCAATAGTACCATCCGCCTAAGCTTCTTTTTGAACACCCACTTACACCCTATGTGTTTGCACCCATAAGGTTTATCTGTCGGCTCCGTGTTCCATTAGCGATAATGGAATCCATTTCACTACTGATGACCTCCTTCCAGAGTCCGCATCGGGGATGCATACGCTCAAATAGACTTGGGAGTGTCGTCCACAAGGTACACAGTGAAATCATCACCAAAGGATTTGAATATCCTTTGTCTCTTGCTCCTTCTAGGAGCTCCACCGTCATCCTCCTCATTGACAAGTTCATGTGTATGTTCAAAAGGTTCAGTGATGTGATTGAACCGGGAATTATTTCGAAGGTTGACTAGTAGTGTTATGTGTATCCTTCATAGGAAAAATATTCTCAAAGAATGTTGCATCTCGAGACTCCATAATTGTACCAACATGCATGTCGTACCTTAGTTTTAACTATCAAAATCTATAGGCAATGCTATGATTAGCATATCCTAAAAACGCAATCCACGCTTTAGGTCCAAGCTTGCGTTTCTTAGTTATTGGCACATTAACTTTCGCCAAGCACCCCATGTACGCAAGTAAGAAAGTGATGGTTTTCTCCCAATCCATACCTCGTATGGTGTTTTGTCCTTATTTCGTTAGGAACTCTATTTAATACGTGATTAGACGTTAGCAAAGCCTCCCCACCATGCCTTAGGTAATCCCGCGAAGATCTAACATGGCATTCACCAAGTCATCAACGTGCGGTTTTTCCTTTCGGCAATCCCATTTGACTCGGGAATAAGGAGGCGTCCTCTCATGTATAATGCCATGTTCCTCACAAAATAAGTCAAATTCGCTTGAGAAATACTCTCCACCACGATCCGACCTAAGTCTTTTTATCTTTCTATTTAACTGGTTTTCAACTTCGCCTTATAGATTTTAAAATAGTCTAAAGCCTCATCTTTCGCTTTCAATAAATACACATAACAGTAACCTAGTTGCATCATCAATCAATGTCATGAAATATCGTTTTCCACCCTTCGTCAACACGCCATTCATCTCGAAAGATCCGAATGCGGGAGTTCTAGTGGTGCCAAGTTTCTCTCCTGTGACCTTGTGAGGCTTACGAGGTTGCTTTGATTGCACACACCTATGGCATTTAGAACCTTTGGTGATGGAAACGTTTGGAATTAAACTCATACTGAAAGCCGAGACATCAAACCAAAATTAATATGACATAGACGTGAGTGCCAAACATTAGCCTCATCATCCACACCGCCACAAATATGGTTTACATCTTATTGCAGAAATCTGAAGGGAAAAGCGGAACAAGCCTCCGCACTCATAGCCTTTACCAATAAAATGTCCATGTTTAGACACGACTACTTTATTAGACTCAAATACCAACTTAAGCCCGTCTCTACATAAACGGAGCCACTAACGAGATTCTTGTCTATAGAAGGGACATGCTGCACGTTCTTCACCGCACGATCTTTCCGAAGTAAACTTCAGATCTACCGTGCCAACACCATGAACAAGAGCATGTGACCCATTCCCATTAGGACGGAGGAATCTCAGGCGACTGATAAGAAGAAAACAACGAAATATCGCACACACATGTACATTAGCTCTGTATCAATCCACCAATTGGTAGATTGACTAATCGAAAGAAAAGAGGTAAATTACCATACCAGTCCCATCTCCGCCTTGCCAATGGTCACGCTGATGACTTAGAAGTCCGTCCGCAGTGCCTTCTTTCCTTTGCGTTGTGGGCACTTCTTGGCCATGTGACCGTGCTCACCGCACACAAAGCAAGTTCTATCATCCCGATTGTTGTTGTTCTTCTTCTTCTTGAAGTTGGTTGTCTGTTGGGCTTTAACAAATTTCCTTTGTTCTTGCTTGAGGTTTTCACCACATTGGCACTAGATCGCCTCCATCACCCTTAGACACAGCGTCCTTTTCCCGAGCTTTCTCCTCAATTTCAAGAGACCCAATCAGATTCTCAACAGAGTATTCTTGTCTCTTGTGTTTGAGGTTGTTCAAATTCCTCCATGAAGAAGGTAATTTCGCAATAATACATCCACCACAAACTTGCTGTAAGGCACACTTCAGAGTTCGAGTTCCTTGGCAATGGCCGTATCTCATGAGCCCGATCTACTACGTAAGCAGTTATCAACCATCTTGTAGTCATGAAATTGCTCCATGACATACATGTCATTGTGGCATCAGAGCACCGTATTTGGAATTCAATTGCATCCCATAACTCCTTCGCGTCTGTCATGTGCATATACACCTCGCACAGACGGTCAAAGAAGAACACTAAGAATGCATCCAACAAAGAGAGTAGTGGCAGCCTCGAATTCTTTCGCCAAAGATCAAGAACACCTTCAGCTTGCCATTACTAACCTGCATCACATTCATAGCAAGAAGCCACAGAGTGACCCCGATCGCCATCTCTTAAAGTGCACACCGAGAATTTATCCGCCTCAGTGCATCGGCAAATCCAGCCATAGTAAAACCACAATGCCTACAATAAGGTTTTTGGATTGTTGAATATATAAGCACATGTAGGTTTAATTTATTCCATAAATAAATCATGACACCATGCACGCAAAATAACGTAACCATCACGGGCATAAAAGATCTAGACATGTAAACCAGAAACTGTATATGAACAGATCTAATACGAGAACATGATCATACGCATCGATGGTTCTGCTTCGACGGTTTGCCGATGTAGACGCCGTACGGTGAGGATGACACGAAGTCGATGACGATTCGCCGGCCGAACGACGAGGAAGACGAGCCGAGCTACAGCGGCGAGCGCGCAGAGCGCTTCCAAAACCTTATTCGCCTCTCCCGGCAGCAGGACTTGGCGACGGCCCGAGACCTGCTTCTCCCGAACGCGATGCACGCCACGGACGGGACGGAGTAGACTACGTGGGACGCGCAAAGACAATGGATGGAGGAGGCAAAACCCTAGATTGATTTTCGCGTATCGTATGGAGGCGGCGACCAGATTTATAGAAAACCGTGACGCGTGATCAAGACGCTCGACGTTCTCCATAACTCAGAATCGAACCGGATTAGTTGCGTAACCGATCCGGATTCACCGCCACACAAAACAAAGAAAAGATAAATCGCAAAAGGAAGCCGCGTCGCAAGCACTGGAGCGGATTTTGGCGGACCATTCACGCAGTGTCGTGGCGCCACGCCGCCCAACTTTGAATGACCCGGCCGGCGAGGCGAGGCGAGAGCAAGCAGCGCGCGTGTTATCCTCTAGTTCTCCCACACATGCCTCAAGTGACTAGGAGTGCACCATCCCTTTAAGGTGGTCTTCTCTCCTAGAACTAGCAATATGGTACTAAAGGTCACATGCATGCCTCCTTTGCATGAGTGGGCCTTTGAGATTTAATAGAATTATTCTTATTATATGGGCTTGGCCACATAATCCAACATAAAGAACTTGCATTAGGTAGTATAAAGTTCTCATCAATACAAGGAAATTCGTGAAGAAACAAATTCACTTAATAATATTTAATATGGCTCAATAATTCTTTCCAGTTAAATAATATATTTAACTGAAAAGTGTAAGATATGAGCATATTTGCATCAAGAAGCATTGTAATTTCAGATGTTGTATCAACTATCAAGGTTCGATAGAGCGCAGCTATCTAGCAAGCTATCGTTTCAATATTTCTCGCAACTCTGCATATAGCCCAAGTCCGAATCAAACATATTGACATATTGTGCTTGAAACATGGTACAAGTGTACAACCATCATCTCTAACTCTTTATTCTCTGCAACTTTAGAAATGAAACATATTGACTTACCTAGTTAGCTAACCGTCACATCAGCTACTATGTGTACATGACAAAAGTTTTTGTAGCTATTATAGTATTTTACACAATATGTAAAAATGTAAAATTAATAAATTATAAAAACAATATTTTTATATGTAACCGCGAAGTAGGATAGCTTCCGCGATAGCTATTGCCATCCATGATAGCTCTATTGCCCGCAATGTTATGACCCCGTGATAATTACGATATAAATTACTGAGGTTTATTGATGATAAGAGAAAAGAACAAGATGGTATTGTGGTAAAACGTAGAATGCTATGTATGCTAATGCTATTATTTTATTATTTACTTGCAACATGGAATACCATGTATGTTGATATTATTATTTTATTATGCACTTGCTAAGTCGTGCAGTCACTCTTACTTTATTGTTACTTTTAGGTGAATGTTGAAGGTGACATGCGTTGGTGGGAGTAGAACATGTAATCTTGCACTTTTGCAGCTCCTCACTCTATCTAGCGGTCTATCACTTATTGTCGTAAACAATTTAGTACTATCCATACAAATATTAGTTGATAAATAGTTTGCTTTAGCTCTTTTTGGTTCATAAGTTGCTCCCTAATAGTTCCGAATTTTTTGTACGGACAATCCATTTTTATTCGAAATTACAGAAATATACCCGCGGGAAAATTTTTTACAAAACTAGGCTCCAGTCGCCTAATGGTTGGGCGACTAGAACCTTTCGCCCAACCAGAAAGCGACTGCATCCAGTCGCCCTTTTATGTGGCGACTTGCATGCAGTCGCCTGCCCATTAGGCGACTTGCATGCGATCGCCTCTTGCTTATCGCATGGAACCCCTGTGATTGTTTTAATTTTTGTGAATTTTGTAGTTTTTAACTGGTAAAAAATGTGGTAGAGTTGTAATAAAAGTTTATGTTCATTGTATGTTGTAGGTGCGTAAAAAATTTTAGAAACTTTTTTATGAAAGATTGACAGCACCGACGTCAGCCTGGACACAAAGACATAAAATGGTCCATCATCGAAACTACATTGCCATTTGGGAATCTTTGAAATTACATGTAACGTACCGCGATGTGAGCGTTGCGCGCGAGGTGCGCGGGGTACGTGTCTGTCGGAGTGGCGACGTGTCTGGCAGGCGGGTCTACGACATGTACGAGCCTGGTACGTGTCCGCCCTTGGTACCAACGCAGGTACTCCGCGTAGTCCCTGCTGTCGTATGGGCGGTCCTCCTCCACGCGATTGTCGAGCGCACCCTCCCACTGCGCGACCCAAGGCTGCATCTTCGTCGACCAGTTCATGCCTCTTTTAACTCCCTTCGAGTTGTGCCTGCGTATAGAACCATTACGTAATGTGAGTACTTGCGAACACAGTAGTAAGTATGTACATATTTAGCAGAAATGATCACTCACGCGTGCACATTCCACGAAGCGGTGGTCCGACCGGGCACAGAAGCACCGTTGTAGCCCAAATCGCCGCATGACTCGGCCGGGTGCGTAGTCCTCCACGTAGATATGGTACACGAGCCCGCGAGTGAGCCGTAAAGCCCGGCCACGCCAAAGAAGTGTGGATGACCCGTCAGAGCGCGGCGCGCCGCCAGATCTGCAGAAGGCTCCCGCCGCACGCCGCTACCGTGAGGCGGCCGAACCGCTCCCAAAGGGTAGGTACGCCGCGCGACTCGCACGCGGCGCGAATCGCACTGCAAGAAAGACAAGTTGTTTAGTATGACGATCGCCAATAAGAAAGAAATAGTTGATCGTGATAATACTTACTCATCGACGCACTAGAGAGAACCCATCGCGGCCGGCTGACGTCTCCACCGGATACATCTCGCCCCGCACGCCCATGTCGTCAGCACAAAGCCGCCCGAGGTCAGAGCGCCGAACGACCACAACTGCAGCAGCAGGGGACAGCTCATGAGGATCGAGTTTGCCTTGATCCTCGTGCACGCATCGCACAAGGCACGGTATGTCGCGGCAAGTATGGGGCTCGCCGTCCGCGATCGCCCTCACATAAGCGATAAGGCGCGTATCCACGGAGTTGCCGTGGCTGGTGGTGAAGAGCACCCAACCAAACAGCCACAGTACGTACGCCTCCAAGTGGCGCGATACCTGGTAATCGTCTGCCTGTGGAACCATGTGCTCCACTTGAATGCAAACAAGTTGTTATTAGTATGTAATAGCACAAATAAGAGCATCGAAGACACGATCGATTTTTAAAATAACGTACCTGGTACTATGCGAGCCACCTCAGCGTTGGCCCATGGGTCTGATCCTCTCCAAGATGTGGTGATCATCGGCCGGGAACGACCCTCGAACCGCCGAAAGCGTGTCGGGCGCCACTCGCCAGGCCTCGGTAGAGCGGCGCCCCGCGATCGTAAGGCCGAGGAGCAGGGACACATTCGCAGGTCGGCGCCATCTCCCGAATGGGAGATGGAAAGTGCGTCTTGGGTCGCCAACGGTCCACCAAAGCCGCCGCGAGGAACGGCCGAACGGAAGCGCCGTGATCGCTCCACGCCGCCTCGCCCCGCCGTGGCCAAGGCGCGCTCCATCCTCGTCCGTGGCCTCGCACCATCCGGCAAGAGGGAGCAGCCCGGCATCCTCACCGCAAACAAAGTGAAGGTCAAGACGAACGTTCTTACGGCCGCACTAAAACGCCGGGCGTAGTGCAAACTCGCAGCCCAACGGGGTCGAGTCCTGTGCCACACGAGGTGTGCGTGTCCGACCACTCCTACCAGCGCTCGTCCGTGCTCCCCGGTGGCGACACGACGGAAGCGCGATGCACGCGGTCTACGTGCTCGTCCAACAGCGGGTACCGCCAGTCGGAGTCACATCCAGCACGAGTCATACCTGCAAAATTTGTACAATAATTTCAACATTAAATTTTGTACATCTAAATTTCTACACTAAATTTTCTATAATAATACATCAAAAATACCATACAAAATTTGTACATTAAATTTTCTACATCTAAATTTGTACATTACATTTTCTACAATAATACATAAAAAATTTTCTACATCTAAATTTCTAAACTATATTTTCTACAATAATGCATTTAAAATGGTATACAAAATTTCTAGACTAAATTTTCCACAATAATACATAAAAATACTATACAAAATTTCGACACTAAATTTTCTACATCTAAATTTCTAAACTAAATTTTCTAAACTAATTTTCTAAACTACATCTCAATTTGTAAACTACATCTAAATTTCTAAACTATATTTTGTAAACTAAATTTCTAACCTAAATTTTCTAAACTAAATTTTCTAAACTAATTTTCTAAACTAAATTTTCTAAACTAATTTTCTAAACTAAATTTTCTAAACTAAATTTCTAAAGTAAATTTTGTAAAAGAAATTTCTAAACTAAATTTTCTAAACTAAATTTGTAAACTAAAATTTCTAAACTAATTTTCTAAACTAAATTTCTAAACTAATTTTCTAACACTAATAAAAAATACCTGGAAATCGCTGTTTGCCTCTTCTCTTCTACTCCTTTCCCTCTCCTTCTCTCCCCCTCCTCTTCTCCTGTCCCTCTCCTTCTTTTCCTGTCCCTCTCCTTCTCTCCCCCTTCTCTTCTTCCCCTTCTTCTCTCCTTTCTCTTGAAATCGCATGGCCGAATGAAAACAGTATGAAACGGAATGTGGCAAAGTGCCGAGCTGGTTTTTTAACTCACCCTAGTCGCCAACTGGTCGCTGATCGCTTGCTTGATCGCCAACGGTGAGGATCGCAATTAATCGCCGAACCGTTGGTAGATTTACCAGATGTCGCTTTCTAGTTGGGCGAAAGGCTCCAATCGCCCAACCATTAGGTGATTGGAGCCTAGTTTTGTAAAAAAATTTCCCGCGGGTATATTTCTGCAATTTCGAATAAAAAATGGATTATCCGTACAAAAAATTCTAATAGTTCCTGGTTTAGCTTTATGATTGTTCCATCTTACTAAATATTTGGCTCATTTTAAGTTCAATGTATTTATTACTGTGTTGCTAAAATTTCCTTTTATGATTACGTTGAATGATTATTTTTTAAGCCTAGTTATTTGTAATGTGTAAATAGTTGTGTGTGATATTCTGATTTTTTTTGTTAAATCGGGGTGTAATAGTTGCAATCGAGATAGCTCTGGTGCACAAATACCTGTATTTTGTGTAATTTATCATTAATAACTCGAAAATTGGATTCTTTTCCATGACAAGCGGGCCTCTCCATCCCCATTGTCAGAGGGGCATATATGTCATTGTAACCTAATCCTAGGAGCACCAGTGAGGCAGTGAGACCAAAGAAGTCCTTCAATTTCCTACTTTGCTCCCGTCCCTGTGCAGGTCGGCAGCAGGAGGCTCGTTCCAGCTCCCACTTCCCGCAACCCCCAAACAACACCCAAGAAGCGAGCCAAGAAGAGCCGCCGCGATGCAGCAGCCGATGCCCATGCTGGCGCCGGCGCCGGCGATGCCTCCGGCGGCCGGAATCACCACCGAGCAGATCCAAAAGGTGCCCCCTCTCTCCCCCGTTCTTGCGGTTCTTGGTAGGTTTCGCATGCCCCCTTTGTGGGGTTTTGGCCTTCTTTCCGGTTAAAGATTTGATCCATTTGCCGGTCCTGATCGAGAGGTGCTAGTCAGGTTTGTATTTGGCTCGATTGATGGTGTGCTTAGTCTGCTGGATTAGTAAAGATGCTGTTTTTATTCAACCTTTCTTGATGTGATTTGACCAGCTATGTTTGAAGTTATTGATATGGTGTTCATTGAATAATTGGTATTTTCGTCCTCTGATTCGATAAAGGGCGCCTCATTTGGGTATAGTGTTATGACCCTGCTGTAAACATATGGTGATGCTGCTTATTTGATAAAAGACCTGTTTCTGTACTCCTAAGGTTTACTGGATAAAATAGAGCAATGCTTATGTTAGCTATTACAAAGATGTGCATTAGGGAATTTGATGTAGACTATAGGGTGGGTTCTTTTGATGTAGACTGTTACAATTGGGACCAGGTTTTGAATGTAGTGTTGAATCCCTGTTTGTGGCATGTCCTTTTGTTATATTGCTTGCAACACAGCATGCAACTATCCTTGACTGTTTCAACCAGAACCAAACTGATGTTTATGTTTTTCTTATGTGTTCTGTAGCATTGACTTCATAGCTTCCATCAGCTGCTCATCGAAGCCTGAAAATTGTTCCTCTGTTTGAAACATTTGCTTGTTTTTCAAAAAATTAGGTCCTTGTTCTAATATTAAAAGCACTTTGGAATTGTGAAAGGTGTCATGGCTCATATAGAGAATCCATCGGCACCTCTGTATGGTACTCTATGGATTAGAAGTTCGTTTTGCATTTTGTGGGGGTAGATTTTGTTAGGTTTCGTTGGGCTTGATATGCAAGACCTGTTTAACTCCAGTCCTTGACAGGCTTAGCTGAAGTTTAGCTAACCTTCTCCGTCTTACAGACTTGCATAGTACTAGTAGTAAAACATGAAGTTTCATTTATGGGAGACTCACAATGTGACTGAAGATTGGTTTTATTGGAAATACCCTAGCTGTGCCTTATCTTTCAGACTTTCTTACTTCTGGTCTTCGTTATGCCTCCTCTCAAAAGAAAAACTCCTTGCTTCCTTTCATTCTTTTAGTCTTGTTTGTTGATTTTCCAGTTCAACTGTCGCTTTTTTCTTGGGTAGTTAGTAATTGAGTTATGCCAGCAGCTAGTATTTGAACGAGCAGTATGTTGTATATCGTCTCACTAGATTCAAACATGATTGTTTTTTTGCTTAATTCTGGTGATGCATATATTGCTCACCAGCAATGGATAATGATTTGCTTTGTTGTACTACAACAAACCCATATTTGTACAATCATGTTGTAGAGAGATACCTGGGGCAAGTCTTTCTGAACTATTCTTCATGTGCTCCAAGTTAGCAAGGGTATCCATGGTTATGCTGCCCACATAATGAACTAAACATTTTCACTCCAAACAATCTTTAGTTCTTTACATTTATACTAACGCTCTGTGGTTCTAGCTTTGTACTTTGGGCCATCAAATGATTCAAAAAAAATCTTTTGTTGTGATTTATGGTCCTCGTGTTTTCTCGAATAACCATATACCTTCCAATAGTGCAATATTACAACTATTGTTTTGTTTATTTCATGGTTCATTTGGGCCTTGTGTTTGAATTTACTAATTCTGTGAATGCTATGCTGTGAATTTCCATTTTCCCTAACTGACTTTATTACTTTTGCAGTATCTGGATGAAAATAAGCAACTTATTTTGGCTATCTTGGAAAATCAGAACCTGGGAAAGCTGGCAGAATGTGCACAGTATGTAACAACTGCAGCTATTTCTGAACATTTTTACAATTTGATATGATCTTTCATTTGGCTAAATGATGAGCCATCCTGCTTTGTGGCACACACATGCATTAGTTGAATCTCTCGTGAGCAAAATGCAATTGCCTTGTTTTCTTGTCATCTTCCTCCGATATTCGTTAATTGTATACATTGATTGTTACTGACATGTCACATGTCATATAATAATGAAATTGTCATGTATTAGTTTCTTTGTTGTTTCATGTAATGAATAAATATGCAACTGAAAACTGCAGTGATGGTCAATATATTTTGGCCAGGTATAATATAATTCTTGGTTGATAAGTACTATGTAACTCATAGCTCCACTAAAGCATCTGTCCTCATTGATAAAAGCATGAGTCCCTTGGTGTTCAGCTTGGCTGGCTTTGTGTGAAAGATGAGTTATTACCTACTGATGAGTAGTAATTTTCTAACTTCTTGACACGTTATAGAAAAATATCCGCAGAAGAATCAATTGCCATATGCAAAGAAATATATATAATAAAGAAAATAAATTTTCATGCTATCATGAATTGTTGCAGTACGTGTAAGCCTACCCAAAGGATGAAAACCACTAGAATGTTGAGGCATAAGCTTGAGTGAGGATTTCCATCAGTTTTATGGGGCTATTTATTGGAAGAAAGCATCACTATACTGGCAACGGTTTCATGTTTGACCAAGAAACATGTAGTCACAGTTTTCTAGTGACTTGTATTAATGTGAATGAAAACAACTAGATATGTTACAAGAACATGCATCATGATAGGAGCGATGATAATGTATAGAAATACAAAGCAGCAAAAAAGAATACGAAGAAAGCGGTGAGTGAGGCACGAGGCAAGGCATATGAAGAAATTTATCAGAAACTAAGTACAAAAGAGGAAGAGAAGGATGTCTATAAGATAGCTAAACTTCGAGAAAGAAAGACGAGAGATTTCAACCAAATTAAATGCATCAAAGACGACACTAATAGACTTTTGGTAAAAGACAAGGAGATCAAGGATAGGTGGAGAGATTACATTGACAAGTTGTTCAATCACGATAATGATGATAGTATAATTGAACTAGATGATGCTTTTAACGACATCGATAGGCGGTTTCTTCGAAGAATCTAGGAGTCGGAAGTAAGAGAGGCCTTAAAAAGGATGAAAGTGAGTAAGGCGTTGGGGCCTGATAACATCCCTACTGAGGTGTAGAAATGCCTAGGAGAAGTGACGATTGTTTGGCTAACTAATTTGTTCAATAGTATTTTTAGATTGAACAAAATGCCAAACGAGTGGCGAAGGAGCACATTAGTATCAATTTTTAAAAATAAAGGAGACATTCAAAATTGTACTAATTATAGAGAAATTAAGCTCATGAGCCACACAATGAAGTTTTGGGAACGAGTGATTGAGCGCCGTTTAAGAAAAGTGACTAGCGTGATGAATGAACCAATTTGGTTTTATGCCTGGGAGGTCGATCACGGAGGCGATTTTCTTGCTACAACAGTTGATAGAGAGGTATAGGGAGCAAAATAAGGATCTTCACATGATGTTTATTGACTTGAAAAAACCTATGAAAGTACCAAGAAAGGTCATATGGTGGGCGCTCAAAAGAAAAAGTCCCAACAAGATATATTACCCTAATTAAGGACATTTACGAAAATGTTGTGACTAATGTCAAAACATGTAATAGTGTTACTAATGACTTTCCTATTAAGATATGACTATACCAAGAGTCAGTTTTGAGCCCATACATTTTTGCCCTAGTGATGGACGAGGTCACACGGGACATAAAGGAGATGTCCTTTGGTGTATGCTTTTCGCTGATGATATGGTGCTGGTTGCTGAGAATATGATAGGTGTTGATAGGAAGCTCGAGTTGTAGAGGAAGACCTTAGAATTAAATGGTTTTAGACTTAGTAGGACTAAAACTGAGTATATGAGGTGTGATTTCAGTAGTGCTAGGGCAGATGATGGAGATGTTAGATTGGACGGACAAATAGTGCCTAAGAAGGGCACGTTTCATTATTTGAGATCGATGCTATAGTGGGATGGTGAGATTGATGAAGACATGAGTCACATGATAAGAGCGGGGTGGGTGAAATGGCGCCAAGCATCTAGTGTTCTGTGTGACAAAAAAATCTCTCAAAAGTTAAAGCCTAAGTTATATAGGACGGCAATCAGACCCACAATGCTATATAGAGCAAAATGTTGGGAGACTAAAAGACAACATATATAGAAATGAGTGTAGCGGAGATGAGGATGTTGCGGTGGATCTGTGGTCACACAAGGCGGGATCGTATTCGCAACGATGATATACGTGATAAGGTGGGGGTAGCACCAATTGAATAGAAAATTGTCCAACATCGGTACATAGGGGAATTTTAAGATGCACTGAAAACGTAAGAAGAGGCAGAGGTCGATCAAGACTGACGTGGGAGGAAGCAGTTAAAAGAGATTTGAGGGATTGGAATGTATCTAAAGAATTAGTTTTAGATAGGAACACGTGGAAGTTAGCGATCCACGTATCGGAACCATAAGAAAGTTAGGGGTATTGTTTTGGGCTCTCGGTTCAAATTGTAGGATGTACGGCTTAGGGTTTTAGTATTGTAGGTTTTATTTCAAGACTCTCATCTCTTTGAACTTGAGAAGGTTTCATTCCTAGCCTACTATTGCTTATCCCAACTTGTTTGGGACAAAAGACTTTGTTGTTGACACAACATATGCACTATGGTCCACAAAGTATTTGTTTGTTATACGATGTGAACATATATAACCATACAACCGGTAACACATCCAGATGGATTCTGACATGAAAAAAATTATATAATGTAGTGTGATAGCAGTGCTGAATGATGATGCATATCTTGATCAACTGTTATAGACATGGGCCTTGGGCCAGTCGGGTTATTATTAGGAATAAGAGATTGGTTTCTATTTGAGTTAGGGATTGGTTTCCTTGTATTAGAGATATAGTTAGAGATATGATATTAGCTAGAGATATGATTGGAGTTAGATTCCATCTGTTAGGGGGGAGCCGTCTATATAAGAGGACTACCGTATGCTATTGTAAGCAAGCAGAGAAATAACAAAGTCTTCCTAGTCTAAAAAAAAAGCTGCTTGTCCGGGAGGGGTGTAATGTTATAGACGTGGGCCTTGGGCCAGTCGGGTTATTATTAGGAATAAGAGATTGGTTTCTATTTGAGTTAGAGATTGGTTTCCTTGTATTAGAGATATAGTTAGAGATATGATTGGAGTTAGATTACATCTGTTAGGGGGGAGCCGTCTATATAAGAGGGCTACCGTATGCTATTGTATTCAAGCAGAGAAATATTATAGCCTTCCTCCTCTAGAGTCTCTCTCCCTCTCTACGCCGACGCCATCCGGCCATCCTCTTGGTGGTGTTTACCCGTTATGAACTGAGGTTCATAACAACAACATACAAGCACTAATATCTACGTCCTCAGCCAATATATCCCCTATGCGAGATTTCCATCCTTGTGTATCCTGTTCCTAGTGGCAATGCTAGTATCTCATGTTGTAATGGGAGTGTTTTTTCTTCTTATTTTTAAATTATGACTACCATTCTTTATGCATTCAGTTTGTTTCATATAGCTTATAAACAAAATTGTCACAATTTGTACACCTAGGAGTTTCCACTTTATAATGGTGAGTGTGAGACATCATATTAAAATTCAATGAATGTGTATGTCAAATCATGTACACTAATTAATATTTTCATAACCCGTTAGCGATT
Organism: Dendrocalamus sinicus; assembly: GCA_036346575.1. NCBI lineage: Eukaryota > Viridiplantae > Streptophyta > Magnoliopsida > Poales > Poaceae > Dendrocalamus > Dendrocalamus sinicus. The sequence goes on along the minus strand of CM070675.1, from coordinate 18,068,243 downwards.
ACTCTCACGTGTTATATTGTAATTATATACCATATCACCCTTCACAAGTTATCGAATAAAATTCGAGTCATAACAACATCCCAACCGCAATAGCATAATCTACTAGTCCTATCGAAGTGATGATTATTTTCCTTCATAAACATCAACTAAAACCAAGCAACCATGTCGTAAAAATGGCTATATAAGCCAGCAATGTGTAAGTCAAGAATTAACATCCGTAATCATAACACAAGTATTTGGCCATTTCTAATCCATGTAAATTAATAGTGTAATATGCTCACTTTGTGACATCCAAAGACATGGTCCGTACGTCCTAACTAACCGTCGTGACCGGCAGATATGGCAAGATTTACAGGAGAAAAGCCGCCCCAACCAACCAATGCCACAGCAGAGGAGGCGCTTCCTACTGACTCCACATCAGTTAGGTTAGGTCCCTAGTTAAGATAGCTAGACGCAGTCGATAGGACTCTGCTAGGTTAACTAATAAGAGTTGTATTCGGTTTCTTATGAGATTAGGTCAGATCCGGATTAGCCGCCTCCTCACCTCTCGCTATATAAAGAGGAGGAGTTATCTTAATAGCAGAAGCATTACCTCAATCCTCCTCCTCTATCTCCAACTCTTCCTTCCGTTTCTGCTTCCTGCGACCTCTCCGCCGCCTCTTGCTTCCATCCTGCTCACGAACTTCAAGACGGCGCCGACTTCTTCCTCCGTTCGGCCTAGCTGTGCACAACTACAACCTCGAGATCGAGGCGTGACAACTTGGTATCGTGAGCTCATGGTCGACGACAAACGGCACTCTACGAGCGAGATAGCCAATACGGCGCAAACTGACACCCCGACCAAGAGGTTGATGCAATGATGAAGATTCGGAGGACAACAGAACAAAGAAGAGGAGCTTGAAACCGACTAATGGCAGTGGAAAACGGCCCATAGGAGACGGACTACTACCACTCCTGGGGAGGAAACATGACAGAGCAAGCCACAACGGCAATGAGGGGACTAGCAACCGAGAAGCCTCCACGTTTCCACCGATTGGAATTTCCTCCCACGATGGACGGAGATCCACCGAGTTGGTTGCAAAGATGCGACCAATTCTTTCGCGATGAAAACAATGGAAAGTGAGAAAGTATGGCTCGCATCATACCATCCGGCCTGAGTAGCGCAGCAATGGTACTACCACCGAGAGGATGAAGGGAGCCCAACCGGCAATTTCAAAGAGTACATCAACCTTGGTTTGGACCGTCAATCCGCCACAACCTCTCGCGAATTGAAGGAACTTACCCAAACCAAAGATCGTGGAAGAATATCAACGAAGTTCCTTGCCATCCTTTGCCGCGGAAAACCTCCAACCGCAGCAGAAGAGTTCGCTTATTTACTCCAGATCGCGGGAACTAATCCGCACGGATGTGGAATCACAGAACCCAAGCAAACCTACTGATGGCAATGGCTCTTGCACGAGCCTCACGAACGACAAGCAAGAGCCACAGACAAGATATGGGCGCATTGTCCGGAAGCTAGCCCCAAACCTAGCACAAACAATGGCGATAACACCCGCCGGCTTATCTCGTCAATCGAGCAGCCCCACCCGCCTCCCGCTAAATACAAACCCAGCAGCTGGTGGGCAGCGCAAGGTGCGCCCTCGTCACGGACGCAGCAGCCGCCTCCTCACGCGAAGAGATGGAGCAATGGCAATCGCAGGACTCGCTTCAACCGTGATGAGAAATTTACGCCGCCACCACTGTAAAAGGTTGTTCATGCTATTTGCTCCCAGCGCGCTCGGGATGATGACGCAGATTGGGACATCACTCCGACGAAGACGAACCGCATATTTCACAGACGCTGGCGATCGATTGCACCGCAAAGCATGCACCATGCAGCTCCAAGTGGTTGTGGGCGCGCAACCTTGCTAGCTCTGCTGGACTCGCTCCACACACAATCATCATCATCGCATACCCGAGCGCGCGCAACCTCTGCTCAACCACGACGAGGTCGCAGTGCCGCGCGTAACGGCGACAGGTGCAGAGCTCAGATTTTGTCCCCGCCGTGAAGCTACAGATAGATCAAGAACACTTCTCCATCGATTGCTATTCTCTCCCATTGATGGATTTGACATCGCCCCTCGTGCAAAGTGGCTACGCACATCGGGGCCCATTCTCGGGACTTTGATACACCGAGCATGATGTTCGAGAGAGATCACAAAGTCCAATGGCGTGGCTTCACCACGCACAAGGCTCCGCGGGTCGCCACATCTCCGACCGACATCGATGGACGATTGCTCCAAGAATTTGACGTTTGTTTACATCACCATGCGGCCTCCCGCACGAGCACAAGACCATCACATACATCTCTCCGAAGCCCGATCTGCTTCGCCCTTATCGCTACCCGCAACTCCTCAAAGATGAGCTTGAGCGCCAATGTGGAGAGATGTCAGAACAAGGGATTATCCGTCCTAGCACTTCGCTACTCGCCGCCGCCTTACTTAGTGAAGAAGCACGATGGCACTGGCGTTTTATGCGGACTACCGGCTCTCAAACCAAACAGCTTAAAGACAAGTTCCGATTCCGGTCGTCGATGAGCTTCTTGATGAATTGAAGGGAGCCAAGTTCTTCACTAAATTGGACCTTCGCTCGGGATATCATCAGGTACGGATGCATCCTCAAGACATTGAGAAGACGGCTTTTCGCACCCATGAGGGCCTCTTTGAGTTTCTTGTCATGCCCTTTGGCCTGACTAATGCACCGGCCACGTTTCAAGCCCTCATGAACAGCATCCTCCGCCCGTATTTGCGCCGCTTTGTCTTGGTCTTCTTTGATGACATCTTGATCTACAGCCCATCATGGGTGGAGCATCTTCGCCATGTTCGAGCAGTTTTTCGGCTGATGCAGCAACATCAACTTTACCTCAAACGCTCCAAGTGTTTCTTTGGCGAACCATCCGTGGCATACTTAGGCCATGTTATCTCGACAAAGGGTGTTTCCATGGATGCCACCAAAGTGCAAGCAGTTCAAGAATGGCCAAAGCCTCGCTCCGTTAGAGCTCTTCGAGGATTCCTCGGGTTGGCAGGATATTACCGCAAGTTCATCCAAGGATTCGGGACGATTGCGGAACCACTAACACGCCTACTCAAGAAAGAAGCGTTTTCATGGACAGCGGAAGCCGCAACAGCATTCCAATCTCTCAAAGACGCCCTCACCAAGGCACCCGTTCTACAACTTCCTAACTTCGAGCTGGACTTCATTGTGGAATGCGATGCATCGGATCCCAGACGGAGGAGTGTTACACAAGGCCATGGGCCCATAGCTTTCTGACCGGTGTCGCTGCGCGCCACGCACATTTGGCGGCATATGAGCGCGAGTTGATGGGTCTCGTGATGGCAGTCAAGCATTGGAGACCCTACTTGTGGGGGCGCCGGTTTTTGGTTCGGACCGATCACTACAGCCTCAAATTCTTGCTCGATCAGCGGCTCTCCACCATTCCACAGCACCGCTGGGTCAGCAAGCTCTTCGGTTATGACTTCCGTGTCGAGTTCAAGCCAGGAAAACTTAATACCGTGGCGGATGCACTGTCTCGCTGCGCGGAGGAAACCGGCTCACTGGCTGCTCTCTCCGGACCAGATTTTGCTCTACTCCATGAACTGCGTGAGGCAAATGCATCTGATCCAGAATTGGTAACGCTGCACACGCAGGTACACGAAGGGCAGCTAGGTGCACCCTGGAAGATTGCTGATGGTCTGCTGCTCTACAACAACCGCATCCATGTGCCATCTGCTTCGCCGATCGTGGTATCTCTTTTGTCCACAGCTCATACAGCCGGCCATGAGGGAGTTCAGAAAACTTTGCATCGCCTCCGGAGCGATTTTCATCTGCCAAGAGATCGCCACCGTGGAGGACTTCGTCTGCTCGTGCGAACCTCGTCGGCGCAACAAGCCGGTACAGCTCCACCCGGCGGGTCTTTTGCAGCCCTTACAAGTCCCTTCCCGCATTTGGGATGACATTGCTATGGACTTTGTCGAGGGACTGCCCCGAGTACATGGCAAAACAGTGATACTCACAGTGATTGATAGATTCTCCAAATATGCCCACTTCATGCCATTGGCCCATCCTTACACTGCAAGCTCGGTGGCACGGGTATTCTTCGACGAGATTGTCCGTTTGCATGGGATCCCTTGTTCCATTGTGAGTGATCGTGATCCCGTGTTCACCAGCAACTTTTGGACGGAACTCTTTCGGTTGACAGGCACGAAACTACACTTGAGCTCAGCCTTCCACCCCCAGTCTGATGGCCAGTCTGAAGTGACCAACAAGATTATCGCTATGTATCTCCGCTGCCTGACGGGAGATCGCCCACGCCAGTGGATTCGTTGGTTGCCCTGGGCGGAATACTGCTACAACACGTCCTACCAAACATCTCTGCGAGAAACCCCCTTCAAAGTGGTTTACGGTCGGGACCCTCCGTCGTTCGCCACATACACCCATGACAACTCGCCTGTGCCGTGGATCAACTTCTTTTGGAGAGGATCAATCGATCACCGATATCAAGGATCGCTCTTTTGGCACAGACAGAAGACAAGCAAGCATATGATGCAAAACATAGAGCAGTTTCCTTTGCGATTGGACAGTGGGTGTGGCTCCGTCTCCATCAGCGACAGGCTTTATCTTTAGCCCCCAATGTTAACCGGAAGTTGGCCCCCAGATATTACGGACCATATCAGATACTGGAAAGAATTGGCGAGGTGGCCTATCGCTTACAACTACCAGCTCGCGCTCGCATCCATGACGTTTTCCATGTCAATTTGCTCAAACCATATCATGGCACACCTCCTTCTGCCCCGCCAGCCTTACCACATATGCTCCATGGTCGAGTTGCTCCCATTCCACTGCAAGTGATTCGCATCAGGGCCACTAATGGAGACAGGGAGGTGTTAGTTCATTGGGAGGGGTTGTCAGCTGCTGAGGCTACTTGGGAGTCACTGGATCAGTTCCGTCGTCGCTATCCATTTTTTAAGCTCGAGGACGAGCTTTTCGTCGAGGAGGGGAGTAATGTCAGGACCGGCAGATATGGCAAGATTTACAGGAGAAGAAGCCGTCCCAACCAACCAGCGGCCACAGCAGAGGAGGCGGCTTCCCCTACGGACTCCACATCAGGTTAGGGTTAGGTCCCCTAGTTAAGATAGCTAGACGAGTCGTATAGGACTCGGTTAGGGTTAACTAATAAGAGTTGTATTCGGTTTCTTATGAGATTAGGGCTGTATCCGGATTAGCCGGCCCTCCCTCACCTCTGCTATATAAAGAGGAGGAGTTATCTTAATAAAGCAGAGAAGCATTACCTCAATCCTCCTCCCCTCTATCTCCAACTCTTCCTTCCGTTCCTCTGTTTCCCGGCGACCCTCTGGCCGCCCTTGCTTCCATCCTGTTCGCCGAACTTCAGCACGGCGCCGACTTCTTCCTCCAGTTCTCGGCCCCCTGCAGTGCACAACTACAACCTGAGATCGAGGCGTGACACTAACTAGGCTTTACTCACTTCTTTCTTTCGTGGACTTCACATTGTAATCATGTTAGCTTTTGCCCCTAGCAGTGCCAAGTATGATATTGCTGTCACCACACCCATGTGCAATCTTCAACGTGTCATCAGTGCCATTGGCATGCATGTCTTTGGTTCTTTGCCCATACATCATGTCTGTTGCCTGTGCACTGTAATCTACTTTCCATCACAGTGCTTGTATTATAGGATTTCAGTAGATAGATGCAATGAACAAGTTTTCATATCCATAAAATTTTTCTTATGTGAACGTGAATGTGGTTTTCCTTCTGAAATGGATATGAGAAATGCATGTAGACTAATGGTAAATTTCGCTCCAATGAAACTTTCAGGTTCCAAGCCCAGCTTCAGAAGAACCTCTTGTATTTGGCTGCAATTGCTGATACCCAACCACCGACCTCTGTAAGCCGCCCTCAGGTTTGTCATGTTCTAGACCTCTATACATGTATCCTTTCTTCTGCATGTACTGATGTTATTTCTGCAAGCAGATGGCTCCACCTGGTGCATCGCCCGGGGTAGGGCATTACATGTCACAGGTGCCAATGTTCACTCCAAGGACCCCTCTAACACCACAGCAGATGCAGGAGCAGCAACTGCAGCAGCAGCAAGCTCAGTTGCTTTCTTTTGCTGGACAAATGGGTGTGAGACCTGGGGTTGTCAACGGCATGCCCCAGCATCTGCAAGCTGAACTGCCTTGTCCAGACGATTCCCAGCCAGCAGCAGCAGTAAGCAAGCAAGATGCAGGTGGGGCCACCTTGGAGCCTTCAGGCAATGAGAGCCACAAGAGCACTGGCGCTGATAATGACGGTGGAAGCGACTAGGCTGATAAATCCTAAGAAAATTATGGAT